>JABRWK010000001.1:3963571-4057064 GCA_013372445.1 Hypothenemus hampei | reverse complement strand
CAAAGAAACGCTATAAGATTTTTGACAGATAAAAGTCAACGATGAGATTAAAATTGTTACTATAAACTGGAACACCCTGTATAACGTATAACAGGTATTCAATAAAAAAAAGTTATCAAATAGACTTTAGATCGACGTGTAAACAAAGAACGTATAACGATTCTTAACTCGCTGATTTTCTTTTTACAATTAACTGGCAACTGTAAACACAAGTTGAGGTTATGTTGTTTTGTTGCCTAATTGCACAGTATATACTGTGCTAATTGTAAAGAAATCAGCGAATTAAAAATTGCCATACATTCTTTGGTTACACGTTGATCCAAAGCCATGCACAATGTGTCATGTGTGTGAAAAAACACTTCGAAAGGCTATGAAGTTCTGACAATTGTCGAAGTAGCCAAGATATTATTTTGAAAAGAAAAAGAAGTTGACAGCACTTAATTTTTGAACGCAATCTAATTTTAATTGCCAAAAATCAAAAAAGAAGAAGTCTAATCTTAAGGGCAACTGCTTGTTTACATTCAGTTTTTCAACTACGTAAATGAAAACACATAATTTATGTTTTTCTTTCCAATATGATTCAGTTATAATCCAATCAAAGATGCCCTGTTAATTTTATAGATGAGAAAAAAACATGTTTATTGAGGACAATCACTATATACTGCTGCACAGGCATCCAAGGTTAGTTTTTCTAATTGTTCATTCTATTTGTTTCAACTTTTTCCTTTGTAGCAACCTGTGGCATGTGGACAAGAAAACAATGCTAATGGTGGCCTGTTTGATTTTGCCTGTCTCAGTATTCTGTGCAACTTATATGATGCTGTTTGGGATTTATGAGAAACTTGTTTATCCAAAAATGTTGGGCGGCCCTTTTAATTCCATGGAAAACTTAATAAAAAGTCAAGAAAGAGCTATTGCTTATGCCAAAATTTATCCTGCGAAAAATTACTCTTACATTCCTAGGAATTTGGATTCATTGCAGTCTAAAATCAATGATTTTAAACTTGTGTGCTATTTTAACTTACCTGCAGACAAAAATTCAATGCAAATAAGTGATATTGATCCTAATTTATGTACTCATATAAATGTCGCTTTTGCCGCAGTAGTAAATCATAGTATATATTTGGATGATACTAATTTAGGTACTCAGTGCATTATAACGAAATTTCACATTCAACTTGATAGTGTAATTTTTTAAGGTTATTTGGAGGAGATTGTAAAGTTAAAGGAACCGAACAAGAATTTAAAAATTCTATTATCAATTGGGGGCAATGGCAATAACAATGGTTTTCCGGAAATGGTGAAAAATCATACCAACAGAAAAACGTCCGTGAATAAGTATGTTTAAAATATCCTCTATAATTCTCCAATTGTTTAGGTTTATAAAATCAGTCTTTAACTATGTAAACCTATACCACATCGATGGAATTGATCTGGATTGGGAGTTTCCAGGGGAATACATAAATTACGATCATAATCAACGAATGCACTTCACCCAGTTATTATTTGAACTCAGAAGGGCTATTTCAAAGTAAAGTACATCTACACACGTCAATTTACGTTAATTTATTAAAATAAATATTTTGTTTTAGGGAACCGAAAAGCGCAATTCTTCTTACAGTGGCTGTAGCAGCAGCCACAGAAATTATTGAAGTGTCTTATGATGTCTCTTATATGAACCAGTATGTTAGGCCTTATACAAATAGTTCAAAATTTAGTATAGCGCTCTTTTTATTAGATATGTGGACTACGTGAATCTCATGTCATATGATTACCATTACTATACCGGCGTTACACCGTTTACGGGATTCAATTCTCCACTGTATGAAACCTCAAGTGAAAAATATTACTTGGCAACATTGAATATAAATTACTCTAGCCATTATTGGAACTTTCTTGGAATGGACAAGAGGAAAATCGTTGTGGGATTGCCTACCTACGGGCACTCTTTTCGGTTTGTTTATCGTTAAGTTATAAATCGATTTATAATTATTTTTTGTTGTCTTTTTAGGTTATTGAACCCAAGAAATCACGATTTGTACGCCCCAGCATCTGGCTATGGTAAACTAGGTAATTTCGGTTTTGCTTCATATCCAATAATTTGTGATTTTTTACAAACCAATCATATAACTCCAATTTTCGATATGGAGAGTTATAGCCCGTATGCTTCAAAGTATTATGAGTGGATAACGTTTGATGATCCTCAAAGTATGAGTTATAAAGCTGAATTTATTCAAGCCAACAATTTCGGAGGAGCTATGATATATTCATTAGATGCTGACGATTTCCGGGGGAATTGTCAATTGGGACTAGGTGAAAATAAGAAATTTCCATTGATTCGAACTGTGAAAAGTGTTTTTTGAAGCAAATTAAGAAAAAAACTGTGATAAAAGTTTATTTAGTGTAACATAACAAGTATTACTTTAGTAAAATACATGACTTAAGTAAAAACTATTATTGCATCATTGGGCACTGCACATGCATGCAGTGACATAACAGTTGATTTAGAAAAGTTCTTTTTTTCCACACACCAAGACCTTAAAATCCCCCTTTACATTTTCTAAATATTTTTGTATGTTTTCAGTGCCTAATCTAGTGTAATTCACAATTTCATTGTATTTTTTACTAACCGTAACTATATCACCTTTGGATACAAACAATTCGTAAGTAAAATTCCAATTAGCAGTCATTTTATATAATTCTTCTCTTAAAAATAAATCCAGAGGATGACAACAAGAGAACAGTTTTAAGAAAGTGTTACAATCTTCATTGTTTAGCATATCGCAAATGATTGTATAAAATGGTGCTATTCCTGTGCCCTGAGATATGAACAAGAGGTTTTTTTCATCATAATTTACTTTATAGTTCCCATAAGGACCCCTCCATAAGCCCTTATAACCCAAAAACATTCTATGAAAAACTTTTGACATGCGTCCTTGTTTATTACATTTCACTAGTACAGTAAATTGATTAGAAGGCTGACCTTTCACATATAAAGGAGTGTAGGCTCTTTGAAACGCATTTCCAAACATGGAATCTTTTAACATCAAATGCTGGCCAGGTTCGTAAATCACAAACTTACAGTCATTGATTTGTAAAGGATTCTGGATCCTTTGAGACCCGACGTATTGAAAAGTAAATAATTTACTATTGGTTGTATGTGGTATTATGGCAATTAAGCAAAATTCACTATAAGCGGTTGGAGACAGGCAATTTGAACATTGTGATTGAATTTTCTTTTCTTTGTTAAGTAAACAGGCTTGGAATTTCTTTAATTCTTCTTCATAAGCATCTAATATGCAAGGATTGCAACCGGAATTGCAACAATCTGATTCATCTGGTTTAATTGGACATTCCATTTGAAAGAACTTGTGAAATAAAAATTTGAAAATAATAATTGAGGTTAAGTTCTATTTGATGGTCTCTTCTTTTTAATTCTTTTTAAAAGATCTCATCCACCATTTTTGCAGGAAATATTACTTATGGAAAAATATATATGTTCAAAAACTATTCTCTTTAAATACTCCATATGTATCTTTTTTTCAAAGAAAAATAGGTATAAATAATCTCAGGTAAATTGATAATACGAGGGTTGTTGAAAAAATTAATATTAGATTCTTTCTGATTCGTAAAAGGTGTCGAGAGTCGTAATCGTCCCTGGTAGGTAGCAATAAGGTAAAAATAATGAATTTATTTGGGTTCGTAATGGTCGAGGACTAAATGGGTAAAAAAGTGNGAGGACTAAATGGGTAAAAAAGTGGAAATACGAGTAAATAACACACACAGGCAGGTAAAAATATGAAAAATGACACGCCGCTGGGGCTCCTTTATCAAGCGTCTACCATCTTTCAGAAATAACATTTTTAATGGATTTTATAAGGTATTGTGAGAGAAAACTTAATGTTTTTTTTAACAACAATAGTTGTGTGAAGAAAGGGTTTTTTTTAAATCGAGAATCACCCTTCAATTTCAAGCAATACTGAAGGAAAATAACAACACTGTCTTCTTCAAGTTCAATCAAAGCATTATTAAAAATGGCTTACAAATGAGACGAGGGCCTCCTTATCAGATCCACCTCGATAATTAGTACTCATATCTTGGAATAATACGAGTCATCGTCGAGGTACGACTAACTGCCCGATTCGCTTATCGTGGCCTATCATCGATTCGACCACTCGTCATCTCATTTGACCATGATCACGTCGAATATTACAGAGAAAAAAACAAACTCTATACGTACTTACATAGCTTGATTTTACTACCTAACAGAACATATGAAACGTGAAAGCCAACTCGTCAAAATTAGCTAATGAAATTTGCATATCATAGAGGACAGGCGGGAAACGTTTTAAACTCCCCGTACGCTCATTCTATAAGATAAGTTCTGCTAGGGGTGAAGCCCTATCAACTCTATCTGGGATTTAGTAGTTGAAAAATGTGAGAAAATCTCAACATCCTAGCCTATGGAAAAGTTCTTTAAGAGTTTGACAGTTCCGAATGTATGTAGATCTCTCAACTGTTCGTTTTTTAATATATTTTTTCATGCATGTGTGTGTCTAATGACGAAAATGGAACTTCCGGATAACATGGTATATTTTTTAACTGTTTCTAATTTTTCTAACCGGTTGTCATACACCAGCTAATCTATTTACCATTCATATAAAAATTTTTATTCGAATTTCAGATGAGGGTCTAATAGAATTTTAGCTTCTCTACGATGATGATATTATCAGATTGTATTTGGAGGAAGTTTAACGACCCATCGCTATCGAATTACGCAATATGACCATGTTTTACAGTAAAAATCTAATTTCCTAATATCAGCCAGCTGGTATTTTATCGTAAAAAGAGTTACCCAACAACATATTTTTTTCTATTAATATTTTAAAATAGAAAAAACAAAAAAAGAAGGGAAACACTCATGTCACCAAAACGAAGGGAGCTTGAGTTTTTTGTCATTTAAGGAAACGTCTTGTCGAAAGCCTTTCTCTTACCCTTCCGATAGGGTTGGAGCCTTAAGAGTCCTTCGTTTTTCATGCAATAATCCATTGTAAATGTAAAGAAATGGCGAGAGTGCGTTTTGGAACCCTTAATGATTAGGGAATCAAATAACTTCCTAGATGTTTAAAAGGAACAAAAAAAACGGTATGGCAAAGGGATTTCCGTATTCCCACAGGTTTTAAGTGCTATGAAAGGGTGTAAAAAGGGTTAATTAGAAGTGGTTTTGACAGATTTCATGGGAAAACGAATAAATCTCTTACGTATCGTAAAACGACTAGGAAAAATGTTCAATTTCCCTTGGAATTTAACAGGGAAAATGCAGTATAATTTTCCGGTTATTAAAGGAAACTGAAATCGAGCCTTAAATTATGTACGGGCGCGCGTTTCACCAGCATAAAGTAACCATTAAACTTTTACTGTCAAGTTCATCGCATAATAATGAACTCCACAAACTGACAGATAAGGTAAACATGAGACGTTAAAACTATTTTTTCTTCTAAATACACACTCTACTTGGTTCTCTCACGTGTTTATTTTAACCGAATTCAGTTTAAAACTTCAACTGACAGTTTGTTTACGTTTGGATCCCGTATTCGTTTATTCGAACTGAGAAAATGTCGATTTTTTTAGGGAAAAAATTTGTCATTAGTGCACGTCCGGTTGGCTCTGATGAATGAGAGAATGGATAAAAAGAGAGAAACAGAAAAAGAGAAAACTGCGAAATTCGATTATTTTGAAAGAATATGACGAAAATTGCCTGAGTCAGACCATAAAGTCACGTAGAAACTGGAGCCAAATGACCCTAATAAAAGACCAAAATATAGGGTACCAACATGGGAATTACAGAAAATTGAATTTTTAAATTACACCTCGTCGCAAAACGTGGCGATAGATTGAGAAATACAAAGCTCGGAAAAGATCAGACAAATTACTTCGTTTGTCTTTCAAACAAAAATCTTGTATCACATCTGTTTTAATTCAAATTCTGCCAAAAATGTCTCCCATACATTCTTAGGTTCTTTTACAATATTCGGCACAGAAGTTATAAGGTTATGAACATATCTGTTAAAGTGTTGACTTGTTACTGTCAACTTTGTGTTCTATGTATAGCCTATACCTATTTAAAAATAGAATTTGATATTTAAATTTTGGTTAGTGGTACTGATCTAAAATATTTAGTAATTTTGCTTTTAACAAATGGCTACATTCTTATAAGGATAGGATTTATGAAACAGTCTACTAAAATTTATTTAATAATAATAGTCAACAAATTTCGCACTTTTCTTTACTACCCTATTTAAATATTTTCTATGTATTTTCATAAGTTCGAATTAGAAGTTCTGTAATTGAACAGATTCAAAATTTGTTAATGTTTCAATTCGTGTCCAAAATTTTAATACATTTTTCAGTAACAAATTGTCAGTTTTACCAACATAAATATCATTAGGTATTGCCAACGATTTCCCTAGATTTTTGACATATTCTTTAAAAAACAGATTATATGTGACAAGCCAGTTGTCACTTTTTCAAATATATTTTTTACAATGTTGTCCAATTGGGTAAAATAAATTCAGAATGTCTTTTTCTAACTTACCTAAAATATAATGAATCTATTTGAATGAAATTTCATTAGCATACTTGATTTATAATAAAAAAACCTTCTGTGTAATATGGTTGGTGTTTTTTTTTCTGCAACATTTTGTCGCGTCGGTGGTCCAATAATCTTGTTCCACAATCGAATCAAAAGCGAAATAAACTGCCTAAACAGTCTCCCTTTCCGCGAACAATTTACTCGCGGTCAGCCCGTTTAAATTTACATTTTAACTGATAAACCACCGTTTCCACTCATTTTCACTACTTTTAATTGCTTTAACGACCGTTTGACCGACGTTTTACACGCCTTAATGAGTCTCGGCGTACGCAAAATGTGTAAATTTTGTCCGGTAAATCGTCTTGTCGAAGAGAGATAAAAGGGAAATTTATTAAAACGCTATTTCAAAATAGATCGCTATACACGTACTCGGCAAGAAAAAGTAATAAAATGGGCTGCGACCCTCAATTGGCATCAATGCATCGTATTGACGTTTCATGACAAAATTCATTTGTTTTTTTTTTAAATGACACTTGATCTGCGTTTATTTTTACCGATAATATTTTCTGTTTTATCGATTGCATTTTGATGGAAAGCTGTATAATTTTCCTGAAAATATACTTCATCCTTAAGATACAATGGTACTACTATGTAGTAGCAAGCTGGCAGTAATAAAAGTGTTTTTCGGAAATATAGTCGTAATTTTACAAGCTGGGTATGACGTCAACAGGTGTGAAATTAACGTATGTCTCTTTTAAATAATGATTATATTAGTTTTCCAATCTCAAATCACACAACTTGACAAATCTAAGGTCTGTAAAAAAATAATTTTAAATATCAAAACATTTAAAATTAACAGCTGGGATTGCTGATTATAAAGCATTTTAGAATAAAAATGTTCAAATTTTTAAATAAAAACTTAATTGATAAAAAAAAGTCAAATATTTTTGTGACATTAATTTTCAGGTAATACAGTCTATATCAATTCAAGAACGTGACGTTNGAATAAAAATGTTCAAATTTTTAAATAAAAACTTAATTGATAAAAAAAAGTCAAATATTTTTGTGACATTAATTTTCAGGTAATACAGTCTATATCAATTCAAGACGTGACGTTAATTAATTTTTTTTCTAGCCCATTTTATGTTTTTTAAAAAGAGATGAAAAATAATTACGTCATACGCGGTTCGTAAATTAGGACTATACTATTCAGAATATTGCGTTTGAGGTAAGTTTTAGAAATAAAATATATTTCATTTCCCATCCTAGTAAGTTATACCTTTGTTAACCGACATAAACGAGTTCTAAAACTAATTTTATTGCAATATGTCTGAAAAAAAATCAGGTAAAAAATAATTCAAATGTTGACCATATTAAATTCACGTAATTGATCTCTGACATAATTAAAGATGTCATTGTCACATAATGACCAAAAATTCACGTAAAATTAACGTGAGCATATTAGTTGGGTTTTTTCAGGTGTTTGAATTAAGGAACCTTTTAAGAACACAATCCATAAAACTAAAGTAACAAGTATTTACATATGTACATGGCTAAGGATAACCATTAAACTATTAATTAAATGATACGTCAAAGTGCTACAATGTTGCCGTTATTTTTGCAAGATATTGAATGAAATTCGTTGAAAACGCAACTTTTTCATGGATATTATCGGTTTTTGACGTGTCGTGAGGATTAATGATGTTGTTCTGCATCCGAAAAAAGACCATTAAAATATTCACTTATGAGAAACCCATGCAAGGGTTAAAAAAAGGGTTTCGCTAACTAAAAAAAAATTAGCAACGCTCAATAGTTCCTTAGAAGTCACAAACGTACATACATTAGAGGAAGGAAAGGAAATTAATAGTTTTTTTTTCTATAACGGTTGCAGGGTCGGAATAAATAAATAAAATGTTTCTAATCGCGTTTGCTAAGGGCTAGTAGAAATTACTGTTGTCGAAATGGGAAATAAGAGAAAAAACGAAATATTAAAAAGGGGGACTGACTGCGATCTGTGGCGGAGAGGTCCAGGCGAAAGGGTCAATTTATCATCGGTCGCGGCCAACAAAGGGGGCCAAAGTTCCACCGAAATATGTAAAAAAGCCAAGCTTAAAATTTCTTCTAAAATAAGATTAATCGACTCGATTTTTGACAGCTCGAGATGCATTTTAAGACTTCGTCTCCGGCCACCGTCTGGTTTCAGCCCAGTCTTGAGTTCGCACATTTAGAGTTGACATTCTCGTAGTGCTAATTACGATTTTAATTGTTTCCAATTGTTTTCCGGTTATTTCACGTTGTTTTTTTCAGAATAAAAACACCATTTCTTGAATTCTATTTAATGCTTCCGTGAAATTGCCTGACTAATTGAAAGAGGCTTGTTGTTGTTCAGAAACCTCGTTGACTCGGTTTGATGGTTTTACATTTGGGCGTGCCTGTTTGCTTAGAAATATTATTCATTTTTTTTCCTCCACAAGAGATTTTTATTAGTGATAGTCGGGGAAACGTTTTAACGTAAACTAGTTTAAGAAGTTTCGTTTCGAGATTCATGCATACTAAACAAATATTTTCGGTCATTAAAAAGCGATCTAGATTTTGGTCATCTGTCAAAAATAAGGAACAATTTTAGGCGTGGTAAAGAATTTAGATCATCAATACTTTTACATGGTGCAGCGACATTAATACTTAACGAGAAGAAATTGAAGATTATTGATATTTTTGAATATTCAGTTGCACCTCGTTCCCGGCCGTAATTTAATAAACTTCTTTTATTTTTAGACCCATGAGAACCGGGGAGGAAAACGTCATTAAATCGGCCGACTGCGACTGTAAAAAAAAAGTTAATCGTAAAAAATAAAAAAGTATTAAAGCCCAGAGAACACATGTTTCTGTAAATTCATATTTCATTTCGGGAACATTCTCTCCCTTCTTTGGATTTCGTTTAAAAAAGGGATTTTTCGCGTCGTAATCTGTTTTCCAAACAAGTACTGTGTGTGTGATTTTACGTGAAAAATTCAAAAACTCTCCTCGTTAATGAACTACAATATTAAAAAGCAAGAGTTAATAAACGCATATATTTTTTCTTTCTTTGAAAGTAACGTAATGGCTATTGCGAAAACTCCCAGCAGTAGTCGTAAAAGAGCAACAACAGGCACACACGGCCCAAGGAAAGTCTTATTTTAATTTGAAACTTCCGGCGAAACTCCAGTTAATAAATGATTTTTAAAAGTCCTGCTTCCCGAAAATCCGTTTATCCGACAACGATTTTTCAAGAAAACGGGAATTTTTTTTGATTTGACGGGGCGCCGTTTGCCCGATAATTAATCTCATGAACGGAGACGATCCCGATGAAAAATTACTCCCAGTTTTCCTTACATATGCGTGCGGATTTGCAGGGAAAGAAAAAAAACAGACCGAAGAATGTCGCGACTCCTGCAGTTGTCCGAAGAACGAAAAAATATGTCGGGTATCCGATTAATGTTGTCCGATTTCGGGCGCCCTGCAGGATTTTTTCCGTGCTCGCAGGCCGTTTGATAAAAATTCCACGATCTTGTAATAAAATAATGAAGTGTAAAAAGTCAGTGGCGTATTTCGAATTATTCAAATACATTGAAAGCTTTATTTTATGTATTGATTTTGATTACATAGGGTAGTTAATTTAGGGACGTAATATAAAATTATCGGAGTGAGGTTCTTGTAAATAAAATGTCAAACAGCTGCAGGATTTATGATTAAACCTGGCTTCTCTGTGAAATAATGAAGGATATTTTAAAATAAGCTGCTTTTTTACCAACCAACTTTCTTCCCCAAATGTCTTTTCTCATCATTTTTTTCTTATGATTTCCCGGTTTATTTTCGTACCTTCCACCCTTGTTTAAATGTTATTCAACCCTTTTAAAGAGGAAATGCACTTTTGACATTATTTAATTATAGAATAACAGCATGCCTGTGTATGGGAAAAGACTTAGAAACGTTTCCTATTTTTTTTTTTGGATGTTCTTGTTCTTTGCGGCGTCATCATCAGGTAACCTGTCCTGAGACTGGGATCGTTTTTTACGATTTTCACACGTTAATTCTAAATTCCGTGTTTGTTTTCGTGTTTTGACAGTGATTCCCCCTTCGGTCCGTGCCTTGTAGATTTCCAAATATCGTAAAAATTCTTCCGTAAAATAACACGAAGATTATTTTAGAATTTCTTGTCGCCTGTTTTTGTGATCTTAAATTAAGTTTTTTTTCAGAATCGCCTTTTCTCGATGATAATAAATTTTACGACACTCCGAAAAGGTTATCCTCATTTGTTGTGTATTTTTTTGCCTTCAAAAACGTTCGTTTTAATCGCAAAATCATAAATTTTAACTCAAAATAAACTTTAATCGGACATTTTTCGGTGCCAAAAACATCGAAAATTTGCCAAAATATTTACATGGATGGTACTAACCGATTTCGTTGACCTTTTGCGTGTTGTAACTACATTGACTTTTTGACATTTCTTAGTTTACGATTCCAAAAATTTGATTGAAAGTTTACCAGTTTGAAATAGAAACAATTATATAGGACTTAGTAGATTTTAAGGATTAGGATACTATTGCAAATACCATGTGAAGAATAGAACTGTTAAAAGGTACTGTTTGCAAGTTATAGTTAATTGGCCAAAACACACTTGATTTATCAACACATAAGTACTTAATGGATTTTTCACGTTTGTGTTCAGTCGCTTAAAAAGTCACTTTGGGTAATCTAACATTTGAAATCAGTAAACAAAAATCCAAGGAGATTGTAATGGAAATTTGACAGGTTACGGAAAGTGTCAAAACTACAAAACCAGAATTTGAAAGAAACAATATTGTATTGTTTTAAAATAATAATACAGAGAAATATCTCATAAAACTGTCTTGCATATTTTTTGCTTTGTTAAACCAAATTAAGGCTTCTCAGTTTCGTAACCACCCTGTATAAGTTGGAGTCGAGATCGTAAAACATAACGAAACAAAACCTCTCCTCCGGTAAATCTTGTTAATTTTTCGAGCCAAAAACGCGGTCGTATTTCTTAAAATCATAATAATTTTTCGGTTCGGGCATTAACATTTTTTCTTCATCTTTGAAAAAAATCGACTTTTTTTCTTCGTTTTTCGCTCTCCCTTTCGAACGGGCTTTACATGTTTCGGGGCCGTTTTCAAACCTGTTAAAATGCAGTTTTTTGTTCCTTATTTTTATATAGTTTAGTGTTTCGGCGGGTAAGAGGGTTCCTCTGTTTTGAGGGGGGAACGCGCATAATTCAAAATTTGAAATATTAGAATTACCGAAGAAAAGGCTTAAACGTGCCCGAGCCTACTATAGTAAACCTTTTGTGAACTTGCAATTCCCAATTGGTTACTACTGTTAGTGCTTGGACAGAGCGTGAAGAAACGACGTATATATGTAGGTATTCAAAACGGGACACCACTACAGAAAACGAAAGTGAAAACGTGATAATGGCCTGTCGATAATCAACATTGGCCGAACGGCCCGAAAAGGCCCAACCGAGCCTTTTATAATTACCCAGTCTGCTATTGTCAGGACGAAATGATATATGAAGGTTTCAGAGCGAGACCGCGATATCAATTTGTCGGAATGGGCTAGACGAAGACCAAAAGACGGGCGTGGGCCTCCACGGACATACGCATATAAATATACTATACGGAATTTTATTTATACAGAAACACCACGGTTACGAATGAAATTTAAATTTATTAATGCAATGTACAAATGGACTTTTATTAATAATATTCCTTTAGTGATCGAACACGATTCTACACTTTTCGTGGACCGATAATGACGAAATGAGGTTTTCTTCTTAACGCCCGTGTGCACGTAATGATGTAGACACACACACACACACACACACTTACAGTCATAAAACGGGTGTGGCCTCCTGAAGATTTCCTCTTTCGAAATTAAATAATCCCTCAGACAAAGGAACGGGAACGATTTGAATTTAATGGTCAGTGAAATTACGGTTTTTCTCATATAATTTATACAGGATGAATGATTTTCAAATATTTAGGTACGTTGTTGCGCTAAAACTCTATTTTTCCACGAGTGAAAACAATGGCATTTATGACAATAAATTATCTAGATGATGTGAGAGAAAAATAAGGTTCATCCATATTTACTGAACTATGAAAAAACTCATGAGCTTAATTGCGGATGAGGAGTGCCCTTTGGCATTTTCGTACCTATTGAGTGAAAAGAAAAAAAATAAAAATAATCACCAGGCGACCGGATTTTGAATATAAATAATGATTGTTTTCTCTCAATTTTCGGTCGTTTAAAAAAATAAATCACAATTAAGAGGCGCACATAACAATCGAGTGAAATGCCCGCATATTTTTGCCCGCCTTTTATAATGGGTCCGACATGGTTATTAAACTTATTAGGCGGAGAGACAATAGTTGACTTGATTGATGCCAGTGGTGTTTCAATGGACACCTTGGAGACAAACGTTACAAGTTGAACCTGATAAGAAAATGAATTAATTGCGGTAAAATGTTATCGAAAAAGTGCTATTAATTTGTGACAATGCTGTGAAATGTTAATTAAAACATGTTTCAATTTTTCAAGATTTCAAACGAATGAAATTGGAGTTTGAGCGTATGTTTGACCATTAATATATTGAATTTTCGGCCGTCCCTGACTAATACAATCGTTCACTTTTCATCATTAAAGCAGTGATGCCAAACGGGCGTTATATCGCTTCAATTATTCGGTGCGTACGTGTTTTTTAAACGACAACATCCGGCCTAATCTCAGGACGCACTCTCCCCGTTTTGTCCTTTTCGAAATAATTATAATAATCGCTGGTATGACACATAAATCTGAGCAGTCGTTTCCTTTCTGTTCGTCTGTTTTAAATCATATTGTCTCTAACCGGTTTTCGCCACTCGCACAGACAACGTTGTCATTTTCCATTTCTAGAGAGTCGTTTTTTTCGAAACCCCTTTCGCCCTTCCCGTACTGGAAAAACGCGTGCCTCAGCAACACATTGGGAGACCACACCCACATGTTAGAGGGAGGTGTTGATCAGTATAATTTGAATGTCATTGACGTTGAGATGACAAAAACGTCAAATTGAAATGCCAAAGGGTAGGGATATTTCAGGGTGAACACTAATATATGTACTTAATTGAATTGGACTCCTTGAAAGGATCGTTTTCGTTTTCTTTCTTCTTGTTTAACAGCTCTCCACTAAAAACCGCCAAGAGAACTTCTTGGGCATAGACATAAATTTGCCGCCGCTTTGTTTCCTTGTGGCGGTTGTGAAACGGTAGTGGGCGTTTCGCAATTGCCACTGTCACCAGATTAAATATCGTAAACGTGAATTTACGGCACGGCACCGTAAAATTGGGGCGCAGCTCTGTTTGGCAAAATATTTGTCTCAATTTTTTTCTCAAGGGCCCATGTCGCCTTGCATTATGGTGCTCCACCGGCCAAGTGATAATCTTGCGTCCACTCGCGCGAATGGTGTAAAATTAAAATCGGACAAATATAAATCAATGTCGAATAAATCAATAAAATTCGAAACTCCCATAACTGATTACTTGGAATTCTCGTTGTTGGAGTTGTCAATTGCTGCGTTATGTTTCGAAATTGAAATTTTAAATGAATATTAATTGTATACCACTGGTTGTTTAAGGTGGAACATGTTTACCATGACCACCCTGTAGGTGGATTTTTGCCATGGCTGCCTGTGAAAAAGACGAACATCCTTGCCTAGTACAAATTAATGAAAGAAGATTCTTGATTTTGTTTTTCACATTTCATTTTATCTTAGATATGACGATTATTTATTATTGTTTATTTATAGAAGATTTTTGTTTACATTTTTATCTTAAAAATGAAGAAATGTGTGGAGCAAAAATTTATTTCAACTGGAAGCAATTGAATCGTCAATTTGGATATGCAATGTGTTCTTTTATAGTACTTGCTCAAAAGGCCATTTAATCAACTTCCTCCTTGCTTGGCAACATGTTTACCATCTTGCAACATACCATAGTAATGAAAAAATCCAAATACCATAACTAGGTATAACAATAAGAATAATCGTTCGAATTTACAATAGGGCTTCGATCTGAGAGATGGAAAAATCGATTCGAATACCTCTCTCCTTCATGGCCTAGACTGAAGTGGTGATCGGATTAGGACCGCGTTCATATTCTTTTGCTGCTTCTCCATCTCTGTGCTCCCGCAACAGGGGGCCCCTATTGTTTAATATAATTGTTATTTTGTCTTAAAGGAATCTTGCTTAAACTGATCTGAGACTGTGATCGAATCTCTAATACGTAGTGTCCTGAAATGACAGAAAAGAACCATCATCTCGGAAAGCAGCTCGTAGGTATATAGATATAGATAAATATCAAAGAATATTCTACGTACGGTCACAGTCTGAACGTCCGATAATAATAAGAGGAGAAGCAAGCCGATGGACGTTAAAAAATGAGTAGAGTCATCGCGACTGATTTTGAAAAATCATCGTTTAAATCCCGTGGAAAAACGGGTTTTAATATTTAATCTCAAATCGTCATTCTTTTACTTAAAATCTAACATAGTCGGCACGCGATTGGTTAAAAATATGTGACGTATTGTGTCCACTACTTGTGTCCACTACTAGAAGACCACCCTCAACGATCGATTTAAACTTCCTCTTCTAATGAACTCGCCGATTCGCTAACTTCATGGCAACGTAACGACCTTAAATGATCGTTTCATAGGCCTATTTAGGGACCAAACGATTTCTTAACGATTGTCACGCTAGACGTAAACGAAGAAGAAGAAGCAGAAGAGGAAGAAATCAGGTGTGATTTAAGTTTACCATTAGAGTGATCAACGTTGTCAGATTTTCCAAGTAAATTAAATTTCTCGTTCGTCGTGAAGAATTTTCGTTAATTAAACGTTTTGTTGCCGATATAAAAGAAAAGTAATACTTATTTTTTTCTCTCGAAATATGGTTGGGTTGGTTTTCTTCTTGTTCTTCTTCTTCATTCGCTCGGTCATCATCATCATTTAAATAATAAATCTTCGACAAGCGGTCAAATTACCGAAATTTCAATAGATACAGAACGTAAAGATGCTTGCTGATGATGATGAAGAAGAAAAAAAATGTTTTTTTGAATACGATCTCGCGAGTTAGAGAGAGAGAAAGAGAGGGTCGCGTTCCTCGCACTCGCTGTCAGTCCGTCAAACAAGCCTTGTTTGAAGCAGTAGAAGAAGAAGACGGGGAGAGAAGCGCGTCGTAAAAAATGATTTCGAATATTCGAAACTATAAATCTTCCAATAACGCATTCCGAGATGGATTCTTGATTTCTGTAAGGTTTGTATTTTTGTGGCGCTGACTGTTTAAATGTCGATTCATTCACTTCAACAGTGACGTACCAAGATGAATTTTTTTAACTTGAACTAGAATATGAACTCTTTAGAGAGGAAATTTTGTTGAAGTATGTATTATTTTTAGATAACGACAAATAATCTACAGTAATTTTTTGTCTGGATTTATCATGTTTGGGAATTTCGAAGAAAATTTCTTTAAAAGTCGCCTTTGGTTAGTTAATTGGTGGACAGATATTCATCCAGTTACGAGAAATGCCATTTTAGGATCGAATAAAATTTGATTGTTTTGCAAAAATCCCAAGCGATTGTCTGAAAAACACCTTTCATTTTTATGGAGACATAGCGAATTCCACTAGAAAGGGTGCGGTTCTTTGTGAAACATGAAAAATTGTTGTCTTGTCGATGTCCTAATTCCGCGAAAATGTCCGTAATTATGGAATTTATAATTTCTCATATGTGTATAAATGTGTGTCGGAACGGTCGTTTACCATTCCGAAACTGGATTTTTTTTCGGGAGAGCAAGCGGATTCGGAGATTAGCGTCGAGATAACAGGCACGTTGCACCGCGCGCACGGAATAAGAATTATTAATTATTGAGCTTAAGAAATTTATATTTCTTTGTGTGTCCGAGGGCCATCGTTGTCGTCGTATTTTTTTTTCGTTCTTTTTGGCGCACTCTAAAAAACCAGATCTTCGTATGGATAATTTTTATACGTTAAGGTACGTATTTTTTTAAGAGCATAATCGGCATGATCGGCCGAAAAATTTCTCCGTTTTTAATTTAAGAAAAGACCCCAGGGGCCCCCCTGTTATCGTCCCGATATATCTGTTTCAGGCTCCTTTTGCTCGAAGAATTTAAATAGTTAATCAATTTTTATTTTTACTATTCATCGTTTCCATTTGTTGTTCAATATAATCGAACTCTGAACGAACATCAGTCAATCGCTCCGGCTTGCGGCTTGATATCTCGATTACTCTAGGCGCAACTGACCGATGGCGGAATTGAATGTACATTATTTATTTGTTATTAATAGTCTTGAAGTACATTGTAAATATCAACGTAAACGATGGATGTGTTATTGTTAAGGGTTTCCAATGAAAAATCTCCCAACGTACCAACAATGCTTGTGTGATTGAAAGAGGTGGGTGCATAGTATAATAATTTTTTTCCAGGTGAAACGGTTATTTTGTTGTTGCTCTTAAATATAGCGTTCACGTTATTTTTCATTGTTTATCGGAACATACGCTTAAGGATGACCGTGCGTTTTTAGGAGACTTTACCCACCTATCACACTCACACACACACATATACTCACACACACATACACTCACACACGCATACACATAGGTACATATTTCTTGGGAAAAAAATTGAAAATCATTGTTAATCATCTTCTGGAGATTATTCCAGGATCGGGCCCAGGAACGTTTCTCTATATCGATATACATAGGTGAATTCACATACCCATCCTTGAGCCAAATACGGTCCTGTAGTTAACATTAATTGTCGAGATGGATCGAAGCCCGAGAAAGATGAGGATCTCTCTGATCGACATTTCGATTATTTAAATTTCGAATAATAATCACAGAACGTATTAATAATGGTGATGCGCCCTTTTGACAGCCGACCAATATAAGCCTCCCATTTTTTTTCTTTCACGTTCATTGTTCGGAATGTTTCTTTGTCTTCGTTTTTTCGAATTCCATGTAAATATGTACTCATATATACTTATCCGTTTCTCCTCTCTCTTTCACCCAACACCACCCAGGCATATGGGTTTTTTTCCTAGCTAAGGCCCTGTAGAATACATACATAGCGGTATGGAAAAATCGACAACAATATGGCAAAGTATGAATGCTCGGTTCATATTTAATATAAAATCGTTATTGTATGCAAATCGGTCTGAATACATTATCGAGGCGAAACTCCATGTAACGAATTTTATATATTGGGGATTAACATGGATGCCGTTTTACTAGAAAGAATGGTAGAACGTTTACGAAAGAAAACACGGTCAAACGTGCATAAATAAAAGGTCTTTTCGAAACAATACCTATTATTAATTTATGCATATTTCATTCTAAAAATGGAAGTTATTCCCATGGAGTATCAAAAAGCATAGGTACGGAGTGTTTACCTCACTTGAGGAAATAATCAGAGGATTAAAAACAGTTGCACGCGACAACGGGGCGGACCAATGGGAAGCCACAGGTTGGGTTTGTGGGCGGTAACTGGCCTGTGAAATTGACCTATAGCGGAAACGGTCAGGTATACGCACACACACATTTCTGATTAACATTTCTTGTTGCAGTCAGGATTTTATCCCAAAAACTACAAATTTACAGTCTATATTTCTGTCTCTGTTTGTGTGTGGCGGCTACGCGGAGACAAGAAATATTTAATAATAATTCTGCTGCATTTTAATGGCCTGCTACGTCTAGTCCGTTTACAACAGTGTACTTGAACGGCCACATAAACATGAATATAAACGTTAACAAGTAATGATCATCATATTGGCTCGCTTTACGGCCTACTAAATTTAATTTCTTCAATACTGTCTTAATTTACGATTTTTGGAAGGAAGATTTATACGGGAAAACTCGGAATCTACAGTAAATAATTATTTAAAGCAAGGTCAGGGAAATAGTAAGGATGAGGTAGACAATCAATCTTTCAGTTTTGAACAGTGGCAACCGTTACACGTGCAATTTGTGTTTGTGTATTGTTACATTGAAAAAAAAAAATATTACTTATCATTCAAATAACTTCATTTTGGTTCTGGCAGGTTTGCCATGGATCTTTAAGAATTCTGAATATATGAATAGATAATATTAGGCATAGAGTCTTCCATTTTTCATCTCAAAAAGAGACAATCGCAGCTTAACCTGTTGCGAGTTTCTTCATAAAAAGAAGATGTCGTTTTTTGCTCTTCTCTTCAAGTTTCAGAATGATGATCCAGGACTCAGTCAGAACTCTTACTTCTAATACCGAAATAAAAATCCTAAAATCGTGATGCGCAAAAAGAACTTCTTTCGTCAATTGTGATAATTAATATTACCAATCACGATCTAAAGCAATTTTCATTAATACAAAGTTGTCGTTTGCCACAAAAAGTTGGGACATTAGTTTTCGAAAGACGGCAACAACGGCCGCGTGAACATTTACCAAATTTGCACCTTTGACAATAATAATTTTAAAACATTAAAATTCGATCGTGTAAACGGCGTTTTTGGGCCAGCCAAAACGGCCAAAAGAACAGACAAAGATGACAGATATAGTTCCTCGAATATTATTTTTCTTTTCTTCGTTCTTCGTCTTTTATTTTTCGAAGCCTTTTATTCGTCTTCTAAATATTCGTTCGGCCCGGTGTGCGAACATATTTCACATGGTCCGGGCCTACTATGATAACTGGTTGCAAAATTTCGCTTTAATTGTATCCAATCGTTTTTTCCTTCATGGGACCCGGTGATTTGCTGGACTTTCAGTCGCATTTTCCTGAGTGGATTACATGTCATCTACAGCTAAGCGTGTTGGTTGTAGTAGAGCTTCTCGGTGCTCGTTGAAGGTATAGGAGGTGCGGTAGTTCGGGTTTGAAAAATCTCTCTTTTATTTTATGAGGCCGGATTTTTATTGCAGACAACTTTTCGAAATGTAAAAAACCAACGAAAAACGGCCTGCAGACGAAATAAATCATGCAAAACGACGTGAACGAGGCGGGAATTTTGAAAATTAAATTGGTCCTCGTTAAGAACATGTTCGACATTATCGATATCGATTATTGATGTCATATAGTGTAAGTATCGATAATTGAAACTGTGAATAATAAATCGTGTATCGGTAAAATTCGAATAAAAATGATTATGAAAAAAGAAGAGAAGGAGGAGGAGGAGGTGGAGGAAAGGAGCAAAAAAACGGTCCAGGACGGGTTTGGGGGCATTCGAAGCTTTTAATTACATTTTTAAATGAGCTCGGGCCCGATTCGTAAAGAAGGGCGCTCTCGTAGCGCTTGAATTTATATGGGTTTATTAAATTTTAATTTCGACCAGTGTTTCGGTTCCCAAAGGCGAAAATGAGGCGAAAAAACGGCAGACAAAGCACAAAAGGCATTCCTTCGATCGGTGCTTTATCGCCGACGTTCGAGGAGAGCTTTTTGCACGAAAAACGTCGTTAAAATGGTAAAAAGTGTTCAAGTCAGAAATTCAGAGATTCATTGGAGAGATAAAATATTTATGCGGAGTATTTAATTGTTCGAAATACCCTGTGGATTATGCAATGGATAAAAAGTCACACAGGTGTGTGTCTGTGTGTCAGGAAAGAAATTGCCCTTAATTTTCTCATCCCCTATTTATCGAGGGTAGGAATAATAAAAATATCATATTAGCGGACGATCTTTTGCTCAGCATGCGGTCTGAAAAATCCTCTTAGCACTCAAGAGGGTGATCATACCTAAGAGATGATGGGTCATCAACAGGTCATCACCTATTCTAATCTTGTCAAAACATTTCCCGAAAAAAGGTGCTAATATTTTTTTTATTTAGGATAAAAAACTTGAAAATGTGCATTTTTTGTGACTTTCTCATGGTTTCACGATGCAAATTGAAGTGGTAAAAATGTCGGTCGTTTTACATCTTTCGCGAAGGGGAAAAAGTTTACAGTTTGGGGCTAATTTACGCTCTCATATATAATACTACAACGTTTAAATGACTGTACATGACTAGTAGTAAATCGGGCAAAAACACGGATGCCCGAAATTATTCAAATTATTATACTACTGCTGGTGCTTGGGCTAAAATTGCCTTTGCTGCCTTTGTCACTTTTGTTTAATGACGCAAAATTGGCTACGTTTATCTCAGCAATATTACATACCATCCAAGACTTTTCTAGTCTAAAAGATGTTGGTATCCCAAAATGGAACAAATTCTTAAAAACAACATTGATTATTAGTGATTTTGACGACAACCTAGAATCATTGTTGCTAAAAGAATTTCAATTCACATAAAATACAGTTTACTTGGCAACACTGTCTTGTATTTTTCTGGTAAGCAATTCGTCACTTCGCTGCTCTTGTTGCATATAGATGCGTATGACTGCTACTAGAAAAAATAACAATAAAAATACTGGCTCGTTTTAGAATATCTTATATGTATACATATAAATTAAATAAATAGAACACAGTATTTTTAATTGCGTTTGCTTTACAAATGCCTCTCGTAATTCCAATACAAATTGTAAACGCGATTCATGTTCTATATAGGAACGGGGGAAAAGTCGAGCGAGGGAATTGCCGAAGAAATTTTCTGGAAAAACTCCGGGAAAATTTTCGAGTCCCGTTCCGGACTGTCGGAAAATCTGTCACTGTCACGGGCACGAAATCGTGGCCGTTGTAATGTGCTCCCAATTAACATACGGATTTGCATAAAATTTGTAACTCGAACGCTCTCAATTCTCCCCCCAAAACTCCCCACCTCCCTGTGGCTGGTGTCGTTGTAACCAGAAATTAGGCAAATTTTCCGACAAGGCTGCCGGTGACTGATGAACTTTGGTCATTTTTCATGAGCCGAGCGGTGGTTTTTGCACGAAAAATAGGGTTAGAATATAAAGACAAAAAGGATGACGAAGAAAAAGAAAAAGGAGGGGGAGGTTTCTTCCCAGATGAACCGAAAGGGTGCGTGTGCACTTCTCGTGTCGTTTTTATTTTTTACTTATACCTGCCTGATTTCGCTTTCAAGGATTAAAATTTTGGGATTTTTTTCCAGTCACATCTGCCCGTTCGTTTACTTTGGTTTTCGTGTTTTTTGTCTATTTATACAGGGTTTTTTTAACAGAGATCTATTTAGTGACCTTTCAGGTAAAAGTCACATAAAGAACGTCTGGTCGTATTAAATGAAAGGATTTAAGAAAAATATGACTGAATGCGACGTTGCCAAATTATCTGACCGCACATTTTCACACCTCATTGACCAATAATCCTCGTATATCATAATGTTGTGACAGGTCTGAGTGGTTGACCACTCTGTTCGGACCTTCCGTGTCCCTCGGCCACACGCTGGGCACGTCGCCCAGGTATCCCTTTTGTCAATCTGGAGGCACGCGTCTTTTCCTGATTGAATTTTCTCACGACGTCCTTTTTTTACCTGTAGGTTGAAAAAAACTTACCGTCGCCAGATGGTGTCGGGTTGCGTCTTGCGGACCCAAAGGGATAAAAATATGTTATTTGCGTTTTTTTTTTAGGAAATTTTTCGTTGTTCGTATGTACCTGAAATATTTTTTTTCCTTTCCGGCTAGGATTTCAGTTTAGCAGGTAAAAGGGGTAGAAAAGGGTAAATTTCGATATCGGATATTTTAGGAAACGTGTGAAAATATTTCGAAATCATTGACCGGGTTAATGAACTTTTTCTTTTTTCGTAGTAGTGACATTTCAAATTTCATTATTGGCGGAAATGAATAAAGTTTTTATCGGCATTACCGTACGTTTTCACATAAGAAATTCAAAAAGCATCATCCACGACTTCCTTTGACGCGCTTCTCGAGGTCCGATCCTGCATTTCAATTACAACTTCACGTTCAATCTTTAGCTCTGTCTTTGTCCCATCGACGTACCAAAAAATCATGTAATCGATTCAAGCAGGTCGATTCCGATAGTTTGGCATTTATCAGGAATTTCGATAGACATCATCAATGTTAACAATACGTTTCCTCTTTCAAAGAATGCGTTAAAATATCTTGGTCTTGGAGTGGAAACGACCGAACGCATAAATTTGAAATTTCAATAAGGCTCGTCGAATGCCCGAATGTCCTCCTAAAGAACTCGAGCAGAATTATACGTAGTTGTATTATATTTAGACGCACACATCTTTGTAAAATTGAATGGGCAACTGTCACCTGTGAAAAGGAGTGCCCCGAGTCTCCTTTGGTATCTCTTGCATTTCAAACCCACACATTAAACATACATACGCTCAGGCCGTTTTTTTCGAGCCCTCTCTGTACTTTCTTGTGTGTGTGTACTAACGCATTATTATGGGTTATGACGAAGTTACCTTTCAACCAGTGAGTTGCAGCACGTACCTACCAGGTGCCCCAGGTCATATCTGAAGATATTTTCGAAGTTTTAGATTGCAAATATCATAAATTGTTAAAACTATGTTTCAAGCATAGTCGTTTTGACCTGGAGACTTGTGGCATAACCAACAATACCCTGGCTTTAGCTTCAAAACACATTCTGGTTAAGAATCTTCCAAATGCTTATGAACTGTAATTTATTCTTAATTCATTATCATTCTTATATTATGTACTCTTTACCTTCGTCTTTATAATTTAATACTCGGTATATCGATTGTTATCAATGTGTTCACTGTTTCCTTACGAACCGACAACGCGTTATAAGAAAATACTTTTTAATTCGCCCTCGTAGAAATGTTTAGGCGGTCGGCACGCGGTCCGGCCAGTTTTTGCTCTCGTTCCGTCATTTATTTTGTTACGCGCACTCATGGTACGTAACATTATGCATCGCCTTATGGGACCCTGTGCGGTACATAATTCTCTACCATCGACCATCTAAATCAGAGCCGACCGTTCTGCGAGATGACAACGACGTTTCCGACATGAAACGGGATCGAAAATTTTCTTGAATGAAAGGAAAGTATTAAAGTAATGACTGATCAGAGACGGAAGGAGGGAATTAGACAAAAAAAACAAATAGTTACAAATTCAGTAGGCAGCGAGCACGCACATTGCGACTGACCAAGCCCAGTAGTAACGAAAAATGACGTGTCTCCATGTCCATTGATACGTAATAGAAGGTAATGGAGGCAATAAAAATTCCTGAAGCGATAGAAATGTAGATTTTCGAATTGGAATGTACCCGAGGAGGATTCGCGTGGTCATTATTTTATTGTTAGACTTGTGTGTTCCACTGGCGTTTTAAAACATTGAATTGTATTAAATAAGAAAAAGAAAATTGTATGGTTTTCTTTTTGGTATGGAGTGTACAATGTTGTGTGGCCAGACATAACAGTTATCGAAAAAAAATTGTTTTCGGGCTATGAGCGATTGAATTATACACCCAAACAGTCGAGTTTTGATGCTGATGATGATGGTGGTATTTTTCCCGGTATAGACTAAACAAAATTTCTGAAAGCCGTCGAACTCAACACATTGAAGAAACGGCTCCTGTTTTGTACGTTGCATTGAAGGTTTCTTTGAATGGACTTTTGCCCGTTGCAAGGATAAAACTCAATATTAAAAAAAAAAACACACATTGTTACTAAATACTTCCCAAAATATGAATTGCAACATTAAGTGTCAATGTTTTGCTGAGCTTCCCAAAGGGTTGAAAAAGTAAAAAATCGTTACGAAAAAAGTTCCCAAAAAAATAAAAAAAGAATCATAATCAATCAAAAATTTCTACGCCTAATCGCGTGTCTGAGAATTTCCCATACGTCGTCGATTTTTTTCAGCAAAAAAAAACACGATTAAAAGTAAAAAATCATCAATCAAAGAAGGCTCAAAGTCAAGGGCGCATTTGGACGTGTGAGGAAACGGAAACGAGACACGGAGAGGGCCTACTCGGAAAGGTGTCAAAAATAATAGACATCAGGTGCCCGGTCCAGGGTGATTGAACCCGTATTGAGGAAAATTAAGTAATTTTATTATTGATTTCTTCGAGTTTGAAACGTAAATATTTTTTTAAAATTGCATCAACACGCAATCTTTAACCCACATTTGAAAATTTCAATTTCTAAGCGATTTTTTTTACGCATTTAGACATGTCCGTTCAGCAGTTTTTTTTAAACAAAAATACATGTAGGTATGTGTGTCACAGGTAATAGCAACAATTACGTTAAAAAAAAGATTGCGTATCATTGGCGGCCCTTAAAAAACACGGAAAAAATTCTCACCAAAAAGTATCAAAAATTAATCCATCTTTTTAACAATCAATCAATCATATCGGGCCATCATTAGTAATTCCGATACCGCTATCGGGTTTCTCTTATTTCTTTTCTTCCCCCCTGGTATAACATAATGTAGCAACAACAACAACGGACAACCCTTACAAAATGACAAAAAAAAACCGTCCGTTTTGGGGTGCAATTCAACCCTCTTATGTATGCGTATATCGTTGTAAGTGCAAGTTCCTTTTTTGCATTAAACAAGAAAATTTTTCTTTAACGTAATCATGCAAATTTAACCAGGAGGCCTATTGAAATTGAAATCCCGTCTTACAGGCCAGATTTAACGCGTCTCGATTCCCACAAGGCTTGTTGTATTGAATTAATTGTACGTTCTTACCCTTTTCCAGTTCACAGTGTATATTTCGTATATTTTTGCATTTTTTATTATGGGATTAAGTTTCCCATTACTTGGCAACTCTCTAAAAAAAAAGACGGGTTTACTTTTTTCTCCTGTTGCTTTCGTTTGTGTCATGGCTAGGCTGCCGATAATGGAAGTTAATTTTCGCAGAAGGGAAAAATCGCCTGTAAAAGTCACGGAGGGCACTAAATCAAGTGTGTTTTATTGGTTTTTCGGACCGTACGACTAGCGATGCATGTCTCTCTTATTGCTTTTAAATAAAATAATTAGTTTTTTTTCAACCTTTCGCGAAGTTAAAGCATTTTTGCTGAAAAGATAAGTGAAATATTCCGCTGGAAAATACAGATAAAAATAATAAAAACGCTTTTTAGACAAAAATTTAATACCTCGCGCGAACAATCCGTTTTAAACCGAGAACAATAAACGTCTTTATTACAAATTTATCATTTAAATTTTATCGCAAATATATGACTCGATTCGTTGAAAATGGAAAATAATGCTTTGCGATTGTGCAAGCGAAATTTTTTGTCGTTTGTTATTATATTTGTTTGAGGGAGGGTGGGCAAATCTATAACCGTATCTGACAGGGTTAGGTTTTAACGCAACAAAAAAAGTGATGATTTGTCCTTTTTTACTCCGAAAAAAACGATTTTTTCCTTTAAGAAATAGACGATTTTTCGATAAGCGTAGTTCCAGCGAGACAACAGCCACAATGGAACACGACACACAATAAATAAACGTGTCTTGGCCTCGAGGCCCGATCAAAATCATCATCATCGAGTAGTGTCGCATGCCCCAGGTTCCAAAAATAACGGATATTCTTGACGGACCGTAAGACAAATATTAAAACAGGCAAATTAACAGTAGTAGGTAGGTTTTTAGCTACTGGAATTTTGTTACTTTATTGTTGACCTCTATGACGTTTGTTTTTTTTTTTTTGTATTAGTATGAAGACGAAGATGGTGGAGGAGGAGTAGGACATTCCTTCTTGTAATCGTGCCGGTCGCACGTGTCCGTAAACTGAACGTGACTCGCGCCCTTTTGGCTTCTATATTCTCTTTCTCTTGATGCTGGCTGCTGTTTGTTGCTGATGCCGCTTTGAAGAAGAGCCCCAGGTCGCTAATAATGCAAGAAGGAAGCGAAGAAGTAGTCAGACCACGGACTCGATAATCTATTATTGATCCATGTCTTACACGTGGCACTTTATGACTTTATAGATGTCATTAACTTGGAAATTTGCATTGTCTTTTTTGTTGACAATTGAGTATCTAAAACAGAAAAACCTGTATACTTAATGTATAGGAAAGTTCATTAAGAAAAGTTATATGTGCTTGCGTGGTTTTAAATCATTTCTTACGCTGTACAGAGGTGGTTCTACAGAGAATACCTACTATTAACTTTCCGTTAGGACTTGCCAATTTAAAAATTAAAAACATTTAGATTCCTATTTAGGATTTCCAAGTAAAGAGTAGTACTTAAAAAGAGGTCCTATGTATAATTCATTTTCTAAAACTTTAAAATTCAAATGTAATTTACCAGACAGGTCAAGGTTAAGTAACACCCTGTAGGTTCAATGCAATATAAAAGGTGCAATAATGGTTCGATTGTAATGGTAATGATGCATAGCAATACCAATATTGTTCGTATTTCTCGTATGATTTTAGCGTTCTGACAGCGGAAAAATGTCATTTTATAATAATTTTTTTTAAGCCCAAATTATAATAGAAATAATAATATGCAAAAACTAGGCCTCGTATTATAACGTGCCCGAGGACCGGGTGATTTATGATTAAGTCTTAAATAAGGGGTTGAAATTTTATATTCTCGATTTTACCCTCTTTTCTATATGCGCGACCGAGCCTCATTTGCATACCCAGATTTGAATTTATTTTTACAATGCAGGCCCGTATTTACTGAAATTAACATCGTTTCTTAAAAAAACGCATCGTTTGTTCAGCGTAACGTTTTATCGTTAATCACATCTTGATCAAAATTTTCCAATTAACTATAAGCGTAATTAATTTATTAGACCTCAAGTACGGTCCTGTGCGATGCACATGCGTTTTCCTGTTGGCATTGTCGTTCCGAATCGTACTTTTTAATGATTAAAATTAATCGGGCGATATTTGATTTCAGAATTAGAATTTAGATTTATTATGGTCCATCTGCGTAACGCGTCGTTTCCCGGTTGTTTGTTTAGGGAATACGGTTCCATAGGAAAGAAGGATTGATGGCTGGAATCGGGTGTGTGTAACCCGTATTTTTTCGCCATTAATACGTTTTTTATGCTAATTTTTTATTAAAGAAAAGACTTCGTTATGGTTTGTGTGAGAAACACATGGACGCACGCCACTGCACGTACATATGAATTGAATAAAGGATGCTTAATTGAATTTCACATAAGTATCGATATTGATAGGATATCGATATATTGTTTTGTTAATGATTGTATGGGAGACATAAATTGAAATATTTATTGTTTATACTTAAGTCTAATACGTTATATGTACTTATATGAAAGTTCCAGTGGCGTAGAGCTAAAGTTACAAATTAGGTACTACATGCGCAGTAGATATTTATTGATGAAAACGAATGAAAAAAATATATGTTATTCGAATACGTTTTCTACTAAATAGAAGGTGACAAATAGCAAAGCGGCCTGACCCCCTTTTCCATAAAGGTTCGTTTGCGCTAAACGAATAAATAATAATAATTATTATTCACCAGTTTTACTCGGACGACCATTAAGCACCGGAAATCGTACACTTAATAAAAAATGGATTTCTTTCTTACGGACATTTTTCAATTACGTGACCGTCAATTTAATATTTCACCCTATATATGTATATATATTTATTGCCACTGGCATTTATAGAAGTCGCAGTTTTCGCTCGAAAAAATCCTCACATGCATAACAATAATAATTACAAATCGAAAAAAAAACAAACGTTTCCATATAGGGCGAGCGTGCAGGTCCACTCAGTAGTAGCCTGTACATGGACACACGAACATATATCGCCCCACTCTTCTCAAATACTCGTTAAATAATTTTGCAAAAATTCTAACCGACCAAAAATTCGTCAAGTGAGAAAAAAATTGAAAATCGTCACCGCCGTCTCCCTCCGCCTCACGTTTAGGCCACGCCCCCCTAACGAATCACGGACGCACAATTTTACAGAAATTCCGTACTCGTCGGATGGTGCGGTGTGGTGGTGCGCGCGGGGGGATGGCAAAGCCGAAACGACAACGCACCACGGCACGCTCGATTTTACACAGAATCCGAGAAACGAATGCGAGTCGGGCGTCGCACGTCTGACTGTTCGTGTCGGAGTGGTGTGCCGTGCGTTGCCTACTACGATCAATTTTATTAAAATTATTTTTTTACATTGTTTTCAAAAGACGATTAAAGATCGTTTTTTTTCTTTGAGTTTCACTTTTGTTTGGCTTAATATACGGGACGATCGTTTCGCCTACTAGAATTAGTGCTCTTATTATGTGTCGTATTTGATGAATGTTACCCAAGTCAGAGTGATTCATTTATAAAAAAATTAAATTTGGATACTTTTTTGTTGTGTGATTTCACTACTTAATGAAATTTGCCGTGGGGAGATCGACTATTGGCAACACTGCTGGACGAATAAAAGGTATTAACTATTTTTAGTTTTTTAGAAACTTAAGAGAATTTGGGCCAAAGTCGTTTTGCGAGTACGTAACAATTTGTCTGCAAAAAAATTTCGTTGTATTTCTAAAAAAGTTTCATATGTAATGTGAAATATGCACAGCAAATAGAAAAAGAATGTTTCAATAATATGATAATCGATCATTCAGGCTTTGAAATTACATGCCAATCCTTTAAGACATAATAAATAAATTCTGAATAATATTCAAATTTAGGAGAGTGGGTCGTTCGCACAACAATGGCGTGTCCGCCATCATTGTTCGATGTTATTTTACCTTGATCGGTTACAAAAAAAATTAATGTCTTAGTAGACAATATTGTACCTTTTTGTTCACTCTAGAACACAGACCTCATTGGTTTACTGTCAAAAATCGAAGTAAAACAAATAATAGAGCCGTTACTGTGCGTTGTTATTATACTTAATAAAAACGAGTTATCAGTTCTCGAATGGAAGGTAGAATAGAAAAGGACGGACAAAGCTGCATGTTTGAATGATAAACGAGTTATTTTATTGAAATTATCTACTCGTTAATTATTAATTTATATTTTATACGTTATTTTTTCACTATAATCATGTGGAAAATTTCCGACACTATTTGGCCCATGATATTTTTAAAAAATTGTATGGAAAAAATAACGTCATTCTAAAGATGACCGTAAAAACGTATGAAACGTAGTAGAACATAATTAGAAAATTGAATAGAATTTTTCGACCTGTTGGATGACCACCTTCTGGGGTTTTGTAATTTTTCTTTTCAATAAAGGAAAGGTCGACGACTCTCGAAAACGTGATTGAATGTGCCCGAAATTAAACACTTATTAATGTAGAAAAGAGATGAAAAAAAAACCGAACTTAAGGGTGACTGGTTTTCAGTCTAAACAACTCACATAGTATAGCAAAGCCTCATTATGATAAACGGTAAAGGTTCTTGAAGCTAACATTCCAGTCTTCAACCATACCTACCTAATTTAAGAAAAACTGCAAGAGATTGATGTTTCTCATACTTATCGTTCAATGTATTATAAGTAACAATAGAGCAACTCAAATGTTGCTTGATACGAAAACATTATTATTGATAATTGAATACTCAGTATGAAAAAGAAAAAGATAAAAGAAAAAATAGATAAATGATCCAGTCGGGTTTGGCTTCTTCTCCTCCTTCCTCCACCTCACCGCGCGGAGTTTCTTTTATTCAAATTTAAAACACCGTTTCATGATTGATGATCCCTCCAACATGGTCGATACAATGATATACAATAATAATCAAACTATTTTCGATCATTAATTTTCTTTATGGTACCATATTAACACATGTGCGTGCCTGTTCATCCACAGGAAATTTCCCATTTTCTTCTTATTGTGTTGAATGGGTAAAGCCACCTTTAGCCAATAAATTTAAGTTTATGATACAGTTTCTAATGAAAACATATAATGTAATATCGTAAAGCCATATTGAATATTTCACAACAGCGAAACAACATTGCATTGAACGTTAAAATGTCCCACAAATTTACTAGAAATACCTCGAAGTCGAGGCGAAACTTGAGGTAGGTACTACTTTCTGTGTGGGTGTGGACGTATTATTGTCCGCTTGTATACATACACGTATGCGTATACCGGGTGGTAATTTTTCTTCATGTATTAGTTTTTTTTGGTGCAAACATTAAGTGCGTCCCTGTATAATTTAATTGCCGAGCTACCAATAAGTATAGTGTTGTTTGTACCGTTAGTTTTAGAAGGAAAGAAAATGAGATCGTATCTCATTGGACGTTGACAAGCGCGTTTAATTTTTTTTTTTAATTAATAAATAAATTTTAATGCACGCGGGTGCCAAACCCAAATTTTTCGGTATAGTTTTTTTTCTCTCTTTCTCTCTCTCTCTCGTTCATGTTCAATGAAAGCCATGAAACGGATTTTGACCGGTAATGTGATAGAAAGTGGACTCGATACTAGTTATCGATTAAAAAAATCGATAACGACCCAAACCACTACTATATGTCCAATTTAATTATGATCATGTCTGGTTGCGTGGGATTTTTCAGACATACCCACTGGCAAAAATGGTTGACAAGTATGAAAGCACCTTTAATTTGGTTTTAATTGTACCTTTAATCGTTGAAGACATGCAATTGTTAAGGCATGTCAGATAATGATCTCTCTATTTCCAAGCTAAGGAACCATTATATTTTTCCACAGAACTGATGAATTTCCATGAGGTGACAACACCGCATAGTCGGGAAATTTATACTAGAATCCCTTTAAGATTCTAATTAGAGCGGCTGCTGTTTGATTACGCTGATTAAACATAAAATACGCGTAACGAGGCGGTTATTTCTTTTTGAATTTTTTAATTTTGATCCGTAAATATTTGGTAACAGATTTACACACGTTGCGTAAATCCACTCAAATTACTGACTTGCTATTTGCTTTTTATTATTATTAGTTTTTTTGTTTATTGCGACATAATTTTGACGCTCCCCGTATGTTCGTAAAAAAACTAGAAACAAGCTGGCGGATTCGTTGCAAACCAGCACCCCACAATCAAAACTCGTTTTTTTTTCCTTTCCTTTATTTTTGATCGACGAATAAATTTTTAAAATATTCAAATTTCGATTGTAAGGATGACGAATTTGCATACGGCACATCTGTGTGCCCTCGAAATGACGATTTTGACCCCTTTTTCTGGGGTGAGCTTTCGCGTTTACGATCGCATCCCTTCCTCCCTCCTTTTTACGCTTTTTAATGGATTTTATCACCCCATTTTACTGTTTTTCTAATTTTAAACCTCGTGTTGTTAAAATTAATCGAAATTATTAAACTCGAAGTCGCGGTTCCAGAAAACGAGACTGATACAAAAAAAAAAGATAAAGGGAAAAAAAGTGTTAAAAAAAAAGAAGATGGGTATTTTAAAGGAGGTAAACGACATATAAGATATCGGCGTTTTTTTATGCGGCAAAAAAATGCATTAATTTCTTGGTTTTATTGGACCAAATTTAAGGCAAGACGCCCGTAAAGTAAGTTATAAAATCGATTTAACGACCCAAAAGTGTCTCAGCTCGAATACAAAATAATCTTTTTTTCCATGGAATGCCTTCTTCTTCTTCGTTCGCTCTTCGAAAACCGAATTATATTATATTAATCGGGGGGCCGCCAGTTTCTGGTTTTATCTCGTTTGGCTCTCTCGGGGATCGTTTTCTTCGACCATACACAGGGTGTCCAGTAACCAATTAAAACTCAATTCTACAACCAAAGTAACTTTAAATATTTTCTTATTTAATATCTAATTTCAAGGGTTTCTTTGGCAACAGCGCTGAAAATGACGAACTTTACCGGGTCAAGGTCGAAGATGCTTTCCACGTCTCCTCCAAGCCAATATGCAAGTCGTCGAATTAGTCATAGATTTTTTTCTAATGACTTTCCTATTTTGATTTTTGAATGATTATGTTGCCAGATCGTGTGCAATTTACTTAACGTGAATAAATTTATAGGGATTTCGGTTGGATCGAAAATACCTGAGCAAAAAATTAAAAAAAATCGAAAACGACAAGGAAATTTACGACTTGCAGCGGTAGTTAAACCTCATAATAGTAATTAGAAAGCATCCCGACTGCCGTAAATTTCAAACCTAATAAACCACACCGAGCACAACAAATCCAAAAGCAAATTAGCGCCTGTACACATACGAAGTGCCTATTCCTTTACATCCAACGGATGAAAGTCCCCCCATTTTATTGCCTGAACACATATAATTTTTTTTCGTTGTTTGCCGTTTAATAATTGCTAAACCTTGACGTCGAAACGATAGAAAATAACGTGGCGAAAAAGTGTTTACGAAAAAAAACCCCAGTTCAAAGTAAACGCCATAACTCGCGTTACGAAAGTCGATTAATATCTTAATCGGTCACGAGACTTGGGGAACACCCTGTAGAAGCTAAATTACAATACGTGCCAATTGCATAAGATCGGTTCAGCTTGGTTTTTTTGTTATACTTACAGCGTGTTCTTGGAAATTCTAGTAAAATATAAAGTCATTGAATTGGTAATTGGAAAGAAATGTCAATATTGTCATTGTTCGTAGTGTATTTTTTGAATGGTTCTTCAGTGAAGTTTTTTTTAATCAAATTTCACATAATCCCGTGAATAACCAGAAAAAATCGATCTAAAACTGTTGCAAAATAAATTTTATTTACGATTCCTTAGAAATTCCTTAAACTTAGCAAAACGCCTGCGACTACGCAGAACTTCATATCGACGAAAAAAAAAATCGTTTTCTCACATTGCTCACAAAAAGGCTGTTCGACCAGGAAAACGATCTATCGCGAAACTTATAAGGCATATAAAATCGATGATAAACAACAAGAGTCGTCTTAAATCATAGAAATTTGCTGGGTTTTTTACTTAAAAAAGAAAACCCATATAGAGATCGAAGAACGATTAGAAATCCAGTTAAACAGAACAAAAAAGCCAGGGTAGTTGGTTCACGTATACGTTAGAATTGTCATTAAAAGTCCGTTAAAAACGGGGACCAGTAGCCGGTGCAAATATTCAAAATTCATTTAAATGCTAAACAGGCAATAATCTCGGACAGGTAATGTCTCCCGGTAATAATGCCTATCCTATTTTCAGAACAACATTGAACGGTTGATTTAAATTAGTTTTTCATGTCTGTTGCAGGAATGCGTCAGGATTTATGGTGGTGGCCACTCTCACTCCGACCGCAATGGCTACCGTCACCACTGGAATTTTGTCACCGAATTCTTACGTTTTAAGTACAGGTAAGTGTTCCTCCCGATCCCTTTATAAAGCACAGCAGGAGGACGCGTCATCAGCCAGTAGTAAAACAAGCAGTAGAACTGTTAAAAAGGTGTTAAAACGGGGCAAACACGACTTTCCGGATAAAATCCATCATTGGTTTATTTAACGGTGAAGAGAGACACACACGCAGGCATTTTTTCTTCCTCTGACAAATAATAAAATGTCAAGAAGAAGACGGACGGTCTAAGTGTTGAACAAATATTACGACACGACACGTTCAATTGCGAGCTATTGACAATTTTAGTGAAAAAAAATTAGGGAATTTCATTTTTAAACGTTGCCTAACACTAGATTGGTTGTAAATTAATATTTGTCATTAAAAAATTAGATATGTTGTTTCAGATTTCTATTCTTGTAGATATTGAGTTTTTCTAATCAAAAACTACGGTGCCAATTTGTGCGTTATTAGAGAGTTTATTAATAAAGATCCCCATTGATGGTACGATACGGTACCATTCTGTTTGACAAAAACCTCGTGCGGGAGACCCGATTGGTGGTGAATCGCATTTTCGAAATATCTAGACAACAAAAATTCGTTCGTCTTTCCGAAAGTGCCTCTCTTCTTCTCTCATCCACGTCTCTGCGCGTCTTCTTGATGTTGTCTTCTCTCGAAAAATTCACCGCGTCTGGTTTTTCGACAGTTTTTACCAAGACGGCGAAAAATATTTCAGTTTAAGCAGAATGCATCATCGTCGGCCCTCCGAAACGTGCCCGGTTTTAGCAAATTTTAATAAAAACTTGCAAGAATCCGGGGACCGAGCCCGGTCAGAAATAATTAAAATTTGCGCGCTGCTCCTGCTGATGGCAATTTCACAGAATCACCACGGCTCATCTCGAATTTTTAACCTTAGAATCCGTCCGACCTCTTTTTGTCTTTACATTTGCGTCCTCCATAGGACACATAGGATATCAATACAAATGATTATTAATTGTCGTACTTTTATTGTAGATGCCTTGAAACTGTCCCATTCGGAACCGATGGACGCATTTCATCATCACCACAGGCACCCATTCACCACCGCGTATTCAGAACCTCGTCAAAATGATGATGAGGAGGAGGAGGAACAAGAACAACGGCAACATCAGCAACCGGCCTCTAGTGATTCGGAACAAGAAGTACCATATAGTAGCAATCCAGATCCTCAATCGCCCAGACCAAGCGTCCTTACTGAACCAAAGAAACGTAATAAAAGGAAAAATTTCAAACCGCGTTGTTCGCAAAATCTGTCAACTGCCACTCCTGACGTTCTTAATCTGGGAGACTTCCACGAGAACAACAACGTGACCACCAATCACACGAGACGCAGGAAACCTTTGCAAGGACCTAGGAAACTCGTTCAGGACTCCAGATTCTCTCCAATGGACTTGAGTAAACCCGAATCGGAAAACTCGGAACGTTTCAGCCATGATGATTCAGATTCTGATGATTTCAACACGGAAAACTATCGCACGAATTCCGAAAACGAAGAGGAAACCAAAGACGATTCGGAAGAGAACTCGGAGGAAAACGAACCAAGTAAAATTCCGAGCAGTTTTTCCATACATAATTTGAGCAAACCGCATGTGACTGGTGTCTCGAACGAGCAAATGCCTCTGAATCTGAGCCCCGATCAGATTGCGGAAATGCGCAACTACGCCGTGAATTACATGAAGGAACTAATGGCCATCTATGGGGCATCTATGACTACGGAAGTGGCCGAAAGTATAGCTAGACAGTTACCTTTGGCCGCCTTCGCTACCGGTAAGTGAAGAAGTAGTATTTATGCCTTACTTGTCTCGTGCCCGTACCGTAAAGAAACAATTCGAACCAGATTTTCCGCTTCGGTGCGCTCGCAGCGATAATAATGCGCTCAATGTCCGAAAACTGGTTCTGTGGTGTTAAAAGGGGGTTCTACGGGGTTTTATGAGAAATTACCTGAAGTCCGGATCTGTAAGGAATGCATTTGGACGTCTATTATTTTTTTTTGTTGATCGCTAACTGGCGTTCGACAAATTAGGAATGGAATTATCGATAAAATATACATAATTGGGGCTAGTACGGGCCTGTTTAAGAACTATAAACCGTCGTGAAATCTAAGTAAGATTTATTTTTAAATTTCTGTAATCTGTCAATATTAGTTTCACGGTTAATTGAATTCTTCAGTCCGATTTTTGGTCAGAAAAACAACGTAATTGCTTGGCTAGAAATGTGCTATTTTATCGATAGATGTATATATTTATTTCGGCATAATGCTTTCGATCATATAGAAAGCAATTTGATGACAAGAATGGTAACTTTTTTCCTACGGTACTTTATTAATTGCATTAAGAATGTGTATCAATTATCGATTCAATCGATATCGATTACGCACGGTGCATTTACGTCTAGGAAACTTCAAGTTTTGTTTTGTTTGTCCATTTTTAAAATATCGATTTCCCTCTAATTCCTTGATTAAATGCAGCTGTGCACACAGAAGAACGTTTTAACAGTTTTAGAAGTCGTCTCTTTCGTATATTCCAACTTTACTATTTTTTTTACTGCGTTCTTCGTCCGTTTGTCTAATATTCGAAATGATTTCTAACGTAAACAAGTTTTCCGTTAAATACTCTTGGTCGTGTTAACGTTTTTACGACTTCATTAGATGGTCTTAAATTCGATACGACGATAGAGTTTCTCGAGAGATGACGAGAGAGAGTTTTTTTTTTTGAAATTGTAATGATTTACCGAAAGCAATCGAGGTTAAGTCTAGGCAAGAACCAGCAACAACAACAACAACAACAGCGAACAAGAAGAGATCGAAGGAATATTTAGAGGTATTCTAGTAAATAATTTTAAATACAATGGACGTTCATGGGCGGCACTCCTAGGAATAAGAAATTAACAAACGCATATATCGAAATTACCATTGAATTGGGCTAAAAACGAGGTGTTTTCACTTCGGAACTAGAAAGAGCAAGGGGCTCGGTACATATTTATTAGTTTTGCAAGACATTTTTCTCATAATTTGCCGTTTGTCGTTACGATTACCGAGGCCAAAAATTGAGACTCATTAAGGTTTAATATTAAAATATTGGGTACTGTTTCAACGACGCGCCACACACAACTCATACATATTGGCAAAAGTCGTTCCATTGTTCTGCAAGATTTAATATAACGTTATGAATAAGAAATTGCCGGTTTTAAGGGACATTTTTTCGTTCTTTATGGAGACAATTGAACGCGAAGCGTATCTGCATAATCACGATCTTAAAGATATTATATTACGGTCCTCTTTACTATATAAGGTTCGATGAAAACATTTTTTTTGTTCTGATTAATATGGTTGTTTCCATGGCAATCTTTCTATTTTAAATGCACTTCTGGGATCATTTTGTAGGACTATTACTAGAACAAATTGTACATCCCAATATGCAACCATTGCAATACGCCATGCAATTAAACTTTTGTGATGAACAAGCAAAAAAAAAACAATTTCCTCATTTTCCACAGGACAAATTGCACAAATTGACAACGTATATCTGAATAAAAAAAAACTGCATGACTTGTAACAGTTACTACGTTGTCGAAATGTCATTACTTCACTTGAAAGGTCAAGAACATAGTTCGACTAAGCATTTATTGTATTATATACGTATATGATTGTGTGTTGCCAGATTGTATAATTTTAACAAATTTTTACGGAATTATAAATGCGATAAATTAAATTGGTTGGTGGTGTTGTTTCTGTTTCTTTATGAAACGGTTGTGCTCGATCGTATTAATGGGAATCTAACAGAGGAAAAAAGGGCTGAAAACGATAAAAATGTGTGTATGCACTGAGCGATCGCGCAACGGGTGGTTTGGGTTAAAAATACCACCCGCGGCACACACACAATGGAATCCAAACGTATCTAACGTTATTAATCAAAATGTCGTTCCCTATTATTCAAAATAAGAACAATGGCCACGGTCTGTAACGTTATTATTTTATATTAATTTTCGTGTTGCCCTTCCAAAGAAGTCTTAAATATCTAAAAATTACTACTGTTGCCCATTGTATTCCGACGAACTGCCGAACACACGTCCCTAACTACTATTTTTTTTTTGGCAATTTCTCACAAAACGCAAAATAGGTATTGCATTACCTGAACCNTGTTGCCCATTGTATTCCGACGAACTGCCGAACACACGTCCCTAACTACTATTTTTTTTTGGCAATTTCTCACAAAACGCAAAATAGGTATTGCATTACCTGAACCGGCAGCACAATGGCTTTAAGAGCCCGGAAAGGAACCGTTTAACCCCAATTTTTGACCCTCAAATCACTAGGAGAAAAATTGCACTCTTCACCTTTTTTTTATTTCCATTCGATTATCATCCCCTTTCTCGTTTCGAAAAAAATCGGTTAAGGATTAAAAATAGGAGGTATTTTTTTGGAAATTAAACGATAATCGTCTGCCCCCGGGGTGTACTTCAATATTATCTTGTCTAAAAAAGGAAGATTATTCTTCTATATATTTTTTTTATTAAAAAAAGAAAAAATCCACGGTCATTTATACAGAAAAACAGAGCTCTTTATAATTCTTCTTGATAAATGACGATCGTGGGAAAAAGACGGAATTTCTTTTAAACCTTAGAAACAATAGAGAGAAGTATGACGTATGGTTTTTTTTTCAGCTTTGAAAGGGTTAAAATACGTTAGAGAGCCTTTTTTGTTTTCTTTTTCCTGATCAAGGTAGGCGGCGTCTTTTGTCTACAGGTACATGGAGATGATGGCTAGAAACAAAAAAAATATTTTAGTGTAATTTTCGGAACAAGGCAATTTTGTTGGTAGCATTGAGGGTATGTAAAAAAATAATTTTTCATGATAAATTTAGGTTATGACAAGTTATCATTACACACCAATAAGAGGTGATGTCGAAAAATGTCCAGTTTAAAAATAATCGTTCTTTCCCCATCTCGCAGCTGGCGCTTGAAGGAAGATCGAAAACAAAAGCAACGGAAAAGAAACAAAAGAACACACAGTCCGATCTTCATATGTTAACATAAAAACATTCATTAAAAATTCCATACGAGAGAAATTATAATTCTCGTTTTCGTGAATGTCGATTAAGAAAAACGAACGGAAAAAAATCGTGGGTTCGAGCGAGGGCCGGTTAAAAAAAACCCAACACATTCCCGGAAAAAAACAAAAGAACCAAGAAAGAGAGAAAGAGAGCGCGCGAGCAAAAAAAACCAATTCCCTCAAATCCATTTATCATTTCTGTCTATGTCTGTGTATGCGTGTGCATTCGAGAAACAAATGAAGCTCGGGGATTGCTTCGATTAATATACAAACAAGTTTTTTTTTATGTTTAATTTAGCCCATAAAGTCCTATGGGCCAGACAAGGAAGAAAAATAGCGAATTGTCGGAGTAAAATAAAATTGGGAAAACAAAAGAAATTTACTGCTCTGGGTTTCAATTGTTTAAATGTACTTTAAATTAGGTTGTATATAGATTTAGTCTATGTATTTTTCTTTTATTTATTACCAACTGTTGTTTGATCCCAAACAATTAGGTAAATGGAAAACCCAAATCACTTTGTTACTATTGCAATATCCTAATTAAAAAAGTTGAAATTCTGTCATTTCTACGAAAAAATTAAATAAACCAGTGTGAACCGAGCTCGAGTTATTGACAAAATAGTGATAAAACGAGTGAAATTCGATATTATTGAGCGATCCCTCGCTCTGTCAGCCACATGTTTTAAGGCCTATTCTTACGTCCCAAAATACAAATATTGAACAGACATTGAATTTTTATTAATTCTAATGGGAAAAATGGGAAAAATATTAAAACGACATAATTTTCGAAAAGCAGTGGCGTGCGTTTTCAATATTTTTTTTCTTCCTCATTCTCCTCCTCTTTTACTCGCCTCACGTTCTCAACGATGATTTTCACACGAGGAATGTAATCGAATCCTCGAACAGTTTTGTATGTACCGTAGGGAAGGCGGGGGGCGTATTTGAAAAGTAAACACCGTTGTCTGTTCAACGTCTGAAAACCACTCGAAACGAGTAAAAAAAAGTAGAAATTTTAATACAACACTTGAAACGAGGCACTTCACGTTCGATTCACGCTTTATGTATGTTTTCCGATGTCGAGAAATTTCTTCACGTTGTAACTTTTTAAATAAATAACCTATGGTCAAACAATGTTGCCATATCAACGTAAAAAATCCTAAAAATTACTAATTCAAATGATTGGTGTGATTCAATGAATTTAATTTTCTTTGTAATTAGTCGGACACGACGTTAAATGGCGATGTTGCCTTATTTACTTTTTCAATAATTTTTTCAAGACACGTTCGTATTCCATCGCGCCGAATTAAAATTTGAATAAAACTAATTTATTTTTCATAGCCGACTCGATACTAAAATAAATGGTCCAAGGTTGCCAGAATTTAAATTAAAAAATAACACAATGGCATGGTAATTACGTCTTTCTCAATGTTCTTTTTTTTTGGCGCTCGTTCTCATCGCAAATTAACGTAAATTCCATATTTGGCCATGTATGTTTATGAAAAAAAAATTGAGAAATTAACCGAAAACATCAATAAAATTGTGAAATTTAATAAATCATATGCCAAAAATGTTTAAATTGTTATGAGTTTCAATGTTGCCAAATTGTTTCACTCAAAATTTTAGTACAAGAAATTGTACTGACATTGTTAAAAAGAAATTTTTAATTTTGACATATACAGGATTTCTTAGAAATTCTCATGAAACATCAAAGAAGTATTAAATTTAGTTCTTTCAACTCTATTGAACATCATTCACACTCATTCTCACACACATTCTTGTTCTTAAAAGAATTTAAAGTTTGTTTAAAACTAAAATTTTTTCCTCGGCTTCTTTCGTCTTAAGTTGGGATCCTCCCCGAAACGAGCCGACTCATCATCACCAAAAAAGTTGCCTGGTCATCCGAATTAATGTAATAAAAACTATACGAAAATTCTTTTGTCCGACAATCGTTCGGACCTCTTCCAATTTTTTTCTCTTCTCTCCTCTTAGAAAACGGCGGAACGCGGACCCACAAGAATAGAGTTCGGTCACTTCAGTTAATTTTTCGATAATTTTTACGCTTAATTTGTCCAATTACCCATCGATGATGCCCTGCTGCTAATACTACCAAAACCGTTCCTTGTACGCCACTGATTACTAATGTAATTACGTGTTACATTAATAAATAAACTCAGTTAATTTTCGTTAGATTGGAGAAGAGTCCAGTTACAGGAATGTTCTTTCTTCATCCAACGAGAAGTGATTTGCATTTTCATATGTTCAATTAACATTTTGCAAATGGAAAAAAAACTTAACGGTTAAAAAAAGATTGCTCGACCAAAAAAAAAAGAAATTAAATAAAAAAGATAAACTGCCTAGGTTCACCCATTAAAGTCACTTACCGCACATTAAGACGTAATACCGCAAAATATACTGGTTAACGTTGTAAATCATCCCTTATGGGACAACCCTCCAAGTGAATTCTTCGATATTTCGAACCCTGTACGGCTGGTCGAATGGTGCATTTGGTCGATTGTCTCGTTTTTACCTGCTTTAGTGTGTGAAATTCCATTTTTACGGCATATTCCGGGGAGGGTGCAAGGTGTCGACTAGGGTTTTTAACCCCTCGTATTTTGTAAGATGATATCCGTATTAAGGAATATCTCTTGTCTGTTTCATGAGAAAATAGGGTTAAAAACATGGTAAATTGCCCGATTTTTTTTTACAAGAAAAGTGGAAGTGCGCCCTTATTTTGTTCCCTTAACTTACCTTCTTCCTATTGTTGTTGGGGCTTAATTTTTTTCGGTTAAATTTCGTTCTTTTTTTTCTTGCCTCCTTCGGAATCGTTGTTGACTTACCGGGTGGGGAAATTATCATATTTCTTGTTCCGCAATAGAATTCCCAGTAATTCGACAAACCTGTCACGAAACAACTAACATAAAGAGGCAAAAAAACAAGAGTTAATTAAAAAAATTACCATGACGTGCTGATGGATTTAGAGATGAGGATTTTTGTTATTCGAGAAAAATCGAAAATCTGGTTCTAGTGAACGTCAAGTCATTTCATAGATTCGTTATCTCTTAATAATTTTTCCCAAGCCTAAAGCTGTGAGGTACCCAAAAGGAGTGAGCGAGCTGGAGAACCAACGAACCAGGTGTATGATGACTAATGATTTTTTTTTCTTTTTCTTTTTTCTAAATAGACAGCTACATTAGAAATTCGTATTTGAATATTAAGCCGCTTATTAAAGGAAACGGTGAATTTCGTTGTATGGAACTATCTAATTTTAATGTCGTTAAAGTATGATTATAATTTTCATTAAAATTGTTGTCGTACTTTTTTTTTTCCTCCAGTTAGAGCAACCATTGTGTTCATTTCTTACAAATATGGTGTCAGGTCTACGTTTGCAATTAATTTAATGTAGTAACACCCCGTATAGTGAGATAATGTTAGTTTCTCCGCAATTCAGAAATTCAGTTTCCTGTATAATCAACGTTAATGCGCCTTAAAAAAAGAACACACGCATAAAAGAAATATGCTTTAAACCAACAAAAAGAACCACACCACTCACCTTTGAGATCTAATAGCGGTTCCCCTTAATTGAAGTATAATTATGTTGATGATTGTTATAATTTTGGCATTTCTTACGTTATTCTCTTCACACGTTACGTGGTCCCAGTCCAATTTTTCTTCATCTTCTTCCTGAGATCTTCTAAATTGTTTGTTTGGCCAGTTAATTAAGGCGAATTTAAATAAACTTTAAAGAAGGGGAATTATCGAATCGACAACTTGAAAGGTCTTGAAATGTGTGGGCTTTTATAAGATTGAAAAATAAACAGGATAAGAAAAAAATACAAGGTGAATCATGAATTTATTGACAGAAATTAAAGAATTCTTTGGCAGGCCTTTTGTTATCGTGATATTTATGAAAATTTGTTGAAACGTTTCCGGCCGTTTTTTTTAAGATACATAACATTTCAGGAGGAAGTTTTTTTCCAAAAAGTTAACTATGCTGATTTTCTTTTTTTTTCCCTGCATATGCATATGGTCTATATTTAAATATAAATATGCCCATGGTCAAAGCAATTGATTTTTCTGAAAGTGAGTATGTAACTATGCGAGAAAAAAAAAGTTATTAACTACGATTTTTTTGAGTCACCTTGTATATGCATTTAACATATCAAGGTCTCGAACGTGTGTATTGTATGTTTTTCAGTTAATTTTGGTCCTCAATTTTATTTTTTTTTTGGGCCGTTCATATTAAACGCCAACCCAATTTACGTTAAGTTACTTATTTAAAAACAGGGTCTCATTACGCAAAAGTAAATTTTGTTGATTAAATATTTAGCAAGTTCGATCGATTATTTATTTATTGTTATTAGCCTACATTAGCCGATAGATAGGCAAACACCATATATACGTATACTACGTGCGTTCACGGGTCGTGACACTATCCTACTTTAGAAAAATGAGACGTTAACGTTGGCAATTTTTTTTCGAAAAAAAAACTTGATTGTTCATTAAAATTTTTCGGCGTGGTCAATCATAGTAAACGTGTGACCCATATTATTATATATTGACTGCGTATGTATCCTCGATCTAATTAAAATTTCAATGCAACCTTAAATATGTAAATGGCCTTTTAAACTTGCAATCACGCAAAAACTCTCCTGAAAATTCTCATTTATTGCTCATTGTTAATAAATGTGTAGGTACCTATTTAAAGTAGCCGGCTCGTTACATGAAACCTGAAATAACCACTACTACTACTACCACACTAACACTCTCGAACTTTTCTTTCTCTGCTCGTTTAATATTATTGTCTAGCGGGGCCGTAATACGAATAATAATAAACAGAACTCGAAAGCCGCACCCATTTCCAATAAAATTCCACTTTTTCAGTTTTTTTTTTTCGATTTCTAGGTAAAATCTTCGACAATCTAACGACAACGTTGACGTCCCAAAAAGGACAGGAGGAACAACCACCCACACCCCCGTCCACACCCCTGTCACCGAAACACGCCCCCGCCATGCCCTCATCTTCTTCTAGTCATTTTGCATTGATGGCGAAGCTGCTACCTCAAACTACACATCCACGTGACCCTTCGTCTTCGTCAAGAGGGGGTGGTCAAATTTTCCCTCTCAATTTGAAAAATGGTGGAGGCGAGGGCGCATTGGACTATTCCACGTTTTTCGAGGAGAGTTTTAAGGGTAAATGCGAGGACGATACCAGGCATACGGTATGTTGTTTTCTCAACTTTGATTTTTATGAGGTTTCTTAACTAACACACTGATGATTGGTTGAGTTCAGGTGAGTTTCTTAACCTTTTTGAGATTGTTTCGGTTAGAAAATGTAATTTTTTTTGGTTGGAAAAACCCAAAAAGCAATGTGTTTATTACACAAGAACTTGTATTATTCTCACACTACTATACAGGATTGTCCTTTTCTAGAAAATTACCTATTATTACAAAATAATTGGAAGAGAGTTTTTGTTCAACATGAACGTGCAGCTAAATCGGATTTAAAAAAGAACTATTCTAGACTTTATTATAAAAGTTCCGTGTCAAGTTGAGCATTAATTACGGTTTTTTCGGAAAGTACCTCTATTTCTTGCAATAACTTAAATCCTAAAAGAGATTCGATTAAAGGTTTGAGTGAAATTATCGATGAGAAGAACAAATCAGCAACAATGGAAAGAAAAGAAGATATTAACTTTTAGGCTGCAGAAATAATAAAATAGAGCTATCAGCATGTTCGCTATACTATACTTTACTGAAAGTTTTGCTTAAAATGGTAGTATTGTTTTGGATCGCTATATTAAATTGATGTATATTAAAACTATCTCAATATGGTGTTCCACGAAGCGTCATCTTCTTCTTTGCATACGTAACGTAATAAAATAGCGTATCGCATCGATAAATCTCCCTAAGCAAATGCAAGCCGAAGAAATTCCCAGCAGTTTTATTCATTTTCTTGTACAAAACGCTTGTTTTACAAGATTTTACATCTTGTTTTTGTCCAACGGATGGGTGTTTAAAAACTAATTAGCCTCATGGCTATGCCCCGTGTTGTTAACTCTCACCGAGTTTTTTTTTCTGCATTCACAATTCGTTTCAATTGCAGGATATGTATTCAACATTGACAAATAAGACTGACAATTCAGTATCGCCTCCGCCAATGGAATCTCCGTTGAACGGTGAGTACTATTTTTTCGAAGATTTTTTTTGTTTCGTGAACAAGTGCATGAGTGACAGAGAGAAAGAGAGGGAGGGAGTTAACAAACCCGAATGAGTGTTTTATTAAGCTTTAAAGAATGCTGTTTATTTTACTACCGTCACAGAAAACCGCTTAAATTGACTTAAATTGCCTGTGACATATTTGATTTAATTCGCTTAAACTGACTCCCAATTTATTATTTAAATTTTTTCACCAACAACAACAACAACGTCGCGCTCTATCATTTCTCTCGTTCATTCTCCGTTCCCCAAATAAAAAATTAACAAACAAAAAATCAATTGAATTTGTTGCGTTTATGCAGTAACGATTTTATTGGAGAGATCGACTGTTCATTTCTTTAGTGGGACCCTTAAACGGCAAAGAGAGAATTGACAAGGCGTTAAATCATTGAAATTCTTGGTAAAATGGGCTTTGAACAATGCAACGGCAACGCCGACGGTCAACAACAACAACAACAGCAACAACAACAACAACAACGGCCATATAATAAAAGCGCATTTTGCAGAAACGAGCTTTATAGGTTTTCTCTATAAAATGAATAAAATGACGTTTTATTGCTAAACTTTAATGTTACTAGTAATTGCTTATGCATACGCACAAACACTCGTTTTAGATGAACGAAGACACCAACTTGACAACGATGATCGGCATTGCAAAGTAAATCTGGATTTTTATCCCTAAAACAAAGAGCATAAATGAGTATAATAACGGATGTTTAATCAATCGGACATCTGGCCTCATAGTGATTACAATAACTTGACACATTTGATAGACGTATCGGATAGAATTTTTTCTATTTAAATAAAGTAGGCCTTTTAATTTTTTTCTTTAGGAAGTTCTTCAATAGAAACAGACAAACTCTGGAACAAAAAGCGCCTCCTCGAATTGCGGTACGTGCGTTTCAATGAAACGGCTGGATTTTCGAATAATCATCATCATCGAATCGTCCACACACACACTCATATAATATGTTGTTCTCCCGAAAAAAAAAACGCGCACTTGTACAAACATAAAAGAGTGGCCCCTTCATTCAGCCCGGAAAAAAAGAGTTAAGATTTCACGGGATTCTGACGCTTACGTCCCGAGTGAGGAAGGGCCTTTTGTACCTAAAATTTCGAATTAAAAATAATTTTTTTTATTCCATGACCCTTTTTAAAACATCTGGCTCGCGCTAGTGAATTGGCTGTGATAGTGGGGGTAGAGTGCTGTGTATAAGACGGGAAGGCGGGGAGGGGGATCAAGCTTTACTCTCAAAACACAAAGTAAAGAGCAATAAAGAGTCATAATAAAATCCTGGACAGAAAAATTTTCCTTTGCCGTTTTACGAGCGATTTTTCACTGCTTCGCTCTTTCAAATATAAATTTACCGGTTTTTCCCCTATAGGAAAAATTTACTTTATATAGACCTCGTAAAGCTAAATTGTAAATTCTGACATTTACGGTCTTAAATATACGTATACGCGTTGCGTTATCATGAGTTTTGAGCGAAAAAATAACATAGATTTATCGCCGTAGGCCTACATTGTCTCCCTTTCGCATAAAACCGGTCAACTAGCCTTAATAAAACTGTTTTATTATCTTTTAAATGAAATTTAAGATCAATTAAACATTATATACAGAGTGTTCAAGAAAAATGCATCACCCACTTCACAATTGTTTATAGATCATCTGAAATTCCAAACGAGATTTTTCCATAATTAAAAGTTTTCGAGAAATACGGTATCGAAAGTGACATTTCATGGCATAAAATAGTTCAATTACGAAAAATTGGAACGTTTTAAAACATCTAAATGTATTAAAAGAGACGTTTTAAAGACTGATTGATGAGATTGTCTACTTAATGTATTTTTTTTCAAATACATTTCTCGGGATTTTGGAAATATACAAAGTTTCTACGAGTTTATTTAAAATTATTTATGCATTTGCTATACAGGGTGACGAAAAATTGATTTCTATAAAATATACCGAGCGTCAAAATTAGCACATAACTTGAAAATTCATTAAACTTTGACAATGAATATCTTCCCGACCACCAGTCGGATTCGAATTATTTTTTTGTCACTTTTAGTCCTAGTTATAGACGAATTTCTTGCAACGAAGAGATGTCCAAAAAATGAAATCTTCATATTGTAATACAGAGTGGACATAAATAGTGTCACGTTTTTTTGTTAAAGTTTAAGGTCTTCTGTGGGCAATACTAGTTAGCTTATACAGGGTGTTTCCTAATTGTGGTGACAAAAGCCTATGGGAGAGTCGTCTCAGCAAAGTATGAAAAAAAGTTCATATGAACATGGATCCGAAAATGCTTCGTTTCCGAGATTCAGGGTGTTAAAGTGTAAGAAAAATGAACAGTTTTTATTTTTTAATTCACAAACGGCTTAAGATTTTTTAACGAAATTTGGTATAGGTGTTTACCATATTGGTAGGTTTAATCCGAAAAATTGCCAACTTTAACCATTCATCAGTGATGGAGATCTGGGTGTCCTTTTTACTCACACAAAATTGTAGTGACAGATGACACTCTTACCTCCGTCACTGATGAATGATTAAAGCTGGCAATTTTTCGGATTAAACCTACCAATATGGTAAACACCTATACCAAATTTCGTTAAAAAATCTTAAGCCGTTTGTGAATTAAAAAATAAAAACTGTTCATTTTTCTTACACTTTAACACCCTGTATCTCGGAAACGAAGCATTTTCGGACCCATGTTCATATGAATTTTTTTCATATTTTGCTGAGACGACTGTCCCCTAGGCTTTTGTCACCACAATTAGGAAACACCCTGTATATATAAAAATCATGCAGTGAAAACTTTGTTTTGTGTTTTTTTTAGATTAGAGAAATCCAAAATAATAAAATTGATATTAAGAACCAGAAAAGAAGTGCTCTTTACAAAAAACAAAACACTATAAAACCTAAGAAGTCTTAAAAAGTTGCATATCTCTGGAAAGATTCGATATAAATGGATCATTGAAAAACAAAATGTTCAGAAGGCATGAGGCTACATAACTGCATGTTTTTTATATGTTTGAGGCAACTGGTATTGGTCACAGAAGAACTTTGATAAAAAAAAATATATTTCATTATTTATACGCCCTGTACAATATGAAGAATTTATTTTTTGGGCATTTCCACGTTCCAGGAAATTCGCCTATAATAGGGCTACAATTCGTAAAAAAAATCATTCTAATCCTACCAGTGATCGGGAAGATATTCATAGTCAATGTTTAAAGAATTTAGAAGGCATGCGGTAATTTTAACGATCAGTATATTTTATAGTTATATAAATTTATAAACGTTTTCCATAATCATACCTATGCCTCCTTAGCTATGGAGAACAGCAGTAGTTACAAAAACAGCTGAACTAAGTAGGCTTTCGTGGATCTACAAGATTCTAATAGTCATTTCCATAATCAGAGTTATAGACTCCTTTTTCGGAAAAAGTGTCCTTTATCGAGAAAATCCGTACCATAACCAACATTTAAAGGAAAACACACTAATAATATAATAGATATACTTTCACGAACATTTTTTCATAAAGCTGGCTTTACATAAACGAACCTTTATGATGTTGATTATGGAACTGGCTGTAAGGGCTGTTACCCCTTTATACTATGTAAAAAGGCAATTTTTTCAAATTTAAACACATCCATAAAAAGTATTTATTCCTTTTAAAAGTTTCTTATATAAAATCGTTACAAAATGGCAGTAAATCTATCTGACATTAAGTACGAAAAAGCAATAAAAACAAAATGTCAAAAAAAAATTAGTATTTTATCGTTTCTTCATTAATCAAACATATTCTTGTTGAAATATTTGAATAATAACAGGTATATCTGAAAGTGACAACATTATTCTTCTTTTCTAGCCAACAGTGCAATTTGTAGATACGGCTTTTCTCCATATTTGGTCAATCGCTGTCACCTGTCGCTGATTTCATAGGAAATACCTAATCTATTAGTCTAGTCGTTCCAATTTTGGATATTTGAATAATTTTATGTCTATTAATACAGAATTTTACATAATTTCAACGTTATAATGACGTTTTTAAGACATTTAGACTATTAAAAAAATTCTTTTACACTTTTCAAGACAATAAATGTAAAAGTGATTTTATTTTAATAAAATATGACGCACAAGTGGTCCAATCGCAAATCTATGAGTGAAATATGTTCCGTTGGCAACCGCGATCGTGATTGGAAATTCGTTAAAAAGTTCGATTTGCCAGTATATGCGCGAGCAAGCCCGCTTTAGAAAACTGAAAGACAGTTATTTTTCGATCGAGTCTAAATTTCTGCGTCTAAGCCAAAAATTTAACATTTCGATTTGGAAAAATCGAGGAAACTTGGCAAATGACTTGAGCTATTATTTCTATTCTCCGGTGGAGCGGGCTTTAATTAGAAAGAGCTGGGGGCCTTTCGCGTCTGGAAATCTAATTAGAAATATCAGGAAAAGGTTAGAAAACGTTAGACGCGTCGACCAAATAGAACAAACAACAGACGTTCATTTTCTTAAATTACCATCGCATATCATTAAAATATCTTAGGTGTCTTTGTCTTTACATGAACCAAAAAAATAAAAAACAAATTATGATGCTTTTTTCATATTTTTCGAAACATTTGCTCTCTCAGTCAGAAAACACTTGATTTCGAAAGGACAGACTGAACATATGTTATTTAATTTTAACCATTCGGACTACTAGTGAACCATTTATCAGTCGCGTAACTTGACAACAACTGGAAATAAAATAAATTTCGCAAAACTCGAGGAAAACATGCATCCAGAATATACGTAAGTAACGAGTATTATTATAATGGTAAGAATCGCGCGCGAATTTTTTCTTGGCATTTACGCCTCGTTGCGCTCGAACGTCCTAGAATATTTGGATGAGTGAGGAGCCCTATTATTTATTTCTCCACCAAACTTGTTGACACGATCGATTAACATCGATTTATACTCATTCTACAGGGTCTAAAAAATACGCCCTATTTTAACCAAATGATATCCATGCTAAGGCCACCAACCTGAAGAAAAAAAAAGGCTTACACTAAAACGTCACCAATCGAAAAACTCCAAATAAAAACTAAAACCGGTAGGACGAGTCAAGTGACAAAAAACACACACTTGTGAGTGTGTGTGTGTGTGTATGTGTGTGTGTGTGCGTTCGTCCCATTATTTTAATTTTATGCGATTTTGATTGACAATTATTGAAATTTAATGGCAATCGACACCCATGGAAATATATAATTTCCACATATTTTTTTATGGGATCGTTCAGACAAATTAAGACACCTGAAGATCGATAACTTAATTGAGAGAAACTGTACACTGATTCATGCCATCCTTGTTTTGAAAAATAGTTGAAAACAAGTGAAAATTAATGTTCGTGACGTAAGTGATCTCAATCTAGATTTTGTTAAAATTTGAAACGGTGACTAGATATTTATAATTTATGCGTTTTTAATTACAAACGTTCCTGTTTTATTTTTTTCTCTTCAAGAGCTAGAAGACAGCAGATACCATCAAAAATCTAGTTTTTTTTAAATAATATTATGTAAATCGAGTGAAACCTTGTATATTTTCCTTTGAAAAAAAAATTAATCATCACTCAGCCGAATGATACGAGGTCAAATTGGAGCGTTTACCTTTTTTCTTCTTCTGTTTTTTTTATATAACTAGAGAGGCAATTGTTTCAATAACGTATCCTCTGATGCAACTTGACAACAATTTATAAATACGAAAATTTTTATGAATAGTTAAAACGCCTTAAATTGGGTTAAATTGGCCCTGAATTGTCGTGAGAGATCCACATCTCTTAGACATACGTTTATATGTTATATTGGCTCTAATTTGTCGTGATTACGTCTAGTAAACTGAATAAAATCGAGTGGCCCATAAACGGACAGCCGGACGTATGTATGTACATACATATGTAAGTAAAAAAAACAAAGGAACAAGACAAATGACTGCTGAAAACAGCAGCGTAACAAGTTCCAAGTTGGTTTTGCCGGTAGAGCCTCTTGATAATCGTTTTGGGCTGTTATTTTAACTCTTTTAAATAACAGTTTTTCTTATCGGACATTAGCTTTTATGCACTTAAACAGGCGGGAGCGCGCAGTAAAAATCTGGAAAATTCCAAATTTAAACGAGCAGACGCTGTGTGTGTTGCTTATGCTTCTGTTTTCTACGAATTTTATCTTTTTATTATTAATTTCCATCCGTTCAAGAACGTCTGTTCTCAGCTAGAATGTGGGAAATTTCATTTTTTATATTAAAAAAAAAAATCGACGTTTGTTTGAATGTTTTTTTTTTGTGTCCAGGGAAAACATACAGGAAGATTCAAGTTTCCTGTTTACTCCCGGCCGTTAACTCGTCGTTTTTCGGTCGTTTTTGCTGTGCGCGCGCCCGCGTTATTTCTGCGAAAATATCGAAATATACCTTACGTGCTTGCACGCTGCCTATCGTCATTTTCGAGACCCGAAACGGTTTTTTGAAAAGCGTGAGGAAATTTGCGAACCCGTCTTTGTTTCCATAAAAATTATTGTTTCTTCGTCTCGATCGGCTCCAGGCGGCTGGCTTTGTCCAATTACCATTATCGACCGTCAAAGTCGTCCATAAGTTCGTCCATGAAGTGACAACGTATGCATTATTCAATTATTTTGTTTTAGGAAAATAAAAAAAAATAATAAAAAGAAAAGAAAAATCATGTGACAACTGTCATTACTGACTTTTTTTCTGAAATGTCAGCCAGAGATAAAAAACCAAAGACAAAAGAAAAAAAATCTCAAGTGTTTTTCACAAATGTTTCATTCACAAAGTAGGTACTATTGCCAATCAAAAACTTTTCCCAAGTAATCTTCCGGTAATTACATCATAAAACAATTGTTTTTAGTGTAGCAGTATGGCCAACTTTTGTTTTTTCAATGCATTTCATAAAATTAAAATTCAGTTTTTTTTAAAGAACGGCGTTGCCAACTGTTGAAACACAATTTTAAATTAACAACATGGGGAAACGTGATTAAATCAGAGACCCCCTCGGCATGGTATAATCCGAGATCCTCACAAATCTTCTCGTATACTTTTTCCTTTAAATCTACCCCTTTTTCGTTTGCAGAACACACGTGTGCGTCCGTGCGCAATGGCGCAACACAATTACCTCTCGCAAAAAGTACCAAAATAATAGGGTCTAAAATTACCGAATCTCATAAAAGAAAATCCGGGGCGCTTTTTTCCATTCAAAAGCGCCCCAAACGGCTTTCTTATTTATCTTTTTTTTAACCCTTTTTTTTATTTTATTTTAAAATCCCGAATATGAAAGCCGGCTCTCGTTCTTCACCATCCAGCTTGGATTTTTACAATGGTCCAACGTGAGTTTTGTCTTCACCGTGCGAACGTTTACGTGTTGACGCTTGTAAAGGGTCTACTGTACGTTGTACAATCGTCCAGTGTGTTTTTGGTTGGCGTTCTTTCATTCGACCAGGACAAGTTTATTGGTCGTTTGCCTTTTTGCCATTTTCTCCTTATTAATACGTCTAGTAACGTTTGTTTTTTAAATGCAATTCGAATACCCAAATACCACATTTTCTCTAGATTATTTTTAGCTTTAAGATTATTGTCTAATAAAATAACAATTTGGCCTTTGAGCAAGATTTCGGCAACCAAGCAAAAATGTGGGGATTAAAATAGATGGTTTTGTCCATATATACAGGGTGATTGACGATCGATGGCACTTCAGACAGTTTACGGGAAACAGTTCATAGGAACGTCGGGGAAAATTTGGCAGCTTCAGTAAGTTGGTCTGCTCCATCCATCTAAATTATTTTGAATGTTTCAACGTTGCCGCTTCTACTGAAAAGTATTAGTAACTTTATTATTTTGAGTAGAAATATCTCCTTCATTGTTCAAATACACATAAATTTTCGAATGGTTTTTGTTAGTATATTTCTGTACCTATCCATGACAATTTTCGAGAAAATCCGTCATATCTTAGTTCTTTGCTACAGAACCTTGTCTTAATTAAAACCATGTAGTTTCGTAGTTTGAGGCCATAAGCAATTGAAATTTTGGCGACAGTTTAATGAACTCAAACGTACTCAGTTCCAATTTAGAAATCGATGCTGTATCATACAGGGTGGATACAAATTGATGTTATACTTGATTCATTTCTAATAATTGACCAAATGTGCATTTTTTAAACAGAACACCCTGTATTTTGTTGGAGAATCTTAAAGTACAATAAATTTGCTTTCAAATGATAATTAACATTTCCATACCTAGGTTTCGGAAGTAAAGACAACTTTATGTTAAAATATTTTTCGAAAAGATGGCTATGATATATTATAATGTTTGACCACCGTTGCGGTTGTTTCTACAGGTTGACAGTTCTACGTTAATGGGAATTGCTGTTTTTCAAATTTTCGTGATAAAATTAATGAATCTAATTATTCAAATGAAGTTGTTGTGCATTTATTTATTCTACATGGAAAAAATTGTAACTTCAACATGTAGGAACTTTAACGAAAAATATTCGAGTTTACTACATATGAATATGTAGTCAAACTATTGAAAGAAATGATCTATCAATCACAAAGGCCTTAATAGAACACCCTGTATAACCTGTTACAAGCCAGAAGTCAAATAAAGACCATGTATTCTCTAAGATATTCAAAGAATAAAATTCTTTTGGTCGGTTGCCCCGCCTGAATCGCCTCATTATTACTTCTTGCTACCTAATACATACTTCTGTACGTAAAACGTGAGAATCGCTTGAAGCGAGGTCAGGGAAATACGGAGGATGTAGTAAACATTCGAAAACTTAAATTTTGAATGATCGTTGTAGTTGCCCAGGCAGTTTATGACCGTTTGGCTTTGGCGTATTACAAACGAGTGTGATTAATCAGTGAACCTCGCTTCGTGGTTCTGATGACAGGTTTGAGAAGGTTCCTTCAGAATGCTGAGTAGCAGTTTCACACATTTTTAAATTTATTAATACTTTCAATTGTTTTCTAAAATATGTGATTAGCAAAGCCTTCTAGATGTTAGGAATTTTGTCAATTTGTACAATACTCGACTTGATATTATTTTTAGGAGATAAAAACGGACCCTTTTTGCCATCTGTATCGTGTTTCGGCGAAAATATTATGACAAAAGGCCAATAGTGCGGAAAATCCTTACAAACAGGCATCGAATTTTAAAATTAGTATTTCGAGGCCCTCCCTCAGAGTGATGGTGGTGGATTTATTAAAAAACGGAATAGGACTATCGAATTTTAACCCTCCCGGTTCTTTGCAACCCCTTCGTTTTTATATAAATGTATTAAGAGGTTGAATCATAATGTCCCTATTATGCATGGGGGCACCAGCATTCGAACATACGGGTCTCCTCTGATTTTTAAATCATTTTTTTAAAATATATTTAGAACTTTTTGTTTTTTATTCTCAGCTATGCTACAACAATCCATGTCGACGTCATTGCAATCACGCTCTTCCTTACCGTCATCTGGGATAATGCTCAATAAAACCTCACAAATGGACTATTCGAAGTACGTGAAGAGGTTCTCCAGCAGTATCGAGTGTGGCAGCAGCTATTGTAAAGATCTCAATTACAGGTAACACTCTCAATTCATGGACCTTCACCTTTTCGTTGAGAAAAATACATCAGTCTATGTAGACATAATAGTGAATGCGCATCAATAACCCCTAATAACCGTTTCCAGGGAGCATTTCCACTGTTTGGACTGTAATTCACGGGTTTTCATTAAAAAAGAAGAAATGATACGTCACTTCAAATGGCATAAGAAACGAGACGAGTCCCTTCAACATGGCTTTATGCGGTACAGTCCCTTGGACGATTGCAGTGAAAAATTCGGCAATTGCACTCACAATAAGAAGCAAACACATTATCATTGTATCCAAGAGAATTGTGATAAAGTGTACATTTCGACTAGTGATGTTCAAATGCACAGCAATTACCACAGAAAGGACAGTGCGATTATGCAAGAAGGCTTTCAAAGGTACAGAGCCACTGAAGAATGTGGAGCAACTTACTGTGCCTTTTTCGGTCAAAGAACTACTCACTTTCATTGTCGAAGATCTGGATGTCGATATACATTTAAGAATAAATCGGATATGGAAAAACACAAGTCGTATCATATAAAGGATGAGCAGTTGTCCAGGGATGGATTTAAGAAATTCATGAAGAACGAAGCATGTCCTTTTGAGAATTGTCGGTTTTCCAAAGTGTGCAATCATATTCATTGCATCAGACCGCAATGTTCCTATGTCCTGCATAGTTCAGGCCAATTGTTTTCTCACAAACGTAAACATGAAAGGAAAGATAGCGAATTGGCCTATCGAAAATACAAATTGGCTCAAAGTATGATGAAGACTCTGGCCGAAAGTGGTAGTATGCCTCCAAGTCCAGTCCAATTAAATCCATTTAATCCAATGTCGCGCGATTATGAAGCTCAAATAGATCTGGCAAATTTTTATAATCAACACAACTCAATGTCAGAAAGTATGAGCGACCGTAATTCGCCTCTAAGTTATAATGACGAATCAGAGGGAGCTCTCGCAATGGACCTGAGTGCTAGCGAGAACTCTAATAACTTTCCTTTGCACGAAGATAGTTTCACTTCTGAGGACTTTTGGAGGAAATACTGTCAATTCGTACATGAAGGTCCTTGCGTTTTCAAAGAAAATTGCGATTTTAACGGTCAGGATCACTTTCATTGCATTCAGGATAGTTGCGAAGCAGTACTGATAACCAGGGAAGCTGTTAAGGAACATTCGAGAAATCATGAGCACCAGGAAGTGATTACCGATAATTTTTTTTCAATGACCGATCTTAATGAACCCTGTGAAGATCAATCTTGCATCTATAAAGTGAAACATTACCATTGCAATTTGGACGGTTGCAGGGAAGTGATTCTGAGTTCAGACAAACCGTTTAGAAGACTGGAACATTATAAAATGCACCAGTATAGCCAGAAATTGAGTTTAACTAAGGACCCATTGACTGCCACTCATTTAGCAACGAGTATCGACGGAATGTTTTGCAGGAAGAGAGGACGACCGCCAAAGAATCGCGTTATAGAAGTGTGGAACGATTATAATCCCACCCAAAGTTTGATGGACAGTCCTCAAGCGATTTTTACCAGTTTCAAATTGCCGAAACCCTCAACCACACCTTCTTCCTCTAAGGAAATGGACACTCAGCAGGAAGATGACGAAGAAAAGTATACGAAACCAAAAAGCCCGAATTCGACGTTGTCCGGAAGTGTGTCTAACATAAGCGAGTATGCCAATGCTTTGCAGACATTCGACAGTTATGGGAAAAATTCAAAGTGTCCCGATACAATGTGTCCGTTTATGGGGATGGCCCATTTTCACTGCAACAGAAAACGATGTTTGTTTTCAACAGATCAGGTGGATTGTTTGGTGAGCCATGCAAAGGATTTTCATGAAAACGTGGAAATTCTCGAGGGTTTCCAGTTTTACGATCGAATGGTCGATTGCAGGTTGCAAGGGTGCGCTTCCAATAAAATTAACAGGTGATAACACGTTGTTGTACATTAATTCATAATGGAAAAAAAATTTTTTGCAGACATTTTCATTGCACGAGACCCAATTGCAATTACAGTTTTGTGCAGTACTCTCAAATGGCCATTCACAATCAGAAACATGACAGTGCCTCAGGACAGAGTTTTCCCAGTATACGAGTGAAAAGTGAAGAACTCCTAGTGGATAAGACATGTGGCAATGAGGCTGGCAGATCTTCGAATTTAGAAATTGAGGCTGTCAATTTAAGCCAATCGAATGTAGCGGACAACAACAAAGTGTCCGGTAAGTAATAGGTTCGATTTTAAACCAAGTTTGAGGCGTTCCTTAGAGCGAATTTTAGAGCGAGTCGTGTGTGTAAATAGTGTAAAATATGATGTTGTTTTTAGTGGTGAGGGCTTCGGGGACATTTTACCCTATTTCTACATTAGGGACGGTCTCGGTGGACCAGCGATGTTCACCGTCCAAACATGTCATGACGACAGGTACGATCAAAAGTACTAACGTGAAAAAAAACTTGTGTTATCGTTGATTCTCTCACTAATATAACCCTTTTTTCAAATGCTGCCACTGTGACACTTTAGCTTCTTTCTAACGCAAATTCTTTCCTGCAAACTTACAAGATTCCTCCTGTGGTTTATTAATCTTTAACAACATTTTCTAGAAGAGAAATTATATTTTTCAGATTACCATCAACAAGCATTATTCGATGCCCAACAGACAGCGGCCTCAACAACACTTTACGGCCCTGAAGTGTCTTGCAGTCGTCCGTTTTGTAAATTGAAGCGCAAATCACATTACCATTGCAATGCCTGTAATCAAGCGTTTTCCGATCTTGACAAACTGTTGCCGCACGTGGCAAGGCATGGGAATAGCGCTGTTTTGAATGCTGAAAGCGATGTCAATAATAGTTTCAACATTAACAATGTCAAAGAAGAACAACAGATGGACAGTTCTCCTGAAGGTTTATCAGATAACAGACGGAATAGTGTTGGAACGTTGCCACAAACTAACCAGGTAATATTAGAAATTAATTTTAGATAAATTATAAAGGATTGCCATTTTTAGGGAACATCTTTGGAAAAATCACAACAGGCAGGGTCTAAGGAGGCCGAAACCACGCCTTCGTACTTTTCCACGCCAACTTTCGACGCCTACAATCATTTCGCACAATTTTCGCCGACTTTTGCCACGCAAATCGCTTTGATGCAACAACAAAACGCGTTCCTACCACAAAGCTTGTACCAACAGGCCGGAATCCCCTCGCAAATCATGTTTCAGCACGCGCAGTTGATGCAAAGTCCACTTTTGACACATCAAAATCATGCAGCCGCTTTTCCTGTAAGTTCTACTATCACTATTCAGTTCTGGATACTGTCATTCATTCATTTTTTTAGACGGAGAACTTGACGTCGCCTCTGGCAGCCATGGCGGCGAATCTGAACAAGAGAGCTATGAGCCCGCATGACATCAGTCCGGAAGCTAAAAAAGCTAGGATTCAGAACTCAATGAGAATTTTGAAGGACGAACCTGTTCCAGCTGGTTATTTGAGATTCAGATTTAACGAGGTATTTAAATTAATCGATGTTGTCAGATTAGAAGTGTTTTCGTGAAATACGGGAAACTAATAGTACCCATTTTCAGGATTGTAAATATCAACATTGCGGTTATAGAGAGCATCAAACGCATTTCCATTGTCAGAGACAGGACTGTGGCTATTCATTTTGCGACAAGACCCGTTTCGTTCAACACACGGCTCGTCACGAACGCTTAGACACTCTTATGGGAGGCGATTTCCAGCAGTATAGGGCGAACGTAGCTTGTGGCCGTCAGGACTGCGCCTACACAGCAAATCTCGGTTCTACGCAGAACAAGGCTTCTCATTTTCATTGTTTGAAATGTGAGTTCGTTTGCACGGACACTAATAAAGTGGTAGCGCATCGCAGACAACACCAGAAACTTGACAGTATTCAAGCAGCGGGATTTGAAAAGTTCACGCCCAGCCAGATATGTCGAGTGCAGAATTGTCAACATAGCGGCAAACAAACCCATTATCATTGTCTAAGTTGTCAGTATGCGGTGCTTGGACTTGCGCAAATGAGCGCCCACAAATATAGACATATGGAAGGGTAGAATTACGTGTAGTAATCCCATTGACATATCAGTTGGGTGTTGTAAATAAACAGAGAGACGTGAAGAATGTACAAAAAGGCGTTTGCAGTTTACGCATTAGGAATAGGAATGTATCAATGAACTATTATTACCTCAAGCGTACAATAATGGCCTAAAAGATGCTTCCAATGAAAATATTGTCAATAAACATATAGGTTAATTTAGCTGCAAGTTAAAGGCCCCGTTTATGTGATACGCAATATAATACGAGAGTTATTTTAGGGCGTAAAAATTTATATTTACATATGAAGATTAGTGTTTTTGCTCTTTTAGGGATCAAATTTTTAGTATTTATACATGTACATATATAATAATGATAATATATTGGAAAAGACAAGAGACCTTTAATAGTATTCGTAGTTTAAAACAAACATTTCCTTCTTGAAAAGACAAAAAAAACGTAGTGTTACTTAGAGGCCTTTTTCAATAGATTTGTGCCTTAGCAAGGGAAAAAGAGACATATAAAAGTTTTGTGCCTTTTTTATCTGGTTTTTTCTGGTAGATATTTAGGACAACAATACGAATACCGCATGTGCCATATACAAACTAAAAACAGAGAATTTTTTTAAAAATATACTCAATCCCAAGTAGTATTATAGAACATCCTTCAAAGTAATTTTTTCCACTTAATACACAATCCCCTCCCCGCCCCCTTATCGGAGTTTCCAGTTTTCTGTGAATCGTTTGCCATATATATTTATGTTATTTTCTTTGGCCTTGGCGCTTTTTATTTATATAATTTGTCGTTTTTTTTTGTTCATAGCTAGTCTTTTGTTTTATTCACTGTTTGTTTTATTAAGTTAAGTATTATATTTATTATTTTCGATTCAAAGTCCGGATCTGTTGTTTATCTTTGAAAAAAATGTAGGGCACCCGCCCCCAAAAGGACATTGTAATAAAGAGGAAATGTGGTACTTGTATATTACTTTAGATTTACGTTCTTAACTTTTAATTATTTTCATTATTGTGTTGAAAAGCCGTATAGAACAGTGTAGTGTATTATATCGTTTACTGTGATTATGTTTTTTTAACTATCAGTATTTAATAAAAATAAATACTATTTATATCGAGGAATATTGTGTTTCACTTTTAGATATTTAAAAATAATTAGATGACCATTTCTACTATGGTTCCAAATTCCTTATATATTAATAATACTACATAGCATCCATACATGAACATATTGATCTTATGAGACTTGCCCAGTCTATATCTCTTTTATATATCTATGGTTTCACTTTCACTTTTAAATAAAAACAAATATCTGGTTCCGAACATTTTATTCTTAAAACTTATTCCTATACGGATTCTTGTATAGGAGGTTCATAGCCTTCCGGTTTTTCAACCTTCACGCCAGCATCTCCAGCTCCTTCGGCTGAGCTCTTCGAGTCACCATGCAATTCCAACAGTTTAGATAACTCATAACGGGGCTTCTTCAAGACCTTAAATTAAAAAATTAATTATTAAACCTCATCTAACTTAACGCTTAAATTTCTTGTGCTCATTTTGAATGCATGGCTTTAGGAAACATTAATGCCTTCATGTACAATCCAAAACGAGTTGAATGCTCCATAATATTAGCGCACTTAACTAAATAAATTAATCATAAATGCGGTACACCTATATACACACCTTGACTTTGCGAATGTACACATCGTGAAGAGGATAGATGCCTTGACAGGCTTTTTCAATGTCCTTTGCGATACTGTCAGGCAACAGTTTGTTGACTACTTCCTTAAGGTCAGAAGATTGAATGTCACGAGTCATGATATCAACCATTTTCTTTCTAATTTGTCTGATCTGAAATTAAAAAATCTCTTATGAATTGACATCTTTTTTCAAAAATTTTTACTAACAACGTACCTGAGTGTGTTTAGCGTAGCAAGTTTTTCGTTGCGAATATTGGGGATCTTTCTGAGTAAATCCAATGCAAAATACTCTCAATAGATAACCATCGGAGGTCTTAACATCAGCTGATGCTTCAATGAGCGATTGCCATTTTTTTACCATTGACCTCAACTTGTCAGTCGTTAAGTCCATACCGTGAAAATTGGTAAGAACGTAACGGCCTGAAAATTAGGACATTTGATTAAAAAATATGTTGGAACTACAGTAAAATGTTTCTCTGTTAAAATGTATTTTCAGATTTTTTTAATGCGTCGTTAGGGAACAAATTCAGTTCTCTTCATAGATATATCAAAGCGAGCTGAGTGTCTCATCATATTAATTTATAATCTCTGAACAGTAATGAATAACAAAAAAAAGACACGTACCTTGAACATCTTCAGCGATAAGCCTGAATTTTCTGAAAGATCTCTCAGCATCGTTATCGTTCTGAAGATCAGCTAAACTCACTTCAAAAACACGACCTAAAAAATATTTGGGAATATTTAATTTGAAAAATAATTGGTTGAAATAAGTAGGTAGACCTTTTAAGCCTTCAGAGGCAATTTTGGTTCCTTGGGTACGATTGACCAGAGTTTTGCCCACTTGTCTTGTGGTAAACATTGATGGGGCCTTAACATCATACCAGTCTTTACGAGTGAAAGGATCAACACTGAAAGGTAAAAAGAATTTAATCCCACATAAAAATGATGAGAAATTATTGAAAACCATTTAGAAGAATGAAAAAATGAAAGCGAATAAAAAAACTGTAATCTAACCTATAAAATTTTAATCTTAATTTTTCCAACTCATCATTATGTATAATAATAGGAAACTTTGTTTTTTTGAAAGAACTATGTTTCAACTAGATGTTCTACTATAAATTTTTAACTTACATCTTCTTTTTAACTCCCTTTTTACCTCCTTTCGAAAGCCCCTTATTTTTACCAACCGCCATGATTGCTGTTCAGCACTGAAAGGACTTTGACGTGAATGACAGGTACCAACACAAGCAAACAGTAATGCAGGTTGGCCAACCTAAAATAACCTATTACACAGAAATATTAGGTAAGTTAATTTAAAAAAATATTCTCTTGTTCGTATTATTCTATTAATGTACTAAACATTTCAGTTTATGAAGTTTTTCAATAAATTTTATAGAACTTGTATAATAATAAAAAAAAAATAAATAATTGTATCGTGAACTTGTATATTCTCTTCTGTAGTAATTCAATGGCATCTAGCCAATATACAACACATTTAACTGTCAAAACAGGACCATCTTCAGTCACTTTTGTTTTATTGGCTTTCCGGCTTAGTAAAAGAATTATTGGAATTCCGCACCTATTTCAAAAGTATTTTGAAGCATTCATTTGTGTTCAAAAAAAAGAACCCATATTTTCATTTATCAGAAATGGTAAGTGACTAGTTAAACTCTTCTCTTAGCCTTTCCCAAAAAACATTCATACTCAAATCATTCTTTTAGTCGCACACTATACTGCTGGTTCAACCGGGCACTAATCCCGAAACTAGAACTTATTCTGATTATGAGTCCGTTAATGAGTGTATGGAAGGAGTTTGTCGAATCTATGAGGAGCATTTGAAAAGGCAAAATCCAAATATACCTACCATAACCTACGATATCACCCAGTTATTTGAGTTCATTGATCAGGTATTTTCGTTAATATCAGCTTTGGAAATGTTGTAATATTATGTTTTGTTTTTTAGTTAACTGATTTGAGCTGTTTAGTATATCAGAAATCAACCAATACATATGCTCCATACAATAAAGACTGGATAAAAGAGAAAATTTATATATTGTTAAGACAGGCTGCAGGTCATGGTGATGTTTAACCCATTAGTACATAAAATTTATTAAAGGAAAATAAGTAATTATGTTTATTTTTATTACAACTGATTATAAAAATGTCATAGAAAAACAAAAAATAAAAAAATTTAAAACCGAAACCAAATTAGAATGTGTCCCTTTAACAGGTCATCATGCAGCATGATAACTTAATTTGTATGGTACCTTTTGAAACAGTTTTTTTGATGCAACCCAACATTACACATGTTGCTTTCTTCTTACATTGTCTACATCTCTTATCAGTTGTTGAATATTCTATCGAATGATGTCTGCCATCAAATCATGATTACGTCTCTAATGCAATGGAAGCCTAAAACCGATATAAGATTTAAGTACTTTTCATGGATAACATCTCTCGTAGGGGACGCCAAATATGTAAGTAATTTGTAACAATTTGGAAACTGTAGCAATAACTTTAACTTAAACTAGTACTAGTCACTAAAAATTTTGTAGCAATAACAAAATGGTATTGCAATGTTGTTTTAACCCTTTCTTGTAGGATATATTAACAAATACTGACTTAAAAATATCTAAGACGATTTTTGAGAATAAAGATAATGCATGACAACCACGTCTACTTCGGTATTGTGATGGATCCATTTTTAGTAAAACTCCAATAATTCAAATGTATAATATCATATTAACAAAAAATCTTAATAACTGGTTAAAAATATTTATTAAGAAATATAATATACAGTTTTGGGTTATGTTTGGGTTAAAATCAAGAAGTTTGTAGTCGTGGAATGTATGTTTCCTAAAAGGGACTTATGCACTAATGGGTTAAAGTAATTTGTGCAAGAATAAATTTCTATTGACGATTTTCAGCCTTTAGATATAAAAATTTCCTTACAATATAGTTTAACATAAAAATATTTTATTACAAAGCTTCCACGGGGATTTTTTGAAACCAGTGCAGTAGTAATGCTCACATTAAGAATGGCAATCTGAGATCGATTAATCGAAGAATCGATTCTTTAGACTAAAAAAATCGATTTTTTTTTAATTGATCGTAAGCAATGGATTGATTCAGTGAATCGATCTCAAACACTCAAAAAATCGAGATTCAATTAATACTTGTAGAGAAATCACAGATCTTTACCCAATTAATAATAAACTTAATACTCAACAGGTAACATCGCAGCTGATAAACGGAATCGATTAGATCCCAATAGACTAGTCGGATTTTTGTTCCTCAAAAGCTTGGACACGAAGTACTGGAAACTATAATTTTGTTGTTGTTTAATTAATAAAAGTATATAATAAAATTGATTGTTTAATTCTTCACTTTGACATAAAATAGTTTACACTCTTCACAAATAGAAAAAAGTTAGCATATAAATGAAATGCTCAGTATTATACATGAATGCAATGTTCACATTCTCATTATTTTATTGTAACACTCAGTAAAAATACCTAATTCTCAGTAATACGGATTTTCCTATGTTAAGTACCGCGCAATCAGCACTTTTACTGAGCAGTTAGTATTTTTTACTGATTGTGAGTAAACTGCCATATAATACCGAACAGTTCATGCCTATCCATAAAGTTATAATCAATAAAAAATCGATTTCTATTATTTAGTCTCGTTTTTGTTTTTCATATAAAAGTTAAAAAAAAATCAAACATCGACCTTCTGTACTTTGATTATTTTGTGAATAAATTTTTACGAGCTTAAATTACAATTATTTTAAAAATCGATCTTTTTTGAAAAGAATCACTATCCCTAGTTCATATAAATCCTCTTTACTAATAAAGCCCTTCTTCTTTATTAATATAGCCCTACACCCTTCATCTATGGACCAAGAATGAATAAATTTGAACCAAAACATTTAAAAAATATCTCAAACATTAAAAACAGTACGCTGTGATTAAAATAGGTACATTTTCTCTAATAAACGGTAGATGGCACGCTAAGTCTTGTTAAATTACATTTTCTATAAGATCTCTACAACGTTGCCAATCTAAGAAATATTTTATTTCTATTTTTTCTTTAGTTTTAATTAATTCCACTTTCAATGCACTGTTTCTAATTTTGGGTAAAAACTCAGTTATTAAAGCTTAACGAAAAAGCCAAACTTTTGGCAACATTGATGACAAGATTACTGTCTGAGTTCTTGAAGACCATTCGCAAGTGAAAGAATCAGTGGTGGCGTGATGTACTTTTGTATTTGACACTAAGTAAATATTTATTTTTATACTTTATTCGAAAATATTACATGATTACTCCGATTTAATTGTTTCGTTGTATCTAGCGTTAAATTCCACGAATGCAATAGATATACATAATTTGTTTACGATTTAAAATTAGATAATATTTTAATAAGAAAAAAAAGATTTTTTAGAAAATATCATCAGTTGAGGTGGTTTTAGACGCCGCCACTGTCAAAAGAATTTCAAATAAAACAGACCCCACCCACTCGAAATGAAATTCGCGCCACTTTCACACCATTCGCGGTTCGCGAATTTCAGTTGTTCGTCTGCTGATTAGATGGCGGCACGTGTCTGTTTGCGATTTAACCCAGCTTTCGTTCGGACGGTCCGGTTTTCCATCGGTTTTTCGGAAAATTGCCGGCAAAAAAATCCCGTTCCAAGCGCTAGACACGTTTCCATAACCCTCACGCATCGGTTAAACAAATTTTTACGTATGGTACAGTCAGTAAAAGCCAAAAAATCGCGTTTGTCCGGTAAGTACTTTTTTTCGTGTATTTTCAAGACTATGCCTGACCTAATTTTCGGATTGCTCAGTTATTTTCGCTGTTTATCCCGTTTGTTTTCAATGGAAATGCAGTGGAAAGGGTCAGGATTTTCGAACTAGTGATTTTTACCCCGTAAAACCAGGATTTTTATGCGAAAACGCCTATTGAAAATTCTAGGTTATTTTTCCACTCACATCTTAGCAAGCTGATATTATCTTGGCTCAGCTGGTCAGATTTTTGTTTTGAAAACATTTGATCGTCTGATATGGACATTTCCACATTAAGAAGCGATTTTTTTTTCCAGAAATGTGTATCCATAATTTTGGAATACGGTGGTTAAATAGTGTTATGTAAGTAAACATTTAAAAATAAAAACAATTAATTAATTCAAACTAACATGCTGTTTCCATACGAATTTCATGGGCGTATCCATAAAGCTAATTAACCCAGATTAAAAGTAATATTCTGTGATAATAATTTTATTTTTGTTTTTATATGACTTTCGCCGCAAAAAAATATCTTGAAAAAATCAGAACTCAGATCTAGTCTTCTAGATTTGTTTCTCATCAATCCGAAAGGCCATTCAAATTTAAATAGACATTTTTTGTCATAATGACAGATAAATACATCAATCCTGACATACAGCTATAGATATCCTCGGGTCATTATCCGATAAAGAAATTGAAATAATTGTTGATAAAAATAAATTACTAATTATCGTAAATAATTGGTAGTCTTTTAATTTGACAAAAAAAAATGTCAAAATGGTGGCTACCCACCCTTCTCTCACAAAATGATAAAAATAGGCAAATCATAGGGTGAGAACCCCATGCAGTCGGGTGGTGGTGGTTTTAGGGTCCGTCAAGAGTCGTTTTCTATGGGGTGCAGTCGCCTAGGAGGGGGTCTTTCCTATAGAAATGTATTATTTTTCAACAAAAGAAAAGTAGGCCTGGTTTTGAGAAGATGGCGAAAACAGTTGACAATCGTGCAATGACGCATTTATGCACCAGATATTGCGATAACTCGTTTTTGCATGGGTAAAAATGCAAAAATGCCAAAGATAGAAACGACAAGAAAAAAGTAATGGTAATCAAGCACCTGGCCCATACACAAAACGGAGGGGAGAGGCCTTAAAAATAGGCCCCGAACAAAAGACGACATCTTATTATTTTGCATCAGGGGTGATTAAATAAAACATTTTCAGGGCATTTTTCAAAAAATCTATAATAAAATCACTCGGATCACGGCATTCGGGGCGACGTTTCGCCCCCCCTGAAAGGGGTCCTCTATGAGAACTCGATCCGTTTAAACAAAGACCCGCTTTCTCGCAGCCAACGTATCTTCTGTAGGCCAGTATCTTTTTATTTCTGGCCGTTCGGACGATAAGAAGACGGACAATTTATTTTAGTACATTCAGTGGCGTATCGCCATAATAAATTATATAAAATACCATTTATTACTGCAACCTTCCTAATTAAGTTTCAATTTTTTATGGGTTTCTTGAAATATGCATTATTCCTGAAGTTTCGGTAATGTTTTATTGGACTACTCTGTACATGGATATAAAATTAGTTGATTAAGTGATCCAAAACAAATTGTTGCTCTGTTAATACATTTATATGTAATTATCGCAATACGAACGGCACTGTATCCCAATTCCAAAGCTCACTTATCGTTCGAAAACAAATGATCCAGACCTAACCTGACGCGTTATTTATTCATGGCACAAAATGATTTTTTTCCGATATAAATCCAGGAAGGCCAGACATAAAATTCATCACAAACAAGAATTCGGATTCTTGAAGGGTGCATGTTCCAGGCTTGGTTTCAGCTCTCTTGTAACGGTTGGCGGGGATAAGTAGTAGTGGAAAAAACAACTGCGAAATGTCAACGTCTGTCCTAGTCAACCCTGATGTTGTGGAGCTTCGCGTGAGGTCGCCGACCCCACGACGATGCGTCTAGCGCGTCGTCTAGACGCCGTGTTGTCGATCAATATCCAAGTGCAAAACGTTGACGACGGCGACGACGACGACGATACCACCACTACCACTACCACCTGCATAGTAAATGCCCCATTTATGTACAAATCAAACGCCGAAACGCCAAGAAATATGTATGTACATAGTTTTTGTTTCATCAATTTTAACACCCTCAAGTTGTTTGTGTCGCTTTCCCCATTTCGTGATCTTTTGTTTTGACCACCTGGTGCACCTGGGGTACGTTGTACAAGATGTCGCACATTGACATTTTTATGACGCGTGGGAATAATTTATACATTATACTTTGAATGTTGTTACATATTTATGTAATATTCTTCAAAATATCCATAAAACAAACACAATATCGCATTTTCAAAAAAATTGAAATTAGCTCTTTTAGTGATTTTCCTGGCAATTTTCATTTATTAAAGTAGTACGTTTCAGGAAAAATAAAAAAACATATAGCTGACACTTACATTCAAGCAGAAACTCCTATTTTGGTAGAAATTTGCAATTTTACCATATTAATATCAATTGAATTCTGTCAGCTGTCATTAAATGATAATTATACTTTTATCATTTAAGAGGCTATAACTATGACGTCAGAAAAGCACTTTCAATTTATTAGTTGAAATGTTTCCATGGCAAACTTGCGTTTTCTAATATTTTCAACAAAAAAATCCTTAAATTCTATAGAATTTCTCATAATCTATAAAATAAAAATTGTTAACAATTTAACAATTGTTTTTATAAAATCTCGGCGTCTCGGCTTGGTGGTGATCCTCTTTTTCGCCGTCTCCAGCGGTTCCTTTCTCGCGAAAATTGGGGTAGTGCGTGCCATGCGGCCCAGACAGGGTGACTGACCTCGACCTAGGCCCTGATTTGGCCGTCACGGAGCCTTTGTTGTTCTCATCGCGTCTTTGCCCACTTAGATTTTGAGATTGTCGTCTTCGGGACCTCCACGTATGCCGCCAATTTGTAAAACTTGATTTCCATTCAAAAATGTCTTTTGCAGCGTGTTTGTATTTGACAAAAAAGGCTGTTAAAACGGTGTTGAGTGCGGATAAGGGTGTTCGGGCGCCTCTCACAGTACATTAGATCACTTCAAAGAGTTCTGAGGGCCCATTTGTGTGACTCAAACACGTAGAAAATATGACGACAACATACCAAACAAGCGTGAATATAGAAACGCAATTCCCAAATTTTATTGGTTTCATTAAGGAAAAAAAAAGCGTCAACGTAAAGATTTTACAGGCAACTTGGCAGCATGGCATCCTCTAGTCGTTTGTTGTCTCCGGTGCAGTCGTCGTTCTGGATCGGGAACCCTCTTGGCGTGCAGCATGCAATCGCGTCTTTTCGCCCTCTTTTTTTCCAGTTTCCAGGCCGAAGACAGGCGATACCGGGCCGAGTACGCCCGATTGCACTTGATATCGATCCGGACGCCTGACTTTCTACCCGGCAATTTTCGATTTCACCTTATGAAATATTTCTTTAAAGGATCGCCATGGCAACAATGACATTATTCGTTTTCTTGAACCCTTTTTAAATTTTTCACTATTTGGCAACACTGCTCATTATTTAAATTATGCAAATGCATTGTATAAAGAATTGGTGGCCGTTTCCTCTGTTAGTTTGAGAATAAATCTCGATGACAGAGATTGAAAAAATTTAACGTTCAGGGGCATAGCAGACCTTGGCAGCATCAGGGACGAAAGATAATCAACGGGAAAACTATCGTGGCACACTTGACTGACGAACCCAGCCTGTAGGATCTTTGTATAACATTACGAGTGCGAGAGAGACAACACACAGACGTTACGTCGTGGGATTTAAAAGTTTTTACATAATGGCGGCCGCGCGACGGCGCGCTCAAACTCAAAGGGTGGAAGAAAGATAGCTAATAATCGAGAAAAAGACAGATATATGGCAGCCTCGGGTGCACTCGCATCCAGCGGTGCATTCGGTCGTGCAACCGAGTTTAATATGGAGTGTTGTTGCATGCACACGTAGTTGGCTGTGGCAAAATTTCTTGTATCCTAGTGAATTTTCACTTTTCGTGGAAAAAGCGGATTAATTTAGTGAACTATGTGACGTTTACAAAATGGCGTGCGATTGACAAACAAAAAAATAACGGTTTTGTTAATTAGAAAAATGTCACTGCGATGAAAATGGTATCTGGATGTTGTTTGTGCCTTTGGTGGTGAATTTTTTCAGGTGATTTCCCGAAAAGGATTTAAAATTAATTGTGAAAAATCTAAGGTAAGGCGATTCGATGCGTTTGGCATGTTGCACGCAATGAAACTTGACATCTGACGGTGCAACAACGCGAATCATGATGGCGTAGAGTCGGTATCGCAGCAGGCTACGACTTTTGTCTCTTGCCAAAGCCTTCTTTTAAAAAAACATGCTTCAAATCGCAATTCAGAATTCAACAGATTTGATTTCATTAAAAATCAATTATTCTATTGTGAATTAAACACGTAGGTACGCTTCTAACCTCACTTGGATCGCTAGGATCTCTTCAAAAAAAAAACAATTTTGCGCCGCTCACTTACCTTAGGCCACTTGATTGGATGTTCCGCGTTACGCAATCCTAATCATCAGTTGCGGACCAATACTGTTTGAAACTCCAATTTGAATGGTTTCAAAAACAATTTGTAGAATTCAAAAAAAAACAACTTCATTTTGCTTAGTGATAAACAAAAGAGCGCCACGGCCGTTCGTTACCCTTGACGACCGGGAACAAAAGATTACCGTCATGGCGAAGGGCACTCGATTCGAATGTGTACACTCTTGAAGATCAAGATGGTTTTGGGGATTACTGACATTAACAATAAACAAACAATTGAGTGAAAATGTCAGTTAATAATTAAACCAATGCTTCTTGCATTTGTTTATTATGAGCCTTTTAGCGGTGATCAGAAGTTAAGGCTGTGATATTCCAAATTCATAGGTATAAATTTTAAGACAAACAACAAATGCAGAGTTTTTAATCGATAAGTCCAATCTTGATCAAGTCAGTCCGAAAAATATTTATGTGTCCGACCTATATATGTTTGAATGCACCAATCACAATCGAGAATGTTTGTCCTAGTGGTCTTTGTTCGTTTGTTTTATTAACAAAAAAAAAAGCCAACCAGGAGCAGACGTACGAAGAGTAAATCGGGGATAAAAATCGAAAAATGCCGCTAAAAAAGACCATAAATAGCGGACGTCCTTTGTGTTGAGTTTGACATTTTTTTTTCAGTTAAGCTTAAATAAGAATTTCTACAGAGTATGAAGAAATAATGATATCTATTGATTTCAAAGTCAATTAAACTAACAACAAATACCACGTATACATATACAGAATGTCAAAAAAAATACGAAAAACCTTTGTTAAACTCAATGAAATTGTGTCCTGAAATTGCTCTTTTGTATTTTTAGTTCGTTCTTTGTTAAAATGTTAAAATTACACTGTGCAAATTTTGACGGAAATTGTCTTTTTTCCCATGTTACTCCGAAGATAAATGGCCCCCGTCTATTACAATGTTGCATACTGTTTTAGCACAAGTGAAAAAACTAAGACAATTTGTATGCATGCCAATGAGAATCTTTGAAATTGGTCTTCATTTGAAGAAAACTGCCAAGCAAAGTTACCAAAGTATGAGAATTTATTTTTGTAATATTAAAGAGATCTTATTGCTACGATGCAAGAATAATTAACTTTTACAACACAGTTCGGAACATTTGTTCAATACAAAAAAAAATAAATAAATAAATAAGAGAAATCGCACATTAACATTAAGAGACGAGTACGGAATGTCACTACAATTCTATACTATGCTACATACAAACTGCAAACTCAGTCTCAGTTTCCAAATTGAACCGCTCTCCTTTGAGTGATGACTGAAAATTAAATGTCCTAAAACTTCTAATTAGATTAGTGTTTTGCATTGTCATACAGGAAAATAACACCATTTTTGAATTTTACCGATTACCATATTCTAGGTGTGTGGTTGCATGTTGATATCAGATTCTTTGAAATCTAAGAAATGCATACATTCAAAGCTAAAAAAAAACACTAATAATGTCTCATAAAATTTGTTGCGAAAGTGCCAGTACATGATGCCCGTACAGTATCAAATCACTTTATAAATGTCATAGATTTATAGAATGAAAAGTGTGTTTCGTTCGAAAATAATTCTTATTAAATTGTCCGAGAACAATATGAATCACGTAAAAAATTAAAATTTATTCAACCTTAATAATTGTTTATCAAAGTTTCACCGATTGTTTTCTTTGTTCAATGGCAACTTCAGTCAAAGCAGAGAAAAAAGGGATACCGCACATATTTTATTTTGATGAGCGCGTGCCTTAAACAATACTAACATTTCAATTCTGTTGTCATAGTGACGAAATCGTAGCTTTTTGTAAATCAAACATGTTTCTATTGAACAGTTTTTGTATCTAAAACCCAAACAACAAATTAATAGATTCTTCTACTACACGTTGTTTAACAATTAATTGAGATAGTTTTTGGTCTTGTCCATAATGTTAATTTATTTGCCCGTACCAACCCATTATAATTAAATTTTTAGTTGCCTAAGTAGTTTATTGGTTAAATAGGCATTCAGCGCCATTAGAGCGTTTAAATTATTAAAAATATCAATTTTACAGTAGAATATCGCATTATCAAGCATCATATTGATTTTTCATTAATAAATGCCAGTGAAGTATAGAGGTTTTAATATATTTAAATTTTGCAAAAAAAAAAATCACCACTAGGTAAGTCATTTCCCATGATTGTCGAACACTAAGTTGCATTTTTAAATTTTGAATGTGTCAAGAACAACACTAAAAACTAAATTCTTGAAGAAATTTCTCATCAATTTAAATCTCTAAATTTTCATTATGTTTTTTCTTCATTTTGGAGAAAATCGTAAAACAAAATATAAATAGGGAGCATTTTTATCTAGAAATACATGTAAATAATAGAACATTGAGTATTTACATGTTACTTTACTCGACAATCAATGAGCACAGTTAGTTGTTTATCGAATATGTATTTTGAACGGAATATCATCTGCTACAATGCATAGTTTTATGTTGACGTGAAGGAATTCGAACCGCTTAGAGCACCAGATCTAAAGCAAATGGATTTATCATAGAAGAAAGTTCTATTCTATGTCAATTAATTCACAAGAGCAATTGACGCAACGAGTTATAAATGCAGTACACCAAGTGTCCAGCAGAACTTTAGCAGCAATTAATGCGGTTGTTGTTAATATGTAATGTCTGCATTGCTGCAAAAGGGCAGGATTTTGAACAGCATTTACATTAAATAAGCAGTTAAATGTTTCCGAAGACGAAACAGGGTTTAGATATTTAGATCGTAGAAGGCTTGGCCACTTTTTAATATGACCATTAAATTTTGTTTTATCAACACTAAATCATAGTTTTGCACTTTCTTAAATGTTTTTATAAAAATTATCCCATTTTTCGAACCGACATTGATAGAATAATAGCTTTATTTTAAAAATAACATTCACAGAAGAAAAATTGCTCCGTTGAGATCATACAAACCGTTCCATTTCTAGTTCTTATTATCATTATGAGTGGACACTTTTCAAAATTAACCGACAAGAAGAAATTTGTTATTACCTTCATAAAGAATTCTTCACTTCGAAGAATGTGGAAGTCCTGTGTTGATTATACAAAATGGATGATTTCAAAATGAGTTTATGAAGAAAAAGATGCTTTCCGATTAGGAAACTATTAGAATTCCATTCTTATGTCTTCTGGAATGTATTACATTGTCAATATCACTGTCAACATTAAAAAATATTGTCAAGCAGTAACAGCGACCGCGGCGTATGTAGTAAAATTATGGAATGAAAGTTCGGAAAAATCGTAATATTTTGAAGAACACTGTCAGTATTACTGATGTAATATGATTGACAGTAATATTGACCGTATAAGATTCGCTTTATGTTCCCTAATTCAATTTGGCGGGAATAACGACGCGAATCTGAAGTCGAGTAACTATCAAGAGGGCAAAACTGTCAATTCGGGTATCTGTAGGTATGGCATTTAATGAAACGCAATATTCGTTAATATGATACGATATATCGAAGTTTAAATTGAATAATTTTGCCATTCTCAAAAATCATACGAATTGACATTTTAACCTCTTGAGAGTTCATTTCTTGATAGTCTTGACTTCAAGCGCATGGCGCCACTGCCGCCAAATTTATTTCCGAATTGTTTTTATTAAATCGAAATTACCTTTAAATCAAAAATTTGGCGGAAAAACTATTATTATTATTATTTTTATTATTATTATTCGAGGTTATGCTTCAAAATTTCCACTTCGATTTTGAACTAAATACAGTATGAGTATCTTGACATTTTCAACGTATATATTCTTTTTAAGTTTTATTTTTCAGTTTTATGAGTATTTTAGTGATTTTTGCAAACATTTAGGTATGTACTTACCTAATAGAAGTGGATATATTTTTTTAAATAGACATTTCAAGTGGTTAATGCATAGTCATTTTGCAAATTATTAACGGATTGACATTAAATGTTTTATTATTTTTTTTTAACATGACACTTACGTGGAAGTATTCTTAGCCTACTAATCGCGAAAAAGATTCGGCGCCGCCACGAGTGTAAAGCCGAGAAACCATTACGAAGTTAAAATGTCAATACGGGTGATTTTAAGAAGTAGCAAAACTATTACATATTGCTTCATTTAACAAAACAATGTTGATAATTGTTGATACGATGTGATACGTTAATATTTAAAATGTAATTACCAATTAAGAATGAACTCTGTTGCCAGTATGGGCAAATTTTCTTTAACAATCAATATAAATAATAATCAGTTAAGTAATCTGAAAAACGAAATGTTCAGTAAATATTTATGTTCCACCTAATTTTCTTAAAAGAAAGTTCAGAGACTTTAAATATGTACCCACTGTTTAGAAACATCAAATATTTTATTCCAGTTTGTGCAACTTTTAGTACAATTTTAAGCACGATTTGTCCAAAATTCGGCAACCTTGCATTAAATATAATTTATCAAATATGCAAACTACGTGACACTGACTTTACAGAATAACCAACTTAAATATATGTATGTGTAAAAAGATCAAAAGCATATTACTTTCGAAAATCCTTTCTTTAGTTAAAACAGCACTGGTATTTTCTTAATTCCCACTGTGTATATATATACATATTATATATATGTATATGTTTTTTTAATTTATCATGTTTGTATACACGTACCGATCTTGATATTTTCTGGCATTCACGAGTGGCACCCAAGGCACTTTGCCAAGAAACGACCATTCCACTTGAAAACGTTCCGAATCAATTACAGACATAAAGCGAATCAAAAAGACACAAAAAGCACTCTTTCTTTATCTAACCGGGTCGCGTACAGAAACACGCTAATCGTAAATTTTTTCGCAAACACGAAATTCCCTCTCGTATCATATATTGAACACGCCCCAATTGTTAACTGTTTTCTCTCCCTTCCATTGCTCGAAAAATATTCGTCAAGTCAGTTGCGGAACGGATATGCGTAGCGCACGGATTGGACGCACACCATCGTCCAATACGCACTTTACTTTCCCTACCACCGTTTTCACTCTAGATTGGCCTATGAAATATCTTCGTTGCAACTGTTACATAAGGGTGACCTTCCACGCAACTGATGTCCTTTATTCAATTTTTTTTTCGTTGCGTATCTTTTGTCTCCCGTCACATGTACCGATGAAACAGTCTCTTCAGTCGTTATAATGCAAAGTAGGCCATAATTTAATGGTGAGACGTCATATGTGTAGACTGTTGTTCAATATGGCAGGGTCGGAATCAAATGATGTTTTAGCAACTATCAGTCGATTGAAGCAACAATTGTTGTGACAAGTAACGTTTGTTTTGTTCATGTATATAATCGTCATTATTTCCAAAGAATTGGCCTCTATTTGCGATATATTTTCTGACCTGAGCCCTGGTCTGCAAAATTTTGGGATGAGTCAAAGTACCTATCTGTTTTTTAACCCTCATGATAGCTCACAGCTGGTAACCATCCCCACCTCGATGCGTAACTGTTAAATAATCGATTAAAATGCTACATTCGTTAAATGTCAAAAACTGCAATTGTTTAAGACAATATGACCTACTATCATTTGATATGAATTTTTAACTGTTTGCAATGAATTTCCATTGATCGGGAATATAGTTTTGGCATTTAATTCTTTAATGGATGGGATGCGAGAATAAGAGGTCCGACTTTTGATATTTTTGCTATCGACTACCTAGTTTATTTATAATCTAGCCACTCCCTATATACTTATTTATTTCAGAAATAGATGTCGCTTCTAAGAACTAGGAAGTGTTATATTTCTTTTCGTGTTATAATGATAGTTATAATTTATAAGTCGTAACATAAAGTGTAGAAAGTTCATTTTCAATTGAACATTCTATATGTACGCCACTGGACAGTAATGTTAATGATTGCTGGAATACCTAGGCTATTGTTGTAAACCTTTTTATTGCACCATCTTGCAGATAAACAACAAATAAACGTGTAATAAATGCATCAATATCATCCTACATGTCAGTTAGTTGTAGTGGCAAGATTTATTCTAGCATGGAAAAGTTCGAAAAGGTATTAATTAAGTATGAATATTCCGATTGTCCGAAAGCGCCCTCATGCGGTCTCATATTCGTCCAACCGAACTTTAATTACTCTATCATGACACACCGCGACGGATCAGCGTGATTGCATAACTCATTATAATGGCAAAAAAAATGTAGGCCAATCGGCTAGACAGACGTTGTGTTGATGAAAAACATTTGCAATTGAAATGTCATCGTGGGAGCCCGTGTGGACGGGCGATCCCCATCAACAACCCATCCTCGATTTTGTTGCTTTTTTTTTGTTGTCCATTGTCAAGGCGTCAGTCAATTGTTACGGGAATTGCTTCTCCTCGGAGAAACTTAAAACGATCTTCAGGTTTTTCTTGTGTTTCCCTTCTCTGGTTTTGATTTTCTTTTGTTAGGTGGGTATTCGTCGGTGCTGATGTGATACTTGCGACATTTATTTCTTTGAAAATTGCCAGTATCGGTAGGTCGCTGACCGTCCCCCCCTCGACCCTCTTCGATGCATTCGACCATCGGTCGACCTCGACGGCACAGCCACCTTTGCTTGAGAGTGTAGTATTATAGTACTACCACGCAAATCAGTGGCGTGCTTAATTTAAAACCATTTAATCAACGTACAGCACTAAACATAGCTCTGTTTGGTATAATTACTTTGCTGAAGTGTAATTAAAGTAGATAAACTCTGATTAGTATTGGAGAAGAAAATTACATTATTTCAGCGGATTTAATATTTTTTTTTTTAATAAGATGAATCTTTCCAATAAATGCCGTTTTCCAAAAAGAAAAACTATAGAAGAGTTCCTCCACCACGGGACTCCCCTTTCGCAAATGCTCTATGGATCTCCCAGGGCACCGAAATCAACGACTCACCGTTGCCAAATTGCGGTTTTTGCCATTAAACAAGTGTAACCTTGACGACGCGTAGGGCGTCTCCAGGCAACGTGGCCCTGATGGGCGGAACCCTTTGTTGGCCCGGCCTCTTTTTTGCCGCACAGGCACACACGGTCGCGCCGCTCTTCGTCTCTCCTTCTTTTGGCCTTTTTTTTGTTCATCAACATTTTAGAAAAAAATTGCTATTACGGATGACCCAAAGTTATTTCTATTTTTAAATGCATGCTTCTTTTTTTTCTATGTCAAATTTGTATTTTGATTTAAAATCAACATATCTTTGGTACACGTTTCGATCAGTATCAATCATTTGGGACCGCGGTGTTGTCGGATGCGGTATAATGATGACTGAATTGAGATTCGAGTAACGTGCAGAAAAATGTGTAATCGGCACAATGTGGCAACAGGACGCATGCTCCCGAAAACGCATCAGCCTCGCGATCTCCATTACGGGATCGTGTGTCGCGTGGTGCGACGTTGCCGTTTGGTTTCTCTTATTTTTCTTTAGAAATATATTTTTGTTGTTAGTCGTTATTCGCGGTGATAAACGATAAATATTGTTATAAATGCGTTAATTAACCTTAAAAATAACAAAGAATTGTCATTTGTTTTCTGAAAAAAACAACAAATAAAGCAGTAAAGCCATTGAAGAATGATATTTTTAATCACATTGTTTTGCCAAAGGGGTATTAAAGAGGTCTTTCATCTGTGTTTCACTTGTTTTTATCCGTTTTTCAACTGTTTTTATGCGATTCAATGACGACCATGTTAATGAAAGACAAAAAAAAATCTGAGCGTCGTCGCCGCGGGGTCAAGCAACCCGCGAGCCCGTTATCACCGATGGAAATTTATGCCATTCGTATTTTTAGTTAGCTGAATTGATTTTCGGATTTTTTTCCTGATACGTGGAAACACCTGGATAGCAAAATACATTAAAAAAAGACGGTCAAGATAGATTATAGGCCACAATAAATAAATGACAATTGTCATAAAGTGCGCATGTCAATAAAATGTATCTATCAAATAAACAAAATCTTTGACAAGTGACATATCAGTTAAAGTTGACAAATGTTTATCGCTACCAACAGTAGCCATGTTGTTCGCGGACGTACGTTTATTATACATTATAAGTGCAATTATCAAGTAGGTCATCGTGGTTTCGTGTCACGGCTTGGCATGATGATAATGACGGCTCTGGCCACCCCTTTTCCACTTCTACCTGTTCTGTACAACTGTCAAACTTTCGTTTGTTTGCCTCGGAGCGTTACGTTCCAGTTACGGCTCGCTCGAATGAAATATCGAAATCTGTGAGCTCTTCACTTTAGCATTTTCAGGTTTTTGAATTATTTATAAGCAAAATGGCCGATCACATTTGTATGTTCAATCAACCGAACGGACACATTGACAATTTTGACATATGAATTTGTCTTTTGTTTTGTGACAAAAGACAAATAGGTATTGTGGTTTGAAATATTATTTTCCAATTTATTACTACCACACGGAAGAGTCGTAATAATATACTTGAAGTTCATGGTCGAAGTTAACACGTCCCGGTTTCGCAATCAAGAAATAGAAAAAGAAGAAGTTAAAACGGCCGTTGAAAACGCGTCGCGCAAAAGCCGCATGGAAACAGCGGTATCTCGACTCGAGTCGTTTCCATAGAGGTCTTTTTTTCCTGCTGCTGATGATGTGAGGCTGCATCGCGCATATCATACTATGTCAGGGCCAGAATAAGTTAGGTTTTCTTTTTTTAGTCAAGTATTCTTAAGTCTGGCCGGTAGTCGAACCGCATGCAATACTTGAAAGGTGTCAAGTTGTTGACCCTTCTTAGGTGTAAAGGATTTTTTTGAGGGAAATTTTTATTGGCTGTCATGGATCAAAACAAAAAAGATGAACCAACCGTAACTTCTATGACGATTGGTTCTCATGCAGTTCATGCATTAAACAGGCTTTCCTGACATAGAAAACAAAATTCGTGACGAATTGTCGATGACGTTTCCGTTTGACGTCGTCATTGTTGTCAATTGTTTCCGGTCGACGATATGCACTTGCAATTTTTTTTGCAAATTCATGGCCCACTGGTCTCGACAATTATTCGGAAAAATGCCATTTTTTTTTGGCCTCGAGCGCATTTCTAAATATACGTACGTAACACTCGTTCAGTAGGTTGGTGAACCTGACGAGCGAGATTCGCGACCAAGGGCGTTCGTGCAACCCAGACACGCACCGCACATCGTGCAATGTTGCCACATTTCTTCCCCGAATTATTCGTTAAATTAATCCTGGAAAATCATTATCAAACTGGCCTTGAAGTGTCATAGTCAAGAAATATTTTCATTTGTTTAATGGAGTCATGGCTTGCTCAATGAATATTTTTAGTTTGCCCTATTTGCAATTAAAGGTTAATTGACTCATTATAAAAACAGACATTTTTCCTTCAATAAATCGATTGTTTTTCCATTTACGAGGAATAAAGAAAAGAAAATTAGGAAGTTTAATTAATAAAAATGGCTTCGATGCTCCATTGTATGTTGCTTTTGTTTCACTACTATCATTAGATCCAAACTGATACCTAATTAAAAAAATCTCTCACGAACCAATTGCATCAATATAAAGAAAAAAAAAACAACATTGAGATATCGGCAACCAGGACCATCACCTTTCAACTGTTTTCGCATTTAAGTCCTACTTGATTACCCAGCAAAATAAAGTGAATAACAAACGTCGCCCGGTTTAATGATAGCGAAAATTCAATGTTGCGAAGGTTAGTGTCGTGCTAAGCCGCCTGCGATTCGCACGTACGTGGAAAAAAATATTTTTTTTTTTACGCGCCACCAGTGTCGTGCGTCGCATGACGTCAACAGTATATGTACATATAACCATATATACCAAATTAAAATACGTTCAACGTGTTTTAGTCAAGGCAAAGTTAAGTAAATGCACACACGAATTCCACTATTTTTAAGTTGAGGATGGTAAGTGATCGTCCTAGTTGCAAGAGAGAGATAGAGAAAAATCGCTAAGGCAAGTTGGCTGTGGCAACAGACAGTGGAACAACGGGTCAGGGGAGGCCGTGCATTTGCCCAGACGAATAAATAAATAAACGTTTTGACGTAGTATGTTTAAGAAGAGAGTAATATCAAGTGCGCTAATAATGATTTGTTTTGTGTCATGTCCAAAATGATTATATATATACAAAACTATTCAGTGGGCTTTATCGAAAAAAAAAATTGGCTTGCTTGCTTGTTGCTCTTTTGTTTTTATTGTCAGTTGCATTGTTTCAATTGTTTTCCTCAAATTGAGGTCAACAACTTTGACGGTCTAGACAATTTTTAAAGGGCTTAGTGCATCCATCCAATATTTCATGTTTTAAGGTCAATTTTGACATGAATCGAAATAAATTTGCAAACATTGAGAAAACCCTTAAAATATTCCTTTTTTTTATATGTATATGTCTAAAGTGCATTGTTCGCTAATTTTATTTCAGTGCCGCTGTTGGCTTATCACAACTTCAATTGATAATTTATTATTATGTGTTTTAATACATATAAATGGTATATGAATTCTTTTGCAGGCTAAAAAACAGTAGTCATTGATGATGTTTGATTGGTCACCTATTTCTCCCCTCAGAACACATATACAGAAAATGTGTCAAAATGGAAGAAATTCAATGTCAGTCGACTTCAGTTAAATCCCACACGATTCTAATTTAGGTATGCATTATTTTTATTTTTTTTGATAGTTGCTATTGGTTGTAAAGGGCAATTTGGCAACGTCGCCCACACAGACGTAGGAGAAGAAATCGCGGTCTTTAACCCTTGGACGAGCGCGTGTACTTTTTTGCAAGCCCGTCTGGTGGCCGGGTCAGACCTGGAGGGATTACGCAATTTCACAGAAACCCGGGGCTCTTTTCACGTCTCCGAAGGAGGGCTCCAGGTGCGCTCTGCTACCTGATTTACCTTTGCTCGAGTACTATGAACCCTATGCATCCTGTTATTTATTTATTATTTTATCTACCTGCTTCTGCTGCTGATCTAAATTTTTAAAAAACCTACAAGGCGCTCTTTTTTTACAGATTTTACACAGGTTTTTTGTTTACTTTTGCGAGAAGGAACCCGTAGAACCGAACTTGTGTTTGTTTTAGGTCACGGGTTCGCTTTTAAGGGTACCTTCTTTCAAAAAAAATCCACTTGGCAACGTTGCGTCGTCCTCCACATGTTTTCAGCAGGAGGAGGAGGAGGAGTACTCTTTGTTTGAGTTTCAGTCGAGGTAGTAGGTTGTATAGTGCATAATCAAGTTACAGAAGTTACTGTGCAACCTGCTAACTTTCCTGATCTCATTTATTAACGTCGAGGGATTTATTTAGGAGAAATATTTTTCTGTTGTTTTTTTTAATAAGAAGTGTTATATGGTTTTTTAACGTTATTGTAGTCTTCTTTTTCACAGGTTTTTGGTGGTAGAAAGCGACCATTTTAACCACCGACTCCCTGAGACCCTAGCTTGTGACGTCATTTGCACACTCACAAGTTTGAATCTCGGGATTGGGTGCTTAAAAACCAACGGACCACCATCACCACCACTTCAGCAATGTTGTCAAATTAACCGTGCGGCATGGCTTGATATCTAGAAAGCGTTTGCGCTTTAATTTCTCGATTGACATTAGTAGTGACATTAGTGACGCTTTTTGAGCGTTTTAGTTTGCCGGCAAAATTTGTGTTTTCTGTAAAAGTATGTCTGCAAATGTTATGGATGATGAACTAGGATTGTTATTCAAATACCCATTAATGACTATAACACGTGAAAATAGAAATGTTGTATTGGTGCAGGGAAAAATGTTCGTGAATGTACGTATTTTAGTATTTTAATGACATAACCTCATTTCTTGTTTATTTTTCTATTCAAGACCAAAGATATTTATCTGAAAATAGCACAGATATTCTTTCAAGGTCAATACAGATATGAACTTATCAAAATGCAAAATGTTTCTCCAGTTTTGGCGGTTCAAGAAGTACATGCAGTCCTTAAAAAGAATCCCCCAAGTATTCTCATCATGTTGGATCAAATATACGATGTTGTACGTACGAGGGCGATAGTGGAACGACAATTATTACCCGCAGACGGTCGGTCCGATATTTACCAAGATGTTTTGCATGAAATTTCAGAATTTTTACAATTCTATACTCTTGTTAAAGTCCAAATTGATCAAAAGTCTAATCTGCTTCACATCGAACATGCAGGTAACTTAAAGACAACTTAATTGTTTAATTAAACTTGATATAGATGTCCGAGGGCAAGAGCATTCAGTTGCAATTGCATTCTTTTATTCTACTGAGAAGTATAATGAGATTCTTTTTAAAATCTCCTCGTGCGATTTGCCTATCAAAGAAAGCAGTAAGTAGAAGCAACCCTTTATGTAAGTGTTTTATTATTATTATTGTTTTATTACAGCTAAAAGCCATAGTACTAGCTTAATCGAATTATTTGATAAATTACTTGCTGACATTGAACAATTGGAACCATATATTCAGCTCATGAACTCTATAGACGCCAGTGCTACAGTGGTTGATCCAATACCAGTTACAAAACGTCTTCCTTATAGAAGAATATATATTTCAGACACCATATCAGTGTTAGTAGTTATAAACCCTTTAGATGTTTACGAAAGGCCGGAAATCAAATTTCTGGGGCCACCAGGACAAGTAGAAAAACATAATAGTTTATTAAATGAGAATCTTGCTAAATGGTCTTGTTCAAAGAATATCCTTGAATCCATTCTAAATTTGATAGGATATGAACATTTTCCTGCTATAGACACACCAACGATACAAGAAGATATAATAAAAGAGACAAGAACCTGTAGTATATGTTTAACAGAAAAATGTCCTTCTCAAGATGTACTGCCAGACATTACGTGTGATAAGGAGAATTGTGTAGCGTGGTATCATAAATTTTGTCTTTACTCTGTAAGTTTTATAGACGCTCATCAATTTATTTTGAAAACATTTATAATTTTTAGTATTTAGAAGCTTCAGGCGCACGAAGAGTGTTTGAAGAGCTAGTGGACTTGTGTCCAAACTGTTCTAATCCAATTAGCTGTCCTGTGATTGAGATTTACTAATGTTGATTTTGTATTTTGTGATATATTTTATCACTGAAAATTAAATTTTTTTATATATTTTTTCTTATAAATAGAAAGAAATATTATAAATATTATTTTTTATCATCAACAATTGAAAAATTTAAAACATAAACATAAAAGGAAAATACTTAGAAAAACTGGTATCTGATCATGATGAGTATGGGACACATCGTCATCTAACGTCAGCAGCGTCATAAAAGTGAAAAACATGCCTGTGGCGCTCAAAAAATGCCAAATGTCATGGTAGTCGTAAAATCTCAACAATTTACATTCCATATTAAAGGTTCTGGATTCAGCTGGAGTTTTCTAGCACAAGAGAAAAATAAGTTACAATTACACCGCGACACATAAACTTCATAGACTTACCGACCAAGACGTTGCCTGATGCAAGAAGAAATATAGAGCAGTAACTGCACAAACAAACGAAATAAATAAGAATACCCATGGTGCTATTTTTACTCTTTCTTTATGCAAATACTAAAATCAGAAAATGTAATTTAAAAAATTCATTATTGAACTAGTTACCTTCATGATTATATAAAATAGAAAATAAAGCATTGTGTTTGACATGAAAACTAAAAGGAAAAATATGGCAAAGTTCTTCGGATGATAGACTAAAGCGTACGCTGCCAAAGCCCAATTACATATATTTCCCAAAAAGAGTAGGGTAAAACGAGCTGAAACATGTTTAGTATAAAACGTCAATCCCTGCTTTTTAATTAAAATTTACCTTTATAACAAGGTTTCAGCAGATTAAGAGGTCCAGACCAGAAATCTTGCCTGATCACATGTCCCACAGCTCGTATCGATGTCAAATTCAATTTCCAACAGCCCATATAATAAACTTTTACACTTAAATATATACAGGTAAGTACATGTAAAGTAACGAAAAGTATCCAAAAACTTTCAGTATTTTCGAAAATACCAATCATTCCTATGAAATAATCAAAAGAAAATTATTTATACATATATTAATCATCTCAAAGATGAACCTAAAACAATTGCTATAGCCAGAATACCAAAAGTAGTGGAAGCCCTTGCATTTATATCTGGATGTCTGTTTTGATACAGTTTCACCATGCATAAAACTGCCATTACATACATAAAACTCGAATCTGTAAATTTCCAAATTGAAAAAATAGGAATTGTTTTTTAAGTTCAAATCACCGAATTGGAAGTTCGTTTGGTTCGGACATACGTGATAACTACCGCTTAGCACACCTTCCATGATCAATCCCACGCCCATAGCGTAAAACAGACCGTAGTGCTGTGGTATTCCATATTTCTATATTAATGCAAGCATTATGAAGGGAATAGAAAAGCCATTATATCATCTCTTACCGTATCGAGATTCCGATCGTTATGTGCCAATTCTCGTTTGTATGTTATAATTAGGAATAAAATTCCCAACAAAACGTATCCGATATTGGAAAACACGTGATTGAAGTCACTTAAAAACCCTAATGGATGTGCACAAAGGAAATTGTAGTAACACAAATCTTGCTCGCCAGTCTCATTTAATACTTTTTGATAAATTATTACCAGTTGAACCACTGGAAGCCCATAAAAAACAGCTACTGTTAAAACATTATAAAAGTACAAGTACGTCTTTTTAGTAAGGACCTAAAAATTAGATAGAAATGAAATTTGAAGAAAATTAATTATCACTTGAATCTACTACCTTTGGATTTAGTCTAGCCAGATCTGTCAAGTATGGCTGACTCCTGCACAGTCTTATGTTCCTGTCAGTTTGTATTTCATTAATTTGATCATAGTCCTCAAGTGATTGGGAGTTTAAACTAGTTCCACCTGGAAAAAGTGTCTAGAATTAAGTTGCTGAGAATGACCAAAATCTAGATTTTCTCTTACTAGGTGACCGTGGCAATATTCGTGCATCGTCTGTGTATTCAATTTGTCGAGGTATATAGTATTTTTTTGAAAAAATAAAGAAAGAAAGTCCAAATAGTATATAAAAACCTCCTAAAAAAGAAAAAATTTATGAAGGAACAGATGGAATTTTTAAAAAATTTCATACCTATAATGCATAGAGTCAACATCATTGCATAGATATAGTCATTGTAGCTGATGCTAGGTTTTATAGTCACTGTTACATTTTTTACTCTGGCACCCTGTACAGATGATGTTAAAGTTCTTGTACAATCATAATCGTCAGCTTTGACCACAAAGACAACATAGAATCCATTGGGAAACTTATATTTCTGCAATAAAATGAGATATTGTAGGGTAAAATTTAATAATTTCCCAAGAGGCTCAAATAAACTTTTTATTGCAACAGCTGATCACACATAAGACCTGTCGATTATCATCCTCGACATAACATTTCATGTTATGTCATTTACCAAATATGTCTGACATCTAAGCGTCATATCAAGAAATATGGACCAGCGTAAATCTCCAAGGTATCAACCGTTAAATGAAGATGCCGACCTCCTGCCTAGACCTAGTATTATTTTACCGCATCTCCAGGAGGCTGAAAAGAAATTTTTTGAACTAGTAGCGGCAGGTGATGTTCTACAAGTAAAAGATTACTTGGATAAAAATCCAGACTTTAATATCAACTGTATCAATTTCCAAGGCGTATCCGCGCTTTTGATTGCCGTTCAAAATCACTTGGAACCCATGGTCGAGTTTCTATTGACTCGTCCGGGTATCGATATCGGTGACTGCATCTTGCATGCAGTTAAAGATAACCAAAGAAGAATTTTAGAGGCATTGTTACAAAAAATTAGCGAAATAGCACCGAGTTTGGAGTTTGTCGGAGTTACTCATAGTACGGACTTTCCCGATTATGTCACTCCTTTAATTTTGGCCGCCCAATGCGGACACTACGAAATTATACAGCTCTTAATACAGAGAGGTCATACGATTAGTAAACCTCATCCACCCAGTTGCAGATGTGCCGATTGCAGAGTTCATCTGGAAAGAGACGATTTACTTCACGCTGAAAGTTTGAGACTCAATTTATATCGAGCAGTATCGAATCCTGCTTATATATGTCACTCCACACACGATCCCATATTAGTGGCTTTTCGATTGGCCAAAGAATTGAACGAATGTTCCATTATTGTTCCCGAATTTCGCGTAGCATACGCGGAATTGTCCAGTCAAATTAGCGATTTCGCAGTGGACCTGATTGGATGTTGTCGCAGTACTAGTGAAATGGAGCTTATCCTTAAACAGGCTGCAGGAATGTCCTCAAGAATTTATAGTCTTCCTAGATTAGCCTTGGCAATGGACTATAAGCAAAAAACATTTGTAGCTCATCCAAATACTCAACAAATCGTCGAGGCAACTTGGTGTGGTGACTGGCACGAGTATAAACTGAAATCTCATGTGATAGTCTACTTGTTGCCATTTGTCAGAATTTTTGCTCTTCCAATAGTTGCATTGATGTGTTTAACACTACCCAATCATGCGTTAACCAAACATTGGAGCATACCTTTGAACAAAATGATTAGTCATATTGCAGCTTATATAGTTTTTCTCCTCATTATTTTTCTTGAATCCGATCTGGATAAAACGGATCAGAAACGTCGACCACCGAATTCAGGTTTGGAAGTGGTGATTGTCATCTTCGTGGCTGGACATATATGGAACAGCATACGTATGCTTCTTCTGGTAGGTCCGAGACGATATTTTCGGAAACTCTGGAATTGGCATGCCATGATTAATAATGCCTTTTTTTGTTAACGTTCTTTTTCTGGCTCGCTTCGTACTTTGACGCAGTGAACAACGATCAAGTGGACTTGGAAAGGAAATTCTGGCACCATCTGGATCCCTTATTGATTTCGGAAGGCACCTTTGCTGTGGCAGTGATCATGGCATTTTTCAAATTGCTATTCTTCTGTAGGTTAAATTACTATTTAGGTCCTTTGCAAATTTCTTTAGGAAAAATGTGCGCCGATATGGCGAAATATTTCACTATCTTCAGTATCATTATACTGTCTTTTAGTGGAGGACTGTGTAGATTTTATCAATATTATGATGGCATGGTGCAAATTGACGAAAACGGCATGAAAACTCAACAAGTATCATCGTTTGTCGATTTTTCTTCTACTCTTAAAACGTTTTTTTGGGCCATTTTATGTATGGCTCCTCTCGAAAGTGGTGATGTGATCATAGAGAATCTCCCAGGTGAAACTCCTTCTACCACCATAATTAACAAGCATAGTTTTACTGAAGCTGTAGGTTACATATGTTTTGCCCTATTTGAAGTTCTTATTGTGATCATGATCCTAAATATGCTTATAGCCACCATGTCATCAACTTTTCAACGAGTTCTAGACAATTTAGATGTAGAATGGACTTTTGGAAAAACAGATTTCTACATAGAATACATGTTGCAAACCACTACGCCATCGCCATTCAATTTAATCCCAACCCCAGCAGGGGTAACTATGTTTATGGAAATGATGAATGGAACTAGAACTGCTGGCAACACCGAAATGACAATGGCTTGTTGTCAAAGAGGAGGGCCTGGACAAGCTCAGAAGCAAGATTTCGAGAGTCAGAACGTGGCTATTGAGTATCCGGCTTTAATGTCTCTGTTAGTACAGAGATACTTCAGGGAAAAGGATGAGGCCAATCAAGCCGCAAGTGAAATGGATCTTTTAAGGCAGGAAATACATGAACTGAAAGCTTTACTCAATGATATTATAGCGGAAAAAGAAGAATGATTGTTTTTTTATTGTTGTTTTATATATTTTAAATATACTCACTGGTATAGTTATGCCTCCTTTAGTGGTGAATGTCTCATAGAAGCCTCTATAAGTTATATCTTGGTTTAAGTCCAATACAGGGCACTTGAAATTCGGATTTACTATTTTTCGTTATGAAATTTACTAAATGACTTACACTCATATTTTGAATACTTGCAACTGTACAAATAGGATCCGTTGATGTTACTTCTAAAATAACACTATCATAATTAGAATCTGCAGTTTGCGCGTTGCTGCTGTTGTCAGAGAGTGAAAAATTGTAGTAGAAATATCTAAAATGCAATAATGCAATGCCACATCATAAAGAAAAAATTGTATTTTTTTTATGAAGCTTTACTTACTGAGGTTTACTTGGGCTAATTTCTATATCATAACTTTTATTGGGAATCAATTTGAAATACTTTGGAAAATCCACAATCAAGTTAAAATCTATTTGTTGTTTTGAAGACGTGGCCAATGTCACAATGGGACTTTGTTGGCCTGAAATTTGAAAACCTGAACCACAGGTCTTGAAAATTTATTAAAACCTTTTGATAAATATTTTTACCTTGTCCATTATAGCTAAAATTGTCATAACACAACGTTCTAGACGTGTTCATATAATACTGTTCACCGTTTTCAGTTTCTACAGAAAGTGGCAATTTCCACGATAACAATTGGTTGGGTTGCCGGACGGTTACCATAAGAGGATGCACAATAGTGGCATTTGTTGTAGTTACAGTTACTCTTGGAGGACCCTGAGTCTGGTGATATTTTTATAATTAATTATGCGCATTAAGATCTATTATCATTTGCTTACGTGTAAATTTTCATTGGAAAAATCATATATGTATTCAGTGGTATCATCAATCAAACCTATATATGGAGTTGAATAATGCCCTGGTGATATAATGGAATGATTAAGGGCTTGTGAATACCCCAAAATGGCTAATATAATATACGCTAACATTTTAATTGCAACAAAATATGGTATTTATATTCGTAAATAGTTATACATTATAACAAACTTAATTAGAAATACAGTTTGATAACAACAACGAAAAATATTAATTTTTTAAAATATTTATATCTTCTAAATAAATGTGAGGTTACACTAGGCCTTTTTACGTTTGACAGGAGCACCTTATTTCGATTGTGGCTTTTGCTACATAAACATTTTCGCTATTAATAGAATTCTCTATATGTCAAGGTCTAAAAATAATGAACATTTATTTATAAATAAATTTGATCAAACAAATGTGGCTCAATCAAGCAATTTCTACTAAAAACTTCAAAGATATCTAAAAAATACGTTAAGACGCCTTATTTACAAGTTTGTTATTGGCATCAAGTCCTCATCACTTTTCCTTAAAGCAATATTGAAATCTCCAGATTGATAGTTCGGATGATCGTAACTGTTTAATGACTGCCATTCTAAATCGTTTTCATCAAAATGATATAATCTGGCAACATCCTGTCGCAGTCGGTTCATTCTTCTTTGTTTTGCCATACAATAAACCTAGAATTGCAAAGGAGAAAATCACATGAAACAAATTAAGGACGGAAGCAATTTACGAGCAAAGACAGCAACATGACCAAGACAATAACGACTAAAGGTACAATTAAATACTTGGCATCATCACCGTGAAAAGATGGGGTTACTGTGGTTGTCACATTTGGGAATAATTCGGTCGTTGTTTCTTCGAAAATGACCATTATCGTGTTGGTTTCGCATTTTATTTAGTTTAGAGAGCGATTGGTACAAAAGAAACACGAATTTTTATCGCATAACTTATTAAATAAAAAAAAAACGGACTATTAGGTTAGTTTTTCAGATGTCAATTCTTCAATGTGAAGTTAGCAAACGTTGTTGCTAATTGCACATTTTATTTGAGAATTATTATTAATTGTGAGTAATAAATGTAAAAATAGGCGATTTTAATTAATGGACCGTGCGATGCCAAAAATGTCACGTAAATTGCGCTTGATCACATCGAATTTAATTAAAAAAGCTGAAATAACAGGTGAGCAAGCGCCACCTAGCAATGACGTTTTCAAGTGTCTCATCTGTTTTTTTGGGGTGGTGTCATTTTCCACAAGAAATGTAAGAAATTTCCCGAAATAAAGGTGTTTTTCATGGAAATAAAACCAAGAAATTGTTCGTTCATTTATTAGTGAGCCGGTATGTTCAAATATCTTTCATAAGTATGTGGCCTGTGAATTGGGAAAATCAAGTACATTCCGCAATGCGTTTTACTTTTATTTCTTTTGCAAATGTATTTCTAAATTTAACGATTTTCGCTATATATGGGGTTTGCCGGTCGTGAGATCGATACCTTCAATCAGTCTCACGCGTATTTTAGTGATTTTCCATGGTATTTTTATGGAAAATATTGAAATTTCTTCATTTTCACAAATGTATCTAAATTGGCAGTGGCGGGTTATTTGAAAAATATCACCCATTTTATGATGTATTGTTTGTTCTATTTTTGTTTGCTTATCAGAACGTTATAAGATATTTTCTTGGTTTGGTTGCAGGATTTACTACCAATCAAATGAGAGAATAGCTCATAAGATCACAATTGAATTGTGATGGTAGTAGTCCCATGTTAGAAGAATAGATAGATACTGATTTTCACTTAGAAAATACGCAACACATATAAGACTGTAATAGAGCTAGCCAGAGAACGTTTTAGTCATTGATAGTTTTAAATTAAATTTTAAGTTAGTAATAAGAAAATTTTCATTAAGGTAATGTTGGTTCTACATAAAAAATTAAGCGAAGAACTATAAAATTTCGATTCTTCTAGCTTAACGAAACCCCAATCAAATTGCCAGTCGCTCCCAACTTCATCATACTGGACGTAGAACTAAAAAAACGATTTCCTGTGCCGCACAATGCATCTCATCTTGCGTTCAGTCAGCTTTCAAGGGCATTAAAGTCCACCCGCTGCAGAGCTTGTCATCCCGACAACAACAAGGAAATCACGGGACAGACCTGCCCGAAACTTCATCAAGGATCGTAAGCTTTCAATTAAACTTTCTGACAAATTCAACATTTAAACATCGGGATACAAAATAGGAACACTCTTGCAACCATTCCGCGCAGTAAAGGTTCCTCAATCGATTCAAGCACAGCTGGAGGCAGTTCCGGTGGTTCAAGTGGCTCTCGATCAAAGGGACCGCTTGCTTGGACAAGGTCCTTAACCTCGGGTGGCAGCAAAAAAGGTGACCAAGCCAAGCAAAAAAGAGCGACTTCCAGTACTTCCATTGAGTTGGGGGAGGAGGCGGCTTTGGTATCCGCGGCCGTCGCTCCCCCTGTAAAAAACGCTTTGAAAAATGACAACAAGGTCAGAAAATATTTAATACAGCTCCTGTGTAATTTTTAATTACCTATTTTTTTAAAGGCTAATGATGCCTTTGTCAATCAAATTGACCAATTGGAGTTCATAGATTCAAGCCAAGATGTCTCCAGTCTTAGTAAAGGGTATCATACCCTGGATTCGGACAGTGAAAATAGAGGACAATCGTTTGAGGAGGACGTTTTTAAAACGCCCTTACAAGGCAAAAAAAGCAAGGTTAAGAGCAAAACTTCGAGTGGAAAAAAACGAGCTAAAAAAGTTAAAAGTGAGGGTTTAATTATACATTTTCGTGTTTTTTATAAACATTTTTCAGCTCCATCTATCGAACTTAATCGTCCGGAAGTTAATGAGCAGATAGTCACTATAAAAACTATGAAAACAGACACGGACACTACGAAAATTGTTACTACAACAACAAGTTTAAATAGGTATATTGTTTTATCTTTGTTTATTTAAAACACCTTAAACTTGTTTATTTTTAGGTATACGTTCATGAAACTTAGGGAAAATGAAAAGGAGCCACCCGACTCTCATTTCGAGAAAAAAATCAGAACTCATAGTTGTAGTAGCATACCTTACGATAACATCATTGAAAACTTGGCCCCTTTTAGAAAACGATTTTGTAATATTCAATTGTTTGACGAGAAAGGGCAAAATCAACAAAATGAAACGGGAAAACAAGGTACCTAATGATGATAATTTGTTATCGGTTGAAAAGGATAAGTTGAAAATCAGAAAACAAATAATGTTGATTAAATAGAAGTTGGCCATTACGAAGGACCTAAATAGTAAATGAATGGGCATTGCTATCGCATTTTTAAAGGCTAAAGTAAACTAAGAAAAACGCTTTCAACAACAATTGTTCGCCTCGATGACATCATCCTTGTAAAATTCTAACGTCAGCCAGCCAGTCTTATTCTGATCACTTTACGAAATTAATCGTGCGTTCAACAGGGGAGCAAAGGGCTCCCCTCAAGTCGGTTATGTAGGCAACCAGACTTGCCGTAGAGCCGAAAAACCTCAAATTGTTACATGTCAAATGTGGCGGTGTTATTATCGAATTATCGCAATATTTATTTCTAAAGTGAAATTATTCTATTAAGAGACATTTGGTGATGTGTGAAAAATAGTCGTTTCTCTGAAAGCCAGGTACACACAAATTCTATGTTTTAGCATTAAATTGAAGTGGAAACTTTATCAAAATTAGCAGTTCACGTGCAAAGTATGACCATAATTTTTATCGATAAATTGCTTCTAATAAAAGCGATAACGAACGGGCCACCTACCCATTGTTCTACGCTACAGCGAACGTTATACATGTATTGCTTTAAGATTTTATCAAACGAGAAGATGCTGATTAACTGAAATAATACCTAAAGGCCCGTTCACGTGCTTCTTATTGCGCACTTGAAACAAAATGCCTGGTTTTAAAAATCATCAAATTCATTCAACCTTTTATTGAAATAACCGAGCGGCTAAAACTCTCTTATCAATTTAAGGAACTGTCAATGGGGCGCCTGATAATAAAACAATAAAAGTTTACATTCAAGATGATGCTGTTGTTGCTCCTCTCAATTCATTGAAACGTCCCCGTGCAGAAACGATTATGATGAACGAACATGACGCATTTTTAATAGAATAATAAAGGAAATGTGTGTGTTTTTAGGGCTGGAGCGGCGGGACTCTGATGTGCGAAAGATCGTGGAATCCATGCTCGATCAGATACTGGATATGGCAGTTGAGATCGTGCAAAAAAATCAATTGTTGATTATTAAAAAGTCGGAAATTTCGAACACGATCGAACCAGCACCATTGGAAAAACAAGAGGAACAATCCAAAGAGGACGACGAATTAGAATACAAGGTATCTTGATTTTGTTTTCTATACACGTGTGTGCTTGTTTAGAAATAGTAATGTATGGAACACTCTTTTTGAAACAAAAGGAAACCGTGAAGATGTGTGCGAACTAAGTGGTTTATTTTGTAGTCGCGGATCCGGTGCAACACCGGCGATATTTTATCGAGTTTATACCCCTCGAAAATCACTCATGCACCCTCGAACGACACCCTGATCGACGCCAAGAGCTTTGTTGAAGATTATGAGGAGTACCATGATTCTTGCAGTGAGATGCCCGATTCCGAGCTGGCCGTCGGTCAGGTAAGGTTGACTCCTTGTCTTTTCACACACACACACACTCTCTCTCTCTCTCTCTTTCCAATCTTTTCTGTTCTATGTTTGCTCATTGTTTTTTATGGCGACGGCGCAGTTTCTCTTCGGCTCAATTTATTTTGGTGACTGCGCATCCATCATTTTTCCCAGAGATAAGGTTATAATGAGTGTCTTCGTTTTAAAGAGTTGCTTTGAATTGGTTTAATCGCCATTCTATTGGCTATTCGGTGTGTCTTTTCACGGTGCAAGGGCATTATTTCCACTGTTTGTATGGGCAACTTTTTAATTACAAAATCTAAAGAATTCTGTGATTTGTACACAAGATCCTGCCAAAACGTTACCCATATAAGTTGGTAAATTGCTTCTCTGTGTGTTAGTGTTAGTTTTCACCATTTTGTTCAGAAC
>JABRWK010000001.1:3933192-3962656 GCA_013372445.1 Hypothenemus hampei | reverse complement strand
GAGATTCCTCCAATGAATCTAGAGCAGCTACAGCAGAAACTGGCAGCCCAAAGTTTAAAAGATCAACACAGATCATCTACGACATCGTTGCCGCCTATGCCTACTTTTGAGGCCCAGCAGCAGGAGCATAGAAGAATGTCAACAGTATCTCAACCCGTGTGTCCACAGGAAATTAATCAACTGCAACAACAAATTATTGCGGAGGAGTTTGCGCAACAACCGTCTCAAGTTTTGCAAGAGGTGATATGACCTCTCAGTTTTGGCCAAAACGATTTCATATTTGTTTTCCAGGCGATTGAAAATGAAATTTCTGCTGACAATGTCCAGGCAAGTCAGGTGGAGCCGATTACAGTTCCTGAACAATTCAATGTGAAATCGACTCAACCACAGCCGCCCATAGATGATATTGATTTGTCAGTCTCAGAACAGGTTAGTTTTATTTAAAAGTTTTTAAATATGATTGTTCTCAATCAATGGAATGCGTTTTTCTGCCGCATCTGTTAAAACAAAGGACCATTCGTCGTCAGCCGGAGCCGATGTTGAACCAAAACGTCGTTCAACGAAACGACAATCTATAAAACATCGTTTGATCGTTGATTCGGTACAGCAGGACGGCACTGTTGAGTGTCGGCTTGTGTCTAAACAGCAAACAATAACCTTTAAATTTAATCGTTTGGACACGACCCCATCGGACATCATCGAGGGAATGACTAAGCAGGATTTGTTGAAGGCAGGTCAACACGAGAAGTTGCGTATCCATTTACAGGAAGTAATGACCGAACTAAAATTGCGTCCAGATGAAATTCCGGATTGCGCGCGTGCTTCCAGATCGAGAGTTCGTAAAGAAGGTGGACAGAAGGTTCGTTCAAAAAAAATTAGGTTTCTATTATCCATAATGTAATTTTACCGCACGCTGCGTTTGGGTGGGTGTGTTCAGGTGAGACACGCCTCGCTCACTAGACATTCAAATAAAAAGACTCATAGAAGGCACAGATCTGTAAGTATTCTGGTGCAGCTTCCAAAGCCCTAAATTTTAAATCGTTTTAAAAAAATTTAAATGAACATGTTTATTTGCAGCGTGATGAAACTAGCAGTCAAATGCTGAGTGCGAAGATTGAACCCAACCTCACCTCGGATGACTTCCAGGCAATTAAAACGACGTTGGCTGATAGTATTTACCAAAACTTTAGGTAATATGTGTAAATTCCTAATTTAGCAATTGCCAGTGTCATACTTTTGATACAGATGTCGAGAGAGCCTAAACTCCAGTGGCACAGTGTCAAGAAAGACCAGCACGGCATCAGAGTACACCCCAGAGCATACTTATGTAACGAACACCAACTCAAGAGCAGCTCCCAGTCTTTTAAAGCAAACAAGTGTCAGTTACTCAAACGACAGTTGTCTAGTTGCTCCCCAAGAGATACCTTCTGTAAGTTTTAGTTTCTTCACTATCTGCCGTCAGGCAAGTTTGTATTAAATCAGGAAATTTCTATGTAGGTGGCGCCTAATAGTATGCCAGTTCATATAGAAGAAAGTAAGGAGGAAAGCGCAGATCAAAGTGACGCATTTAAGACGGAACTTGCAAATAGTTTGAGGCAAAAAGAGGCGCCACCTTTGGTACCAGGACAGAAAGTGAATGTCACAATGTTTGTCATGAGCGTGGGAAAAGATGACGGTCAAGGGGTGGAGACTAAAGACGACTGTATGGAGCAGCAGGGTGAGGTGCCAACAAAAAATGTTCTCCTCTCTCCCCAGAGGAAGATTTCCAGGTTTCTTGTGAGTCCGGTGTTAAGTGGCCAGTTGGATTTACCAAAAGATAAAGAGAGTGTTAATGAAGAAGAGATCGGGCAAAAGCCCTTAGGTAACGTGTTCTATTGCTTTAAATCAAATTTAACACGTTAAACACCACAATGAGAAATAAAAAAAAGGTTCCAAAGGCAGTCTGTTACTGTATTGAGAACCATTGTTTACTTTTGTATAAAATTACTTTTTTTTTATTTTTTAATACTTCTTAAAATTGAAAAGCAGAAACGTATGCATCTTAAGACCTCAGAATCAATGATGTTTGAGATGCATATTTGCATCTCATGGCGTTTAACATGTTAAAAATCTATTTCATTTGAATTTTGGTAGTAGAAACTGTTTTGGACACACCTCCTGTACCTCTTGTGCCACCAATGGAAGTTCAAGAACAAGATCAACAGACAGTACCCGGTCAGTCGGTTATTGCGCCAAATAACTGCGTCGTGACCGGATCTACGGTTATCATTCAGCAACCTGTCACTCAAGCAGAAGTAGTTGGTGTGGTTCCTGTAAGAAAGTCATCAGCTCCATTGGAGAGTACACGCTTAGAAGCTGACAAGCCTATTGAACAAAAATTGAGTGTGTGCAGTTTGAAGGAGGAAAGTACTTCTAAGACCGAAACAGGTACAAAAGCGCAATACAAGATATGAATTTTTTTAATTGTTTTTGCTTGTCAAGTATGCGGTCCTGAATTGATCAATACCATTGAACAGCTAAAAATTAGTTTGGACAATTTGAAGAATAGTAGTCATCCTAAAAAGGAGGAAGAGCCCAAGAAAGTACCAAGCGCTGTCGAGGTAATTGAATGAACCTTATTCTTGCTTTCGTGTGTTTAATAGGCATATTTTTAGGTCGGTACTGTCAAGCAGACTCCGTCTGCCGGCTTTGTGGCACCACCTCAAACTCCTGCTATTACACAACAGCAACCACCTCCACAGTTTATTCCAACAACAACTTTACCAGGTGCGGTACCTCAAGCTGTGCAGGCCATACCTCAGCCTCAAATACCTACTCAGCAGCCACCTCAAATCGTCAATCAGCCTCCACAGATACCTTCCAGTCAAAATCAGCCTGTAATACATCAACAAACGAATCAGACAACAGCTCCTCCTTTGCAACAGCCTCAGGTGGGCAGCAGTACTTTTAACAGTAGAATTTTTTTATGATTTAATTTTAAAAATAGCTTCCGATTTTGCCACCACAGCCGATTGTCCATCCCCAATCGCAGCAGCAACAACAATACGTGTCTCCAGCGCAAGTGCAGAACCTGCAGCAAGCGCAGCAATACTCGCATAATCAAACAGTTGCCATAGCTACACCAGCTCAAGCGACGCCTCAGCCACTTCCAGTACCGCCGGCTACAGATCTAACAGGACAAATTCAAAATCAACAAGGTTATATGCCGCTGAACGGACAATTCGTTCAAGCAAATAAGGTGCCTTCCAATATTGGCGTTCTTCCTCCTGTTACGTTGACGCAAGGGGCAATCGGTCAAATGGGGTATCAAACAACGTCTGCACCTGCCCAACCATCGGTTATTTCTCCGCAGCAGCAACAAATACTTTTGCCTCCTCAAGTTCCTACCAATCAACCTAATGATGTTATTTATCAGCAGCAATCTCAGGTAAGATGCCTAATAATAGTCAATAGCGTATAGTTTCCTCTGTCTTTCTTTAGGTTTATGCTCAGCCACAAGCAATGGCCCCATCAGGTTCTATTTCTAATGTGGTATCAACATCTCAAACTACTCCACAGCCCCTTCTGGCACATGGACCGGGAGCTCCAACAACTGGGCATTTCCAAGCTAGCATGTCTGTCGAAGAGAACAATCTGCAAAGCCATGGAAAAAAGATCTTACCTGATCTCAAAAATGTCTTGGAAAGGTATTAATGATTCAATAAAAAGTGATATTTTCGGTGAATGCTTTTTCCAGTGGTTCAAATAGAAACAGTCAAGCTTCTACGCCCCAACAGGAAATTGTTCATGATCTGAATTTCAATAGGAATCTTCAACAGAGGTTGTCAAATATAGGCCCGAATCCAGGCCAGTATGTGTCCAATCTTACGGTAAAATGATTTTCTATACATTTCAAACTTAAACAAATAATTAACTTAAACGCAGGCACCCTCTAGTCCGCACGGCTTACTTGGTTCCGTAGAATTCCCACAAGATCCCGTTCCCGTACCAGTTGCAAGCATCAATAAGCTACGAGTGGAATATGGGGGAAGTGGCCCTGGCAGTGGCTCCGCTTCCTCGGAACTTCTCTCACCAGTATTGGAAGTAGATCTTCAAAATTTCACCCCACCAGGACAAGGGGTCGAAGCGAAAGTGAGGGATTTAAGTGGTCTCAACGATCAACTGAAAAAGATCAATGAAAAGTCGCTACTGGAAGTTAAAGGAGTTGAAATGGATGACACAAAAAAAGAACTGAAGTTGGATTTAGATAAAGTACATGAGTTCTGTGCTGTAAGTATTCTATATAAAATTTTGATTTTTTGTAAAATATATTGCCACAGGAATCATCTCAGGAGAGCTTAGCACGTGAACGAAAAGTATCACGTTTCAAAGTGAGCGTGATCACGGAGCCAGATCGTAGCAAATTGTTGACAGTTCAAGAGACAAAGCCAAACATTGATGCCACTGAAGTAACTAGACAGGGCAACGAAACTTCCTGTGCTACTAAGATTATAGACACACCCCCAGTTGTTCAAGGACAACCTCAAGTGATAAGTAGAAGTCAATTGGCGGGAGCAGGAGGCGGAGTACCGGGTCAGGACTTTGCCACTGTAATCAACACCACTTTTGACTCTTTGAAAACAACTTTAGTTAAGTCAATGCCGAACACTGGAGGTTTGTTTATAAATGTTGATTTAAGCACAAAAAGTTTATTGTAAGATTCTTTTGTAGAAGAGTTGGCTGAGGTGGAAATCTCTCAAGTAAGGGTAAGTGTAACCGATGTCCTAGAAGGATAAGGTGTTTATTTGTTTTTGTATCGATGTGGCTTTGACGTAGTTGGTAGATTAATCTAAAAGTTCATTACTATTACGTCTTTCTATGACCATTCTTGAATTTTATAGCATCTTTTAGCTTCAAGTAGTTCAGAGGTGCTGCGTCCTCTAAGGAAATTTTTGAGTTATGTTGACTTGAAAAGAGAAATCCAAAATATTTTGCCTATTAAGGATGCGAACGTTCGACACATGCCCTCATTTTTCGGTCGTAGACAGTCAAAGACCTTTAGGCAGTTTCCTCAGATTGTTATCGAACCTCCGGAAAATCAAATGCAAGCTCTTACGTCCAGCATGCCGGATATTACTAGGTCTGTGGAATGTTTGGATAGTGAGCCAGAACAGACTGGCATTACTTTATCCGTTCTAAACAATGTATCTGACAAAAACCTTTCCTGTCCCGACCTGAGTGATCCCAAAATATATAAATGCTCAGAACAACAAGGGCATTTAAACAGTAGGATGAACGTTAAACCTATAAAACGTCTTGAAAGTCCCAGGGAAATGTTACAGAGGAATTGGAAAACCAAACATTCATGCTCAATGCAAAATTTATTTAAAGACGCAAAACCAAAATTGAGAGCTAAGCATCAAAGCTATCATACTATACATTCGTGTAACGAATTTAAGTCATCAAAAGTGTACAAACCGACTGACTGCGTCCATGTAAACACTCCTGTTATGTCCTGTTTAAACGCCTCGCCGATTTGTCCTCTTTATTTCCATCAGTTGATGTTCTCGCACAAGAATTACGAATATTCGTATAAGCGAGCTGTACCGATTGAGGAGTATTTGGAAACATATTTTGACAAAGACATGGTAAGAACGAGAGTCTAACGAACCTTCGGAGAGGCGGTTAACAAAGTGCAAAATTGATTATTAATTTAACTGAAGGTTTAATTGGAAGATAACGTTATGGTTAAGGATATACAATTAGGAAGGGTTGATCGCATGATGTTCAATTTGGAAAATAAGCTTTTGCTTCTTGAATTTTAAAGTTTCGAGTTGTTTTCTAATAGAATCATGATATTTTTCCAGGAAGAGACCTTTGAAGAAATGCTCAATAGACAAAAAGCAGAGTTGAACGCATTAATGGAAGCCCATAGAAGACAACAACTCGAATATATGGGAAAATACAAGCGACAAAAAGACAGGGGGGATACGTAGTGTACAGAGGCTTTATTTTTGAAATTAGTTTAGGCTCAATAAAACGGCTAAAAGATTGATAATGTTGATGATTCGTCGTATGTAATATATGCAAAAAAAAACAAGTCGACTAGTGAAAAAAATTGTGAGAATGAAGGCTGTATAATCATAATTATTGTTTATATTGTATAATATTTGATTTACACAAAGTCCCTAGTTTTATGAATTATATTTGCTGATAATTTATTTTTAATATCCCTGTTATTCTAGTTTATTGTTTATTATGGAGCAGAAAAATAAAATCATTAGGCATTATGCATGAAAATTATTGAATTTATAGAAAAATATTCATATTTTTTCTTTTAAAAATACAATTATTTAAGCTTAAAATTTAACAAAAAAGAAAATAAAATTTTACTTCACCATATGCTTGTTTAACCAAATAAGTCATGGAAAGTGGTCTTGTTGTAACCTATATCACTAGTTGGTGCATTTTGGAATGAAATATACATCCTAAAACAATAGTTCATTTTTACCATAAGTTTAGTTCAGGCAAAATACAGAGTGTCTAGTGATTCGACGGCCATAGGTTAAGGGTGAGTTTCTTCATTGAATTTCGAGTCGAAAATGTCAAATAAGTTATGTCCGGAAACGCTTCATTTATAAAATACAGAGTGTTCAATTTCTTATTTTTTAAAATATATTCTTTAATATTTTACAAACGGCTTGAGATACGCGCATGAAATTTGGGACACACTATGATAGGATTAATGGGCATGTTTTTTGAGAAATCAGAACATTTCCACTTACACCAGTGGCGTCTGTACGGCCATGTGAGGACATGTTTTTAAGGAAAAAAAATGGTACGCCATTAACTTTTTTTCATATGAATATTTTTTTTTAATATTCCATTAATTGTTAACAAAAAAGGGCTCTTAGCATTTTGTCGCTCAAGTAGCCGTTTTCGAGATAAAAAATAATTTCTAATTCCTGTACGCACCATAAAACTGGTTGAAGATATGAAACATATTGACACTCCGTATCTTGGAAACGAAGCGTTTCCGGACATAAGTTATTAGATATTTTCGACTCGAAATTTATAAAGGAATTTACTCTTAACCTTTGGCCGTCGAGTCACCAGACATCCTGTAGAATAAGTACCTAGTTGGTGGTATCCCTAAGGTTTTTTCTACAGCCTCAAATATTGCTTTGGCATGTTTTTTGTTCTCAGCTACTCCTAAGGCTCCAATACTCATTAAGGTTGCTTGGGCAGTTGGTTCATTGGTGCCTCCAAAAGCCATACTTACGCCACCAACAACTGTAGCTGCACAATACTGTAATAAAGCAATTGTATTTTGATTTTTTTGTTTGCAGTTTATTACTTAATGAGAACTTACACTAAGAGGCTTCCCTAACGATTTTGAGACAATTTCGCATAGTTCACTTGGGAAACTTGCAGGAATTTTCTCTTGTGGAACATTGGTTTCGAGTCTTAAATACGGCATTACTGATTCTTTTTGTTATATTAGGAAATAATGTCCCAAAATTTTCTGAAAATTGATAACCTTGATGAATGACAAATTCTTCTTCTTTTTCATAATTCTTCTTCTGGATTTTTTGACTCTGCTTTCCGCAATCGCCAAGACACTAAAATTCGAAAAAGCCCCTAGATATATAAAGTACCGCGATTCATGAAGGGCGTATTTGAAATTTTGAAGAAAATGGCATTTTAGCATAGTTATTTATATAAAAGACGTATGAGTTCTTCGACTGGAAAGTTCCTGTAGTCCTAATTTCATGTTTATTTTTTAAAAATCAGCTTTTAAATAGGACGTATATGCAGTTATCTAGTATTTTGTAAAGCACAAAAGGCTTATAACTCAAAACTATCAAATTGATAGCTACTTTTCAAAATTCACCGGTGGATTGGTGATGGTGTCATTGTCGTATTTAACAATTTAGGTAAGGACGGATTGTTAACCGGTAAGTTTTGAAACGGGGCCTATGTATAACTGATTTGGAGATCAAATGGCGGATCTCGAACAGCTGATTTTCGTCAATAAATTTTTCGATTTTTGGCATCTAACTTATATTTTTTATTTGTCCTATCTCGCGTTTGTTCTTTACAAATAATATATATCATTTATTATTTTTATTTTATATAAAAATATCTTCTTGCATTATTAAATCTTGCAAAAATAGATCAGAAAAAAGTTTCCAGTTGTTTAGATAGTCTCCTACGTGACAAGAACAGAGAAGAAATTTGGTGCCGTTTCATAAAAAGAACTTATTTATCAGATCACTCTGCTCTCTGTGAGGTTCGTTTTCAGTGCTTTTTTCGTGCAGTGGTAGGTAATCATTTAATTTGAATGCCTCCAGCTCATTTTACCGAAAACCAATACGAACAAAATCGTATCGATAGAAGGAAATTACTTCGGGGGGATGCAGTACCCACATTATTAGAGCCAAGTGAAGCGCCAACATGTCACACTTTTGAAGTACCGGGATCGTTTTCTGCAGAAACTGATAACAGAGATCAAATGATTAGTACGGTATCTCTAACTTAAATGAAAATATAAACTCACATCCAAATAAGACAGACTGTGTAAATGACAATGCGGACATGGATGAGCCGGATAATTTCTTTGACTTATCTAAAAGAGATCAGTCGTTAATAATGAATCAATCAATTTGAATGCCTAAGGCTTATATGGTAACTCCATCGTTAGGGCCAAGTGTTCAACCACCTTGTTCTACAGAAATGGATAACAGAGATCGGATGGTTAGTAGTACGATATCTCTAACTTGTTTAAGTGAAAATGTAAACTTACATCCACATCATACAGAATGTGTGAATGAAAATGCAGGCATGGGTGGGACTGAAGATTTTTTAGACTTACCTAAAAGAGAAACGTACTTCAACAATTGCAAAAGAAAGTGAAGATGTTATTGCAAGAGAACAGGCTAATAAAGCCCAAATTAGAAAAAAAATGAAAAATCAGTTTACAAAAAGTATTTAATGAAGATCAACTAAAATATATCGAATTGGATACGCATAAAAGATTCTGTTGGAGTGATGATTTTATTAATACAGGTATACAACTATATTTGAGTTGTAGTGTTAAAGGATATGAAGAATCAAGAAATCAACATTTGGCCTTGCTTAGCATTAGGACCTTACAAGAACGATTACAGTGCCTCAAATTTCAACCTGGGCTTAAGGAGGACATATTTAATTTTCTGAAAGCAAAAGTAAGTCATAATTAGTATATATCTTGTACATATAATATTTTTAAAGTTGAAACTTTTTCAGTTAAAGAAAAGCATGCGACACTCTTAATAGATGAAATGGCTATCAAACTTGGCTTTCAATATGATAATTCCCTTGCATCTATTGTTGGTCGGTCTACAATGCAACTTTTTGGTGAAAAAGACAGCAGTAACGAATATCCTACACATGCATTAGTTTTTCTATTGACTGGTGTATCCAGTCGTTGGAAACAAACCGTGGGTGATGAATTTGCAGCCTCCTCGTATTCTGCTTTTTTTTGTCTCTTTCTAACTTTATGGCCGACTTCGCTTTCCGAAAACGTCTCGACTATACCTTAGAATTACTAAGAAGAGACGGACATCAGGACTTTGTCGATCCTAGTGACACCTGTAAATTTTTAAGAATGGTCAACAATACTTTTGATTGTTTAAATTCCAGATGTTTATTCACATTTCACTTTAAAAGACCCTTAAAACCCGAAACAGCTACAAAAATATTTGACTTCTTTGATTGAAACGATTACATATTTTTCTGATATACGAATAGCCTGTAACAGAGAGTTAATAACAAGGATGAAGTCGAAAACTGGATTTATGGGCTTTTCCATTAAAAGTCTATATTCAGGAAAAGCAAATGTTTCTTTAGAGATTATTAAATTTGAGCTCACGTCAAATGACGGATGTGCAGCTTTACAAAATTTACTATAAAACTCACTAAATGTTTTGACAAATGATTCTGGTGTTGTAAAATGCCATTTACCTAAAATTACGGGATTTTCTTGTACAAATTTCTCAAATTTTTGTATTCCGGACTCCTTTATATTAACTAAATTTTTTATTTCAAATTCATTTGTCAAATCCCGTATATCTAATTTCTTCTGTATTTGGAGATTCTTCCAATTGGCTTGGGCTTAAAAGGTAACAATTACAACTTAGTTAAATTAGTCAACAACAACATCATATTAACTTAACATATCCAATGTTTATTTTATCGATTTTATGTTCATGAGACTGATTCAATTAGGCAATTTCTTTTTCTTTTAGTGCTAATGCTAATTCCTTTTCCTGCTACAATTGCGACTTTTCTAACTCCTTTTTTATCTGCAATATTTTTTTCCATTTCTAATTTTAATATTTCATTATTTACTGTAGACTGAAATTCAAATTACATATAATATTTTTAGTGACTGACGTTAGTTAAATTACTTCTGCTGACATAATTGTAAAAGTTCTTATTACAGTCACTAAATTAGATTAATTTTTTCACTAGATTTAGTGACTGTAGTTCTTATTACAGAAAATGCAGATGATTCAGTTCCTAGTTCACATTGATTTTTCTGCTATTTTTGCTACTTTTACATGTTGCGAGACAAGGACAGACTATTAAGATTCTGAAACTTACATAGACTTGAACATCTGTAGTAATCTGTGACTCGTTCATAATTCCTTCTTCTTACACTCCTTACAATTTCTTGGCACTGCTCAACGGCAAAACGCCAATTCATAATTTCTAAAATATTTATTTCTTCTTCCAAAAGGAGGGGGGATCATAGACACTGTTCGATAAGAGCACAGATTATAATCTAATAAATCTAATCTTAATCTGTTGATAAGAATCATTTGCCAACATAAAAAGGCATATTTCAGCACATTTCTTTTCTTCTTCTGTTTGTATTATTTTGGCACTAGCTGACATGACATTTTATCGTTAATTCAAATTGAAAAAAGAGACTTTTGTTAACCAAACATGGGAATTAAACATTTATGGACTATTTTAACACCTTTTTGCGATCGCAAACCATTATACGAGCTTGGAGGCAAAACCGTTGCTATTGATTTATCCTGTTGGATATGTGAAGCTCAAAATATAGCAGATTATCAGGTACAACCTCGCATGTACTTACGGTAAGAAAGAAAATAATCGAAATTTAATCCTGTGCCAATATCACCCCTTTAGCTAATTTTAGAAATTTATACTTCCGCACCTGTTACCTCTTACTACTAGACGTCCACCTGGTTTTTGTGCTGGAAGGAAAAGCACCTGAGTTAAAATATGAAACAATCGCAGCAAGAAATGCAATACAATTTAAAGGGGCCAAACCCAAAACACAGGGCGTTAAAACTGGTAAAGATCGCACCAGGTATTGACAAACCCAATTCCAAGATTAGTTTTTGCATTTAAAATTGTTCATCATTACAGATTCCACTTTGTATTAAAACAATGTGAAGAGATGCTGAGTTATATGGGCATTGCTTGCATAAAAGGTAAGGGAGAAGCTGAAAGCCTTTGTGCTTCCTTAAATGCAGATGGTGTAAGTTAAATGAATATTTGTTACTCAAACAAGCCTTTAAAGAAATTTTTAGTTAGTGGATGGTTGTATCAGTCAAGATTCGGATTGTTTTGCCTATGGGGCTCATGTGGTCTACAGAAACTTTTCAATTTCAACTCAAGGCAAACAGGCAGCTAGTGGAGGTTCAGTTGACATATATGATATAAGAAAGGCAAAAGATAATCTTGGTGAGTTCAGGAAAATATCGAACTTATAAACTTGTTTTAACGAATATTTTAAAGATCTAGGCCGGAATAAGGTGATAGCCATGGCTCTATTGATTGGTTCAGATTATTCAGACGGAATTTATGGCATTGGCAAGGATTCGGTGATGAAATTTTTTGAAACATTGAGAGATGATGAAGTTTTGAATAGATTGAGGTCATGGAGGAGTGAAGGAGTAAAGTATGAAACTATGGAGAATCAGTTGAATGACAAAAATACATGTACTTCATGTGGACATAATGGCAAATTACAGAGTCACACTCGCTTAGGTATTTGAATATTTAAAAAGATTCAGAAAGAAAATCCTCACTTTTTGTAGGATGCAGGTCTTGCAGGACCGCCAAAGGCTGTGATTCACAGTATAAAAACGAGCGTTTAAACATGAAAAATGAAATTTCCATGCGAAGTAAAGCACTACAAGATCCAAACTTCCCGAGTGATCTTTTAATAAATGAATTTTTACAAAGCAAGGATAACGTGAAACAATTGGATTTAACTTGGAAACGACCAGACGTTGTCAACTTTGTTGTAAATTCATCGTAACATTGTTATCGTATTGAGCATATGTATCTTTTCTTTGCAGAAATTTACTGTCAAATTTTTACAGTGGGAGGAATTGTATGCATTTGAAAAAATTTTACCTGTACTAACCAGATGGCAGTGTAGGAACAATAGAAAGGAACTCTGCACATTGGAACCTCAACGGATTAAGAAAATTAGGAACCCCAAAGGAGTGCCAAGTTTCGAAATTATTTGGAAAGATCCAATCGGAAATTTAAATAAATTAATACCTGAAGAACAACTTTGTAATGTTGATATGGAAAAATTATGGTCTACAATTGAACCCCAAACTTTAGTAGAACAAGCTTATCCGAAACTAGTGGAGGCCTTTAATTTGTCAAAAGTAAAACCTAAAGGGAAACGTAAAAAAGTAACTAAAATTGATGAATTAACCGAACAACTTGGCAACGTATCAATAACGCCCAAACCTGTAGTGAAAAAACCTAGAAAACCTAGGAAGAAAGTTAACAATTGTACTGTGGAACAATTAAATTCCAGTTTAAATGCCTTGTCACTGGAGAAAAATAATTCACGAGCCCCAAAGCAAATTCTACAAACATTAGATGGCTTTCTGAAGCAGAAAAAAGTATCAACACCTGTTAAAACACTGGAGGTGGATTTTAATTTATCTCGATTTGGCGACGAGAGTGACCTGGATGTTTCCGATATTATCGAAAACATGGTGTCAACAGGACGGGCAGCTAAGGAACTGCACAATTTAGCAAAAGAGTACTTAAAACAGGAATGCAAAGACGAAGCTATTTGTTTGGATGATTTTAGCAAAGATACCGATTTGTTTGAAGCAGAGTTCAATAGGACTTTTAAAAATTTTAGTAGCAGCAACAGTGATAGTGAATAAAAATAAAACGTAAGTATACAGAGAAAAATTTTAATTTAGAAATTTTCAATGGGTTTTTTTGTTGGTTTGATATGGTATAATTATATACAAAGGAGTCAATAAAAACAAGAAACAAGAAGTTTTTTAAGTAGTAGTAGTAGTAGTTGATCAAATGTAACTTTCAATAGAAAAGCGAAAGTGTTTGTACTTTGTTTTTTTTCATGGAATTTTTTCGCATACAAACGTTTTCGCATAATTAAAAAAAAACTTATTATAAAACACTATATAGACGTGAACAATGATTAAAAAGAGAAAAATATAAATAACAAGAATAATTAAAATGTAAAAATTAAAAATATATCTACAGAGTGTCCCAATTACAATTTGTACATAGATGATTAGTTCAATATTCATTAATCATAGAGAAAAAGCGAAAAAACAATATTTATTTTATTTTTCTAATTCTATAAGTTAAGAATATTTTGAATTATACATGGTAAACGATAAACTTTGTACGTGATGCAGCTTTATTATTTCAACTAGAACACCCTATATATTATTACTTTTTATCTGTAAAATTGTACATATGTTCTAATAAGTAGTGTATATATCTAAAATTAACCGTTTAAAACATTTTTCATTTTTTTTAATCCTGTATCGCAGTTGTGATAAACCATGAAAAGGAAACAGTCGTATATAGTAATAGTAAGCATTACTCAAAAATCATGTTTGACTACAGGGTAGAAGCAGAAGTCTCATTCAGCTTCGAAAACTTTAAAGTACCAAAACTTGATTTTTTAAAATGGAATCACCTCTTTGTTTTAATATTTTATAATTGTCCGGCAATAATAGTGCATCGAATTTTTAAAACACTTTTTATAAATTTGAAATCATTTTCATGTTAACTGCGAAGTAAGTGATGTTTTGTTTTGGTAACAAATGTAGACAAAACCTTACTGTGTAGCAAAACTTGATTCTTGAAAAGTATCCAAATATACGCAATTTGAAGTACTGACTATTACTATACAAGATTATTTCTTTTTCATGGCTCACCATAACTGAGTCATAGGATTAGGCAAGTGTTATTTAACCCTTTGTCTGCAAACGTTTCTTGTGCACCTTTCTGTGTAAACATGGGTTATTTACGACTGGTGCTTAAAATATCGTGCTAAAGGTATTTAAAAAATTAAAAAAAAAATCTTCATTAACTCTTCTACTTTAAGGATTCATCGAAACATAAACTGAAAAATGAATTTAAACAAACCATTTTTTATTTAAACCTCATTGAATTTCCATCAGAATAGATTTCGATTGAACAAATATGACCCACAATTGCAGGTGAAGGGTTAAAATAACAAAGTTACATCGTGTAGCCTGTATTATTAACAGTATTTTTAAGTTATTAAATTGATAAAAATGACGTAAAAAATATTGCCCTTGTAATTTTTCTCTATGATTAATAATAATTAAGTTATCGTCTCGTTTACATTTTAATGGGACACACCGTAACAGGACTAAAAGCTACGAAAAAAACCTATAAAGGATCTCCTTAAAAACGTGCTCAATGCATTATTTTATTTATTTATTTATTATACAACTTTTTTCTGCTAAATATATTTACGCCTCCAAGACAAAAATTTTACGTATTTTTTGAGTAGTTTTCTTTACACAACTTTTTCATAATTATTTATTTCGATTATAGAAGACACCCAAGAAAAAAAAGGGGGAATCTTTATCAGGCGTTCCATTCACAAACATGTATGTATAAAAATCAATAAACAATAAAATACGTCTCTAATATTGCACATCATCATTATTAATTTAATAACAGAAATTTCATTATTCCAAGTGTCGTGTTTTGTTTCTCTATGTAAAATATATAATGGGGAGGGGATGTTGGGTGTTGGGGGGTTTCGATGGGGGACTTAAAATTTAACGATATGTCCAAGGAAAGGTATTTACGTTCTCTTTTTTTTACAATAATAAGTTTAATATTTGGAAGAAAATTAAAGCTACATGCATTTGCAGACAGTGCACTCTACAGACTTATGATTTGGTCGGTCTCGTAAATTTCAGGACATCAAAGGAGATCATCAATTTAAGAATCGACGATTTAATTCCCATTTGATGTTTTAGTATTTCTGAAATCGATTAAAAAATCTGTAGTGTGCGTTGTCATTTAAATTGAGATCTGATCGAGTTTTTGTTTCATTTTACTTTTATTAACATGTCTTACTGGCCTTTTTTCTTTTTTTTGAAAATGTATGGACTAGACGACGGATATAGGGTACGGTCAGAGTTATTTTATCTTTTTAAAATTTCTATTATAACAATGATAACCAACTCTGTATATGTGTAAAACAAAAAAAACTCTACGTGACAAGGGCAAGAACTTGGGGTTTTAGACCATAATATTAGGTGCTGTAGTAGTCTGCTCGTTTGTAATAATATATACAAGGAAAAAAACGCTTTGGAAACCAGAAAAAACGATATTTTACATCTAATTAGTACGTATCCAACCTTATTTAAACAGTTTTCACCTCTTTTTCGAAGTATTTTTTCTTGTTTTCCTTTTTTTTGGCAAAAGCAAAGAGGAGGAGAAAACTTATCATTACTTTACACATAAATATAAATATTTATATCACAAAATGTCGAAGATGAAAAAAAAACACTAAAAACATATGTCCATACATATTATAACGGGTAACAGTCTTTTGATCTTAAACCTACCAAAAAAAACACTGTATAATACATTAGAAAAACAGCCCTCAGAGGAAGCCGTTTTGTATGAGAAGACAACTGACGGCGCCCTTCTTTTTTTTGGCAAGACCGGTGATTGAACGCTAACAAGTATGTAGTTTAAATAATCACATTCGCCTAATAAGTATTAAAAAAAAATAAAATAAAAATGAATCGCCACGTTCACCACCATTGTCCGCATGATTGCACTTGCTCAATAACATTTATATACAATATTTGGTTATATATTCACTTTTCACATAATGTCCCATCTTTCGTCTTCGTTTTCCACCTTGACCATGTCTTTTCTGTCCTCTTCCTGGTCACCATGATGGTGGCGTTCGTCCTCTTCCGAACGTGCCTCCACATCTTCGACCCTATGATCGCGATCTCCATCGTCTCGCGTCCGAACACTGCTCGTTTCACTTCTATCGTCTTCAAATCGATCTAAAACCGCTTGGGGTTCTACTCGGACAGTTTCTTCTGTGGAACCACGACGTGGGGCATAGTTATCGTCGGTTTGCATCACACAAACCTGTGTACAACAAACGTTTTAGTGCAACCATTCTGTTGCACACACTTGCCAATTTACTTACCCCATTGATTATCACTTCGTCTTGATTGCTTTGGCCTTTCTCCTGGTTCTTTTCCTCTTCCCAATGGGGATTAACCCACATGGGTGCCGCCGGTTTTCTTCGAGAAGTCCTTCCTTGGCTCAGACTCGAACTGGAAATATTAGTTTCCTTTCCTCCTGTTTCGTTTTTCGTCTCGTCCTGACCTAAACTTCCCGAATTTTGTGAATCTTCCGATCCTACATTCGACTCCACATCATCGTCGTCTTCAAATTCGTTCGGTTCCCGTTTCAGTGAAGTCATACTCAAATCCAAACCGCTCATTTGTTCTTTCACGGCATTATTGAGCGCCGAGAGGTCACTTAAATCCCCTGCAGGTAGTAAACCTCTGGAAATCAATGCTGCTAAACTGGGGTTTGCAGCCAAATATGGATTATATGGTAGCGGGACTCCTGCCAAACCCATCCGTTCTTTGCTCAACTCCATGAGTCGCTGATTAAGCAATACTCTAAATTGTACAGGATCGAATGGTTGCTGCGAAGAATTTTGATCTCGTGGTGGAATGTCCGAAGGTATTCCATGAGGAACCTGTTGTTTTAATCTCATGCGATGATTATGGAACCAATTGGTAATGGTGCGACTGCTCAGGCTTAACTCCTGTGCGAGGAATTCGATAGTGGCGACATTTGGGTACGGATCCAAAGCGAAAGCGAGCCGGAGAGCTTCTTTTTGTTCTTCGCTGAAAAGTACTCGTTGTTTTTTGGCATTAGCTGGACCGCCTTGAGGTCCGGGACTGTTTGAATGGTAGAATTCGGAAGTATCATTACTAGAGGTGTCACTAGAATTGTCGTGACCAGGACCAGAACTACGCCGTCTTTTGTTGGCTTCGCGTCGTTCATTTTTCAATGCTTGAAGTCTGAAAAAATACAAAAATGAGGCAACCTATAAAAAAAAATGTAGAAAAGTTTACCTATCGACATTATGTGTATCCTGCAACCATAATTGCATTCTGATAAATGGCTCTCGTCCTTTGATGGACAGCATATGCCAGGGCTTCGGTTTCGAGAGCAGTTCACTTACAGATCCCTGGCTGAGTCCCAAAACAGCCTCCCCAAATATCTGTATAACAAAAAATTACTTTAGCGTTTCAAAAAAATCAACTCCGCAAAGTTACCTTTTGACCAATATTATTAGCCAACAAGGCCTCCTTGATCTTGGTGGTAATTACTTGTGTGTCTAAATCTTGTGTTAAAGCAGCCATTTCATATACACTGGGGCTCATATGCTGATGCATTCCTCTCATCCCCTGGTGACCTAATGGAGAATGGGTTGGAAGTCCATGACCAGCTTGCATATTTTGCTGTTGTTTCTTCAGCAATTCTTGACTTTGCAATGCCATGGCGTGATGTGGAGGTAGCCCTAAATGGTTTAATAACTGGCTCTGTGGTATTTGAGTAGCTCCGGGTGGACCTAGAGGCGGTGCTTGAGTTTGGTTCACTTGAGGAGGTCCTAAAAGAAGAAAATTCAAATGTTACTTGATGATTAAGTTGAGGAAATACACACTCACCGAGTTGTAGGGAGGTGGGCAAGAGACTTTGAGGGTCCTGTTGCATTTTGGTGAGTAATCCTGCGGCTTCAGATAATATTTTTTGATTTGTTGGCAATGAAGAGGATTTGGATAAACTGGATGCGCATGCTAAATGAAATGAAATATTTATCACTTTGTTCAAATTGAATGTTATTTGTTACCCACCGTTGCCATATCCACCAGTTCTCATTAGTTTTTCAGGAGCGATTTTATACTGACTGGCTACTAGTTTATGTACAGCGTCACCGTCTTCCAAGAACATCTTCATTCGGATGAATGGTTCACGTCCTTTTTGGGTCAACATGTGCCAAGGTTTGGGCCTAGCCAATAGGTCACTGACCGAGCCCTGGCTCAATCCCAGGACGCTTTCGCCAAACAAACGCTGAGATATAGAGTATTGGCTCAATTGCTCTTTAACCTGAAGAATAATGATCTTCTAAAAGATCCTTTAGAAGCCTAAAACGTCTTACCTTCTTAACTATGTCCTCGGTGTTGAGATTATTGTACAAGTCGAACTGCTGTTGAGTAATTGGAGGTAAAACAGCTTTAAGAGGCCTTTGAGCGGTCGTATGGTGTGGTTGAGTAGGTGGTTGTGAGATCAAAGAATTCGTAATTGATGCCATCCTTTGCAAGGGCGAAGCTGCAGCCGATGCGCTAAAATCCTCACTAGTAGGAGTCATAGGTGGCAAAATACTGTTGCCTAAAGGACTTGAAGCGGAACTATTTCCACTTGGAGTCGTTCCAGGTTCGAGTTTCGGCCTTACCAGGCTGAAAGCGCTTCCTGAATGCCTGGAAACTGAGTCTTCGTCTTTTTCTTTACCCTCTTCAAGGCCATTGACCATTTTGGCTTTGTCTTTAGGCAGTGAAAGGTCTTGGACGCCTCCATTGGAGTTTTGCTGTTGGTTCTGTTGCTGTGCTTGTAGCGCTTGCTGCTGAAAGGCCAGCAGTCCCAAAGGCATCTGGGACGAAGAGGGGTTCTGATTTAATTTGGCGAGTTCTCTATGATAAGCATCCAAAGCCATACGGATCTCATCGGACCGGTCCATGGGGATGTTGCTAAAGAATTGTGGGAGGAACATACTGTATATTAGTTTAGCTCTGTTCAATGGCCATATTATTTGAGGTCACAACAGTAATTTCTATTTAAAGAGACATTTAGTTAACAAAAAAAATACCTACCCCTGAGGGAAGCCGCCCCCATCCCTTGGACTCCTTAAATCCTCCATTCTACGTCCCATTAATTTAGCCAGCTCTTCCTGATAAATTCGCACGACTTTTTCCTGGGAAATATCGTCATTTTCGTACTTTTTCAATCGTTTACTCAAAGACGATTCTTTGGAGAAAGGGCTAGTGCAGCCGTGAGGCGATTTGGAGTCCTCCTCGTTACTATGAAGATCAGAGGATTGTTCTCCTTTGAGATGTTGAGGAGCATTGCTAAATTGGCTATTTGCTTCGCTCAAGATGTGGGCGAGACGTTCTTCGGTCAAGTCAGAGGAATCGGGACGGCCGAAAGGAAGCGGTGCTCCACCCTCTTTTCCTGAGGATGAGAAATTATCTGAAAATCATGAGAAAAATAAGTATATTTTTTAGAGAAAAAATCTGTTAATTTTTGTATAAAATTAATGAAAAATGTGAATACAACAGTGATTTTCGTAAGTGAAATGTCTCAAAAAGACAATAATCCGTTGAAACACAGGTTTCCCATGACCGGAATAATCGTTTCGAAGCCGTTTTGAACGATTATAATCATTAAAACCCATTATAAAGCATAACAATGGGTGAATTAAAATGTCATTTAAGATTTTTTATTTATTAATAAAAGGAAACGTTTGTTATTATTATTATTATATCGTTTTTTAGAAAATCGCCTTCAGTTTATGTGGGGTTACTCGGAAAAGTTTCCGGTCTCAGCCGAACGAAAACTTGTAATGCAGAACGTTCATTTGCTGTGTATTATGTATAAATGCTTGAGATATAAACAGTATGATTAAATTTGATCCTGAAAGCATACTATAGACATTTTAGTGCAAGTGCGATTGCGTAAACATTGAAACACACTGAAAAACAAACGTCGAGCACTATGATTTCAAAAGAGATTCAATGTTTCTAGTGTAAATCTGACAAATTTTCAAGTCACCCCCGTAGTTTCATTATCTATTCATGTAATTCATCTTAGTTCTTATTCTGGATCATCTGGACTATGATTTGAGCCCTTTTTGTCATCTACTTTTGTTACCACATAGCGCGGGATAACAAAATTGTCCGAAACATTTACGTAACACAAAGAAAATAAACGTTGAATTAAAAAAAAAGAAAAGAAAAACAAAAAGCAAAAAACTAGTGTCGTAACGTAAATAAAGTTTTCGTTCACATATATTTTCGAAATTGTTTTGTCAAAGTCTCGGGACAGTGCGAAAAATTAATGATACATATCGAAAAACAATCGTCGAAACGATTTTAATGACACAGAATGGCGTTTGGCAAGAGTCTGTGGCGATCGAAAATAATCCTCTCGAATTTTTTCATGATTTTTCCGAAAAATCTTGGCAACAGATGACACATTACGTTGAAAGTGAGAAAGAGCAAGAGATGAGAAAAACGGCCGACCAGGGCAGGTCTCTAAAGGCGGATTTACGATCTATCGCTGGGCCACAATTAAAATCTCGTAAACATCGGGAATCTGGCCGGTAACGAGCTTATAATTGGCCTTAAAAATCATCGCTCCGGTATTACCTATAATCAATTTTATTTTTACGCAAAAAAGGTTAAAAATAATAAACGAAACGACTGCTTGTAATTTATAACTCATCATTGTTCGCCGACTAACAAATGAGCAAAAGGGCATTTGTTTAAGGAATTAGAAAAAAAATCAGTGGCGTGTATTGGGGCAATTAAACGCAGAGGCGTTGATCGGTAAAAATAATACACGTTTAATGATGAAAAGTAGCACGCGCATAAGCGCATGATTACAGTAAAAACCAATAATTTATCTAAATTGCATCGATATTAATCTCGATCAGTTGCGCTGCTTATCTGGGTTCAAGAAGAAGACCATCATCGTCGAAAGAACGGCACCGTGGATTTTCAGAGCGGATCAATAAACAACTGCCACATTAGAAGAAAAAACAATTGAAATATGAATAGCAATCGTCTCATCCATGAGGCGCACTTACACGTCATTTGCAATAATAAATAGGATAAAAACAAAAAAAATGCCGGGATATTATTGTTTTTTTAACGGAAGAATGACCCTGCCTGGATGCCCGGCTGGATGAATCCGTTCCGTTCTTTCGATTCAGTGGTCGCCGTTGGTCATTCAATCGGGAAAAATCCAGATGACGACCCTAAAATGACAACAATAATTACAAACTCGATCGGTAATCGGTTCGCTTTCGGATTGAATTCATTCGCTTTTCTCTATTTTAAATAAATATTTTTTGTCAATATATTAGTTTCCATTGTAATGAGATTGCGGTTCGCTAACCTCGTTTCCTGTGAAAAAATCCTGCATTATCGTCGTGCCAAATTATTTGTTTGTGTTATCTCGTTGACGCCATCGTCCCTTATTATTTGATAGTTGCTGATGCAAATCGTAAAAAGGACGATAAAATATACTATTCGTCAACAGTGTCACCAAATACTACACATAAATCGAGTAACCTTGTCGAAAACTTTGAAAACTGTAAAAAAAACGCCGATTGTTATTTGTAGTCATTTTCCATTTAACAGTAAAATTATAAAATTTTTCAATTTTCAAAAAACATTTCGCCACGGGTCTTTTTCTTGAAACACACTGTGTATTTTCTGTTATTTCAATTAGAAAACATATGTATATATAAATTTTTAAATACAACACATTCGTAAATTTGATATGTACAGGGTGAATTAATCCAATTTACTTTTTTTCAATATACACCCTGTATAGAATTTCGATGTTCTCAAATTTGCATTCAAACAATAAACAATTCATGAAAAAAAAACTCTTATTTATATGTATTAAAAATTGTTAAATATCAATTATTATTTTCAATTGTTTCAGTAAGACGTTGTTGCCAAATAAGTGTGAAACAATGCCAGTGGCGTATCAAAGGGAACATTCTAACTAAATAATATGCAATAAGTTATATTCTCTCACCTTTCTTTGGTATTAAGCTTTTCAACAACATAATGGCATTCTCGTCACAAGCCCACGCATGCATTTTCCTGTAACTGTCCCGTCCCTTTTCCGTCAACTTGTCCCAAGGCTTAGGTTTGGACAACAACTCGGAGACCGTCCCTTGAGAGAGTCCCAAAATGTATTTGGCAAACAATCTCTGTCCGATATTATGAATGGATAGTAGCTCTCTCACTCTACGCGCTATATGCAATGTATCTGGAAAAATGAATAGTTCTATAGTAACAGAAAAATCAGGCACAATTGGAACTCACCAAGATTTTGAGAAGCATACTTGTCCATATTGTACCTCAACATTTCTTGTAATCGAGCCTCCATAGGATCACCTTTTGGTATGAGACTTTCTCCCAAACGTCCAACCATCGATCCAGGCGCCATGCCCAAATCTTCGGCGAACTTAAATGGTGACCGGTGTTCCTCAAACCGATAAGGACTCTTCAAACTGTCCTCGCCCCTCAAAAAGTTATTCACGAACGTGGCCGCCAAAGGAATGTTATTATTATGGTTGTTGTTAACATTATTGTTATCTTCGTGGGGACTCTTTGGGGTGCCGTTCACCAGAAGATGAGTCCCCGCTTCGTGGGGACTGGTCGAAGCGTCCATCGGTTGTGGTGTGGACGCGGTGCTGCTCTTCTCCACCAAATGATTTGGGGTAGTACTTTTGGCGCCATCTACGGATTGAGGTGATTTTTGGTGAGATGTAGAGTTTTCGATGTTTTTTCGCCACGAGGACACGATCTCCTCGCCGAGAAGGCTGCCGAAAGTGTCCACGTTTTGAAAGGGGTGCGGCAAGGTGGAGGGAGGGGTCACGGATGGTAAAGTGGGGGGTTGATGTTGATGAACGTGGTGGATTTGTCGTTGATGTTGATGATGTTCCGACACCCCTGGAAACAATTTGTTAGTTTTAGAGAAGATCCGGAATGAAGTTTTAGGAAACTTATTTGATTTGGTTTAGGAAAGAATTAATAGAGATCAGTTCGGGTCAGTGGGATGGCCTCCAATGTTGTTTGTTATACTTTCAATTATTACATTTTTTTCAATGCACTACGTCCATTATTGGGCAACGCGATTTTTTAATAGTTTATTGCCTGTTTTTTTCGTGTGTGTGAAACCGGTTATTGTTCGAGAAAATCGAGATTATTTTTTATTTTATTGTTCTTTCGATGTATGTCGCCATATTTATGGGAACTGGTCTAGTAAGTGAATTATTATTGTTGCAATATTTGGTCTGTTATTAAACCAAATACGTGTTCTGTTTTTGTAAAAAAAAAGAATCGAGAATTTGTTGAAAAATTACCAGTAATGGCAGTCTTTGCTGGTTATTTTCCAGAATTGTTGTTGATCAATTAAGGAGAACAAGGCCGTAATGTCTACCAAAATATTCTTGCAAACAACATACATATGTATGTAGTACATTCAAGTTTGGTTATAATAAGGTCATACTACGAAGGAATTTTCATACACATATCTAGTGGAACCCCCCCTTATTCATTTAGTTTAGTTCCTTCAGATTAACTCAGATTTTCTTGTGCTGTGGAAAGGTTGATTGGTTTGAAGATAAAGAGGAACATTTTCAATTTTTTTTTTTGGCACGTTTAGAGGTATTACAGGCTCGCTGTACATAGAGCACTGAATTAAGGAAGACCCTGTTGAATAATGATATGTTTCCAATAGGAAAATTTCTTTTGTTCTAGAGGTTGGCTAAAAATATCCTCGTAAATCTAACAAAAATACATTTTGTTCCAAATTGCTTCGATTTGACTTGTGCAAACCCTGTAGATATTATACAGGATGTTTTAATAGAATAATTTTAAACTGCAGTTTATTGACTTCTCAATTTAATTTATGTGAATTTTTTTAAAAAGAACCGTTTTCTCTTCAAAAACAGAATTTGGAAATTAACGATCCTCGACTCGTGTTTTTTTATCAAAAAAAACATCTCATTACTATTAATAATTTAAAAAAATTCCTTAATTAATTACGTGTGAGAAATCCCCAAATAATAGTAATTCGTTTATCAAACAATACGAAACGGCCAATTAAAAATACTTGCCGAAAAATCGAGCATACAGAGGCGTTCCTTCCTTATTAAACATTCACCACACGAGAGCAGTAAGGGGGAAAGACGGTGGCGGTGGCGGCGGTAGCGAGGGGGGTTGCACTAATTAAGGAAATAAAAATTCTATAAATTAAGATCAGTGGCGCGTAAAAAATAAAACGGAAACTATTAGTCATCAGGAGCGAGAGAACAGAGGAGGAGATTGATTAAAACTGATAGGCACACGCCACTGATCAAATACTCACCGTCACTCTCTCTGGAAGGGCTCTTGTCTCGTTGTTCCTGCACCTGAATCTTTGTCTTTTTCCAACAACAATTCGATATCTTTGCCCTGTGGATTGTTCACCAGGTCCGATTTGAGAATGGTCACCTGTCGCTTAAGTTCGTCATAGTCTTTTTGCAGGTCCAGTTTGGTTTCGAGACGTGCGATATGTTGACGTTTCTGTTCGAGTTGTTCTTCAAGACGTGTGATTTGAGTGATGGACGNAAGGATATCAAACAGCCATGATTCTCTAATAGAAATTACACGGAAACGAATTACGTTGATTAATTTTACGTTAGGGTTAGATTATCGATATTTACACATTTAAAAAAAAATGTTAAAGTTGCCTGGAAATATATCAAACATTCATTGATTTTTAAATAGATTTTACACGAGAACAGATTGGGTTGATTAGTTTTTAAAATTCTTGGAAATTGGGTAAAAAAGAATCAATATTTGCCCATAAAAAAACCGTTATGATTTACGAAAAAAAAAACATTAATATTAACATTATACATTATATTATGTTAAAAACATGATATCAAACATTAAGTTGTCTGGAAAATGGCAATAGTTCTTGGATAGAATTTAAACTAGAACGATTTAAGTTAATTGGTCTTAGGTTATTCACTGAAGATTAGGTTGGGATTTTACCATTTACGTTTAAAAAAAAAAAGTACCTAATATAAAATCTGTTGAAAACTATTAAAGGTTAATATCTCTGGCATATCACGGAACAGATTACTCACCGGTTCCAAACTGACTATTAAAGCCATAAAAAAAAACCAGAACTAAACGATTTAAATTCAATGTAATAATTTAGGTTATGTACATCTAAAATTAATTAAAATTAGGTTAGGTTGCTAAAATTTCCTGATGGCCAAATATCAGAATCGCGTGTCAATTGGGAGAATTGAACATCGATTAGGATACGGATTAGGGTAAATCGAAGTCAGTGATTAGATAGTGTTTTGGAACATTAGAAAACTCTTGTTTTACTTACAATAAGTAATTGATTCGCCATCTTTTTGTTCTAAATTAGAAAAACTTTGAAAAAAAAAATCTTGATTAATGGGGACGATTTCAACGTAAACGTAAAACGACATTAAACACACACTGGTAATTAAAATAATTAAATATTAATCACAGAACAATCTAACGCGCAACTAAAATCATAATTATAAATAAATTCCGCGTTAATAAATTTATTGCTTTAACAATGTAAACTCGGGCAAAACTCCATTTTAATCCTTCATCAAGCGATAATGATAAAAACAAGACAGTGAGACGAAGAGAAAAAATTCGAACCACAAACTTGGCAAACATTGATTTAACCTGGTAAACAACATGTTTTGTCACCGCTTCTCTACGCCAATGACTGGCAGAGGATGAAGACCATAAGAAAATCTGGAATTTTATCACAATGGACTTTTTTAGTCGATGAAATTCATGGAATATCATTTTTCGTCAACTTAGATGGACGTCTATGGTTATTAAACAGTTTCATAGGTGTTATTGATATTAATAAGATCGTAAATCGTTTATTTCAAGATAACAATAAGATAAGAAGAGACGCGTGATATACATATACGATTATTAATATAAAATATGGCGCCCGTCTCTAATAATAAACGGCCCTTATTGGTGGAATAAATATATCATTACGCAAATAAAGTGGCTTAACTTTTACTGCCTTTCATTCGAAATCGTTTTGTAATTTGGTCGGCAAACAAGTTTACCGAAGATAATATGGGGCCTGTCTTGATTCCGACGATCATAGTGTTGATGACGATGATTTCTACACCTTTATCAGCATTGTATTTCAACAGCAACCAATCAGAGGATAAATATTTATATACGTTTTTTCCAGTAGTTGTATTCCATTTTATTAAATCAATAACATAAAAAAAAAATAGAGATATTCCATCAAATAATGTATCTGTGCGTCATATCTTCAAAGAAGATTCAAGAATGGTTTTGGAATAATTTAAACGCAGGTTGTTCTCGTTTTTATTTTTCCCCCCACAGTTTTTAAAGTGATTAACAATGTTTTCCTATGGCTGGATGCACTTGAATGATTCGCTGAGTGTTTTATTTTTTTCTTCTTCTTTCTTCTACTTTGCTTTGCTCGGTTTTATTGCCCATTGTTCATGTGTGTCTGTGTATGTATGTATATATATATATTTGTGTACTGCTATGTATTCGAATATATAACGTTCAATGAAAAAAGAAAAATGACATTTTAAACTCAAGATCTTCAATTTATTGCGAAGCACTATTAATAGTTGGTCTTGACAACTTAGAAGACAACAAAACAATTACGTTTCCATTATATGAGAAGTTGCCAGATATGTGATTTAGGGTTGGAATTGGTAGAACACGTCCCTTAGTTCACCTGATTTAAACTCCTTCGAATTAATTATCCCATTCTAAAACTTAGAACAACTTTATAAATGTTATTCCAACAAGGACGTGAATGGCGTTGTAGAAAAGGTAGTTTGCATTTTTTCTTTTGGCAGGTTAAGACATGTTGCAGGACTGCTGTACTAAATGTCTTTCATTAATTAACAGAAGATTTTGTAGAGAAATAAAATATTTTCACTCAGGAAACTTTCGTTTGTTCAACAGTACTTTTTCCGGTTCCAAATTCTCAACATACGAGGCATGTTTAAAAAATATCTTGGTTTAATGGGACCGAGCGATGTTGCCCAGTTTACAAAATAAAACAAAATATTTTCTTATCAAGTTAAACTTGTCAAAATTGACTCAAACAGTAAATTTTTCCCCCTAGTTTTTACAACAAATTTGTAATGCTAAAAAGAATCAATGCGTAACAGCGTTGCCAATAAATCACAAATAAAATTAATTCAAGGAAAAATATTGCAAAACCATAAAATTCCATTTGTGGCACGGTGAAATTTTTTCTCGCGTTTTCACACCGTTTAAAGGGATCGGGTGGGGGAAAATTTACGAGTCGGCCATAAAGAAAAAAAAACCGTAAAGAAACATTTCTTATTAATTACCCAGAAGCCCCTCCTCGTCCGTTCCCGCTGCCCTCTCATAAAAATTAAACGATCTTTTTTTTATACAGCACACAATATTTTATCGGAAAAATATGTAAGTAACGACATTAGCACGCAAAATATTTACATTTTATTAACGAGCCCTTCCTAGAGTTTACTCCGGAAATCTTCGTCATATTTTCCGAGACATCGAATATGATTGCTCGTGGAATTAAGAAAAATAAATAAAACAAAAAAAAAATAACAGCTTCCCGGTTTGTCTTAAGACGATCCCCCAATCACCATAAATTTCACTTTCGAAATTAAAATCATCGTTGGAGGGAGGGAAAAACGTGCAAGAAAGAAAAAAATAAAACAACACCCTCATAAGCAAAAGCATCGCTAGTAGTAGGCTATGTAATCTGATTAAATAGCGTTGCGTTTTTGTTTTTTTTATATATACGCCACCCTCTCTTATTGGCCAGAATTAATTATGACGTATCGCTCCGGCGGGAAAACAAACAACCATAAAAATAAAACAAAAGAAAGTTGATTCAAACTATGAAATGAATTTTCTTCGAGGTTGATTGGATAATTTCAGTTCCTGAAGCTGTTTATTTTTTGTGAAAAAAAAATCATCTCGCAATCAATGGGACAACAATCAATCAACTGAAAATGAGGGTGGGGGGGATGAAGGCGGCAAGTTGGAGATCGGAAATTTTTACTAATTAAGGGCGGAAAAGGGTTAGGAAAAGGTAAAAAAACACACACGTACATACACATCATCCAGTCGAACAAGGGGTATCCGAAAGGGGAAAGAAAAGTGTGGCGGGGAGTTGGAGGCTACGTCTAATTTAAATATTAGATCTCTGCCCGTATTTTACTCAATCACACCCCCTACCCTTGCCGTTAGGAAAAATGACAGTGGCGTGCGCGCCAAAAAGAATGACAAGTGCAATTCTGGATGCGGAGAAGAGGTAATATTAAACGTCAAAAAATTCATTCAAAAAATAATTTTTTATTGGCACGCCATTCAATCATTCCCCTACTCTTTTAGATCACTCACTCACTCACTCACAGCCTTCCAGGAAAAGGGGTGAGAGATTTCCATATAGCTTAATCAATCGTCGTCGAGCCCCCATACCCCTCTTCTCACCGGCCCTCTGCTATCCCCGTTCCTCCCCCCATATAGTATATCCAGATAGACTCGATAATCAATAATTATACCCTCAAATATAAAGAGAAAAGAGCGGAGAGTGCGATTTCGACGTCCCTTTTCAAATGAGATAAAGATGAGTGACTGAGAGCCGCAAATGGAAAGGGAGAAGTACAAGCGACTGATCGTGTGCAGATAATGATTGCGATTTTTATTAAATCGTATAAATACGTAAGTAGAGGTAAAAACAAATGAAAGTTACATGTATATGAATTGTATGGGTGTTTTTCCAATTCCCCCTGTCCCGGCCTCTCAAGACGGGTATACAGCCTAGCCCTCTCTGATTGCGATTGACTTTTACATTAAGCCGAAACAACCCCCCGTTTCGCCTATTCCCCATTTTACTAATTAGAATGTGTCCCCGATGTGTCGTTTTTCTTAAACGTTTCTCTCTTAACGATTTAAAAATCAAATTGGAATTTCCTACCAGTGTTCTGTCTTTGTTTCAATTTATTTTTTTTTCCTATACATGTTGGGAAAAATCCCCAAAGATTTGCACTCATGGAAGATCAGAAAGGTCTTGGTAGCATGAACATTCCTTTTAAAACTAATTAAAATTAAGGAATTATTAATTTGACAACGAGGCATTAATAATTAATAATTTTCCTGATGTACTAAAAGATTATCCTGCAGGTTTCGCCAACAGGATTTTGTTTTAACAAAAAAAAAAAAAA
>JABRWK010000001.1:3716611-3931653 GCA_013372445.1 Hypothenemus hampei | reverse complement strand
GTTTTAACAAAAAAAAAAAGAAAAAAAAAAATAGAACAAATACATAATAAAACCGGCAACAAGGCGTTACTAAACTTGCCGAAAATTAATACAGTTTCTCGGCGATGAAGGTATTTCGGGAAATCTACGTTACAAGAAGGGTTCATATCGACTCTTCCTGCTCGATTACTTTATAAATTTGATAGGTTGAATGGCAGAGGAATTTCTTGTCTTATTGAAGGTTATAAAACGTCGTTGTATCGAAGGAAATGGGGGAATTTCCCCCCACAATTTCTCTGCACGTCAAATTTATTAATTAGTCCGGACCTGGTCGTTTTTTTTCTCAGTTACTTCATAATTGTACGTACCACGGGTCAAATTAACGGATTTATCGATCGGAAACGAAAAATATTTCGTAAACAGGATACCAGGATAATAATAATAATTACAAATTAGCAATTAGTTTCCATATAAAGGCCAATTAAAGATGTATCAATCGAATTTAACGAAGAAATTCGTACGTTTTTAAGGCAATAAAATTGCACTTTCACACACACAAACACAAAAATACTAATTTTTTTTAACGACCATTAATCAAGAAAAAGCACACATTCTGGTTAATTGTGAAAGCCTTGTTCCTCTCCACTGGTTTTCCAGTTGTATTTTTGTTTCTGCTCTTAATTTTTCAATATTAATAAGGACGCCACTGCCAGGGGAAAAATCTCCCTTCGAGACGCGGCAAGCAAGAGAGGAAAAGGGTTTTATAAAACAGCGCCGCCACACACATATTTATAATCAATTATGGAAATGAGTCACTCTCTCTTCTCTGAGCAACGTCAGGCTTCTCGTGTGTGCATCTATCTCTCTTTGTCTTTCATTGCCCCCCTTCCCCAACCTTCTCCACTACGTCGCCTCTATATATGTATATATGCAAACGTACGTACGAAAATTTCATTAAGATAAACCCAAAAATGTTTGATTTCGTTTTCCCCACAAAGCCCCCCTCAACCCTGTCATACCCCAACCTCCGCCATTCACTGCGCTCAAACGCTCCAAAATCGAGAAAAGGGGTTTTACGTAATAAAATTTCCAAATTTTTAATCATTAAGCCGTATTTTACACTCGAAAGAGATGATCTTTTAAATTAAAAAAAAAGAAACTTGTACGCACACCCGCTAGATGTCACTAATTAAACAAATGACTGAATATTTAAAAGTATCTGCTCGAAACTTTAAATTACTAGTTTTAATTGACTACATATTCGAAAGGAAATTATGGATTTGTAGGTGACATTTGAATTAACATCGAATGATGCTTTGATCTTGGTCTTGACAGATAATATGTACTTATTTGTTAATTACTTAAGAAATGACATTAGACAATTTTTGAAATTTTTGTGTTTAGTAGTAATCTAACAAAGGACTCACGATTAATAATGATCTTTATGTTGAATGAAAAAAAAATTATAAAACGTATATGACGGTCCGCAATTTCGGGAAGTTTTTTCCGCGGGAAAACGTTTCGATTCTCAATTGTTCAAAGACGCACACTCCCGATCGTAGATAGAGTGAGTGAAACAAACAAAAAAAAAAATAAAAATGGAAAAAAATTCCTAAAACGGTTTCATCTATTGTTTTAATGCCTGTCAAAATTTCAAATGATATTAAATCGATTGATTACAGTGCCAGTGCTTGTCGGATTTATCGATATTTTCGATACAGAGGATCACTCTCTCCTACGTGGATTCATTATTTTCGTTTCCACCTATTCGAAATATCGCTTTAAGTGAGGGATTGATAATAATGTATCCTCCTGCTGCTCTCACTCGCCCCCCCAACCCTTGTTTTTCCCTCGATACTGCCGCTCTGTGATGGGTTTCTTCGTTTTAACCGATAATACGACAGTGGCGGTCCGAGAATTAATTACCAAGAAAAAGATTAAATGTTAACAGTTTTGCCAAAGGTAACATCTTATCGGGAAGAGTTAGGAACAAATCTCTGTAGTGGACATACGTATGTAGATGGCTCGATCGTCTGACGAAAAATTGCTCGAATAAAAACCGGATTCACACCGAGAACGTCCATTAATTTGACCTTCGCGATTACAAATTATTATTTCTAAAATGAAATATTAAAGTTAACGATTTCCTTTTTCGGGTTCCTTGGTCGAGACGACACGGCATTATTAGTTTTGTTGGAATTCTTAATTTTTATAAATAACACCACATATATGTATCTGTGTGTGTGTGTGTGTGTGTGTTTTTATTCATTTTCAGGATGTTTTATTACTAAAAACAGGTATATTTCCCACAATTTCAAAGTGTAACTTAATCGAAAGATATGTATCGTAACTTTATTATATCTACATAGGTATATATATACATATATATTCATTTGTTTGCCAGAAATAAAGACGTTATCCTCGAAAACTTCTTAAAAATATTAAATAAATTGACTAGAATTTTCTATAATTTTTAGTTTTCGAGTAGGTAAATATTAATATTCGGACACCGCCAATTGCTATGTACCAAAGTGTATGTAATATTTAAAAAAAAAAAAAATTGAAACATTTTATTTCGTACGAGTCTTATCGCTATTTAACATTTTATTGTTTTTAGTTTTCAAGGACAACAATTTTCGATGAAATTCGAAAACGAAATCATTTTTTATAGGGAAAGATTGAATTCACTTACGCAAGCGGACTAAAACGATCACTTCATAGTTAAAAACTAACGAAAAAATCAATACTTTTTGCACCAATATTGCCGATTTTGTCAAAAAAGGCCGCGATAACCTTTGCAACTTTCCAATCTTCATTTTTTTTTCTAATCGTAAATTATTAATTTTAATTTCTTTTTTTTTTGATAATTACAATGACACTACGATATTTCCTTCTTTTACATAGAGAATTAACGAAAAAACAGAAAAAAATTTATTAAATGAACAAAATTCGATTTCAAATCATAATTCACGTGGTCACCTTGTATATTTTATTGAACAATACATTAATTGATGTTTCCCAAAAAGCAACTTGATCTTTTGACGAGTCGCTTGCGTGACCGCAACAACAAAAATGTCAAAATTCAAAAATAGCCCAGTGGCGTAAGCTATTATTTTTTTTTTTCAATATGAAAAAGAAAAGTTAATTTTATAGTTTAAAAACAACTATTCTCCATTAAATATTCATGTACGTTAAAGACTTCCCAATGCACATCGCTTCCAATAAACTAGGAAGAAGGGGGGGTGAGGAGTTTTCGCATTAGCCCTTAAATTAATGCAAAAATTGACACGTTTGTCATATGTATATGTATGTAATTCGATTTACTACGTCATTAATGTAAAAACTAGCCACACGATCCATTTGGCCATTTATTTTTAAGTGCAGAAAAAAAACAAAACTATAACGACGCTACTACCATCATTTCCTGTTAGAGTCATTTGTTATTGCGGAATATTCAATTGTTTCATGGTTATGTGATTTCCATCGTATGGTCAAAATGGCGCGTATACGCGTATACCATTAACTATTACACTGAAAAGAGTGAGATGTACATACATACATAGAAATGTTTAAATCTTGAGGTTGGTATAAGGCGACGTTGCCACGAGTAACGTTAATTCTTTGAAGGAGTAAATTGATTGGAAAGTGGAAGAGGAGGAGGAAAGTTTTCCGAAGCTCTCTTGTTGTTACTTGACTGATAAACCGATTAAAGGGCCACGGATCCTCTTTTAAGAAGAATTTTCGTGAGATTTTCCAATGGTATTACAAGGGATGTTTGTCGCGTTGTTTTCGTCAAAGAAAATCCCTTCGAAAAACGATGTTTTTCCTTTTAAATATTAAATCGATATAAATCCACTCGACAACAACGTTTAAATACGGCCTTGTTACATTTTAATTCATGTTATTTTTCGGGTAAAAAGACGAAATTTTCGTGTATGCACGTGATTAGGGCTGAGCGTAACGATCGACTCATTTGCCCGTTCTAGCCGATGCATGGCACTCCTGACTAGTAATAAAAGAGTTTCCTTTGTGCATAAGGGTTTTTCGCGTTTTTAATGAAAGAAACCGTTGGAAGTGCATAAAATCAGCTTTTATATGAGGCTTCTTTCTTGTTTTTTTTTTTTATTTCCATGTCTGAAGAGGAAAATTTCAATTTTTTTTCTTTCACTCGTGTTGTTTTTCCTCGTTGGATTTTTATCTGTTAACGATTGCTTTAGAGGGAGTTTACGTTGTTTCTTTTTTTTAATAGATTTTCCCGATGTATTTATGAGGGCCATTGGTCGATAAATTTGTCTATTTTCGCCGTTAATGTGACGTCTTACACCGGTTTTCCAAATTGATATAATTTAGATAAAAAGGGAGGCGAAAATAACGCGTTTCCTCCTCAAAAATTCGTCAAAGGCCCGATTCGAACGCTCAAAAATAGCTTTTATTTTTACGTTTTCCATTTGTTTTCAACTATTTTTAAAAGGAAAACAACCGTAAAACTGATTTTCGACAAGCGGAACTCAATTCCCGGACTTCAATTTTTATCATTTCACAACGCCGATGACACTATTTTAACGACCATCCTGACAAATCGTATGTTACCAACTTAGTTGAGTAGGAATGAGACCAGATGATCGAGATTTGATTCAAGTGTAGCGAAATGATATACATACGTATATAAAAAGTGGTTATTAAGAGAAATTCGATACTTAAAAAGGCCAAAATATAATATTTTCGAGCGCGTACGTCTAAAATGTTTCGGGGTACACGGTTATTTTAGGGTTAATGTCATTATTTTAGGGTCGAAACGAAGGGTTTTTTAATGAAGGCCGAAGTCTTTTAAAATTTTATTAATGATCATACATGTGCGTACCATTGGGATGATTAATTTCGATACTTAATTTTTTAGGCTCGCGCCACACTAGAGCGTTTCACGCGAGAAAAAAAACTAGTCTCCCTCTCTCACTCATTCAAGCATTTAAACGTGAAATACTTCTGTTGTACCGGTATCTTGAACGGAAAATCGCTCGTTGTAAATTATTTGCGAAATATTTGCAAGAAGTTTATAATATGCTCGCATGCGATATGCCTTTTCTACCTTTTACCTTTTATCCGTGACGAATAAAAGTTAAAAGGATAAATAAATAAAACACACTCGCTGCCTTGCTTGAGATTTAACTACCAGGTATGTTTGGAATTAGACTACATAGAAGAATTTCTAAGGCCAGCTTTACGTTAATCATATTTCATTTGCCAACTAAGGTACCCTTTACATTTGCCCGTGAAGTTCTTTTCTATCGTTTTAATTTCAATTGGATCTAGTTTTTCTCTTGACATATGGCTTCATCTTTCACTTAAAATCGCAAATAGGCGAAAAAAAAAATGTCATCGGTTTGTGGAGAATAAATAAACGTAACAGTAGTCACGTCCTTGTCGAAGAATTAAAATCTCGTATCTTCCATTTTTGAACTACTTATTTCATTTTAAATTTTTTCTTTGACGTTATCTTAGTGGAAAAATATTGCTGAGCTACTAAATACTAAAATGAATAAAACACTCATAAATAGAAACATGTCATGCACATAAAAAGACCACCTAAACATTTTTGCATAATTTAGTTGCTTTCAATTTTTTGAAAATTGTATTATTTCTGTGATTGTTTTGAGATACGAGATTTTTGACTGTTCAGCAACGCTATATGTATGTATTAGATTGGCTCGATATCATGTGGTCAGTGAAAGTAATGACAACCCTAGATCTGATTTTGATCAAGCAGTGGGCCAAATTTTCATTGGCCAGTTGTATACATGATCAAGTTATGCTGTGACAAGTGCATTGAACAGTTTTTTGACCTAAATTGTTTCTAAATGCTAATCAATCAACTGAAGCCATTGAACCTTGGATTTATCAGTGATATTTTTGTAAAATTGAGGAAACGGAAATTCCGAATCGGCCATATCGAAACGCTTTTAACTATAGGGAGGGAAACGTTATCGCCACTACTACTACTACTGTTATAATATAGGAATTGATAAAACTTCCCGAAGCCAATCAATTGACAAGTTTGACATTAAACTGATAGTAGTGCTGGGACTATAATTACATATTCGATATGAAAACATCGAAGGGAATTTATGGTGGCTAATCACGTGATAATTTCCAATTTCGTTGACCCGACAAGGTACCCTGATACAATCAATTACCGATAAAACCGGCGCTTTTTTTCCATTTCGCCTCTTTTATATCCGCTTCACGTGATTATGAAATTAAATTTCGATATGCCGCGTTTACACGGTCGATCCCGACCCGAGGGGACCTTTCCTATACAAAACAGCCTTACCGGCGAATACTTTTTCTTTTATCTTAAGCCCGTTCGAATACAATCGCGTAAACGTATATATTATTCTCCGATTTGCGTGTTTTAGGCCGGCAACTTTACGGCAATTCTTTTGTGTGTGTATTTTGTTTTTTCGTAGTCCCGCCAAAGTGCAGAACCCCGCCCATCCCTCCCTCCTAGCAATATTCAATACAGTTATATTCGATTGTGAAATACGCAATAAAATATGGGTTTCGTGTCCGAAAACACGGCATTTCTCCACGATGTTCCTCGTTTGTTCTCGATTCGAATCACGATAAAAACTACATCGAGGGTGGCTTCGAAATGCGAATTGACGTTTTCATTATAAAATACGGATTTTAACGAGTACTCACTTCTTTGTCTTTGGTGGCGATTTCCGTTTCGAAACTTTGCCGGTCCATGTTGCTGGTGTCCTTGTTTTCGCAATTGTTGCCAGATAATTGTTCTTTTAGCGTGGTTACTTCTTTTTCCGCTAACGTCGCTCTCTGAAATTGAAATTTATTCGTATTAATTTTGGTCCCTGTGCGTCTGTGTGATTTAGAAGGCCAAATCGGCTACCCCACGATTAGAAATCCCATAAATCATGCAGATATTGGGAGGGCGATGTTTCAATATTAAAAAAAAGACCACGAAACTGATTTGAATAAGGCTTAGTAATAATAATAATAACAACAACAATGCTCTTTTGTACCGCGTTGTCACATCGTGCAGGATATCCTGATTTGTTTAATATAATAAACCAATCGGTTGTTAACTTAAAGAAAGAAAACACCTAATTCACCCTTTGAATAACGATTTAAATGAGAAAAAAAGTATTAAATGTCAACCCATTGAGCTGAGGTGAACATGCAAATGATTGACTGAATAACAAAAGATTGTATTCAAGAAGGTCCTGGTCTAAAACAAAAGAAAGGGTCGCGTATATATATATGTGTGTGTGTAGAACGTCAGTCAATCACTCCCACGCCAACTTGACCGAGCTTCCTGTTTGCATGACGTGATTGCCCTCACTACAGACCAAATCGGTACGTTCAGGCGGCCGCCCAACCGAAAATTACCCCCCGTGTAAGCAAAAAAAAAAAGAAATCTAATAATAAGACAATACTCAGATTTGAATATTGTGATTTATTGCGGGGGGCGCGTTATATCAACTATCGCTTAGGGATGATTTCTCATTGGGGCGTCGGTTTGCATATGATGGAATATTTAATGTGGTTTTTTACGCATACCCTCTCCTGTACATTAACCATCAATAAAACCAGTTTTATGACTCACCCTATACAATCGCAGTTGTTTAAGAAAAAAATTTCAATGCCAGTAACCCGATATAAGGGCGAAAATTATCATCCCCTTGATCGCACGTCTAGAGCTCGACAGTGATAAAAACACCGTCGTAACATCACCATTATAAAGAATAAAGTCTACATTTCCGTTTAAGTTTGGATATAGTGGCATGACTTTCTCATGGTCAATATGCAAATATGATATCGTATCGAATAGACACAGGGGGCATATACATACACGCATATATCTTTCGGTTGTATAGATGCATTTGAGTGACTGCGCGCTTTAAGGGTGTCAGAAGGCACTTTTAAGAACAATAAGGGTAATAATACGAGGAAAAAAAATAACGTATATGTCGGAAAGCATACTTTTGTGGTTTTTCAGAAGTTTTTAAATTTTTTGAAATTGCGAAAAGCCTCAATCACTTAAGTTAATTAAGTTATAATTAGAAGGATCCCGCGTTATTGGTTCCTCTAAAAAAGGGATCGACTCTTTTGGGAAACTTTTCGTAATTAAACAGTCACAAAGATACTTTTTAGTGGCCGGGGATATCGACAGCAGATTTACGTTTCTCCGGGGACTTTAGATCAAATTAAAATTGAAGCTTTTTGAACGACGATGAAAATTTAAAAGGAAAACCGCGTGAAAATTGACACCGAGAGGAGAATTTTTATTTATTTCGTTCTCCCGAATCGAATATTAATATTAAGACAATAATAATGACTAATTTGATCGAATTAACTTTGGAAACGAGAGATAGGAAGTGAGGGGAAACCCTCGCTCCGAAAGAAGCAAAGGCCGAAGGAAAATCTAATAATCAACTAGCAGGTATTCGAAGTTGCAATTAACGAAGTGGCTTGGAATATTTCAATATCAGCGCCAGGCATTCCGGCTAAAGAGGAAACTTATATATTGAAGTTCCCGGTCCGAGGAATGGATGATTTTTTTTTCGGTTAATTTTATCTCATCAGAAATGTTTTAATTAACGAAACATACATTTTAGCATTATATCTGAATTTCGTTAGTGAATAAGCGATATGAGAGAAATTCACTCAATGAGTAGTAAACGCAATCAGTAAGTTGCTTTGACAATTATGCAATGTAAAATGTCAAATATATATGTCAATTGTCAAAAGTTATTATGATCTATTTAATTCTGAGAATAATTTATTTAATTAGCTTCTAAATGTGATAAACATAGTAGGTATATTAAATACATACTGTAAAAAAACGTATGTGTAGTGTTTCTCGGAAAAATAGCGATTTTCCTTATGATAAACATCCCAAGTATGTACATAGACATATAAGAAACATTCCGTTCGGACAGTTGATAATACAATTGCGGCCATATTGCTAATTTGTCAAAACTTATGTTACCTTAAACAGTTTCCAAACAAAAATGTGTATCTACATAGTTTTTTACAAAAATATTAACTGTGTCTCAGACAACGTGACGTTCATATCGTGTTCATAGTTGCATCAAATTCCTGTTTGTGGTTATAGCTTCACATCATTTACTAGGATTAGAGGTAAGTCGCAATCAATAATAACGATTCTTTGGCTAATATTCACTTTTCGTGTAATTCCAGGTAAGTTAATTGAGTAACCATCCGTAAAAGAACAAAAGGTAACAGGTGAAAATTCAATTAAAAAAGTTGGAAATTCCTTTAAGGGTTCAAGGTTGAAACAAGAGAGGGCGCCACATAGAAACTAGTTTAACCCGTTTATCTTTATACAGTGGCCCAAAAAATCCTTACCAATTATACGGGAATCAAAAGAACAGAACTGAAATAATTCAATTTCGTTCAAATTTAAATAACCGTGATTTTTTTTTATCGACAGTAGTATATTTTTAGAATCGCCCACCCTCGATCCAAGGAAACAATGACCCAGTAGAAATTATAAAAGCAAAAAAAGCGTCATAACGTAAACAATACGCGGTCGTTTAATTGATTTTCATATTTATTATTAATGGTTATTCAGATTATTCAAAAATCAAGTCACCAGTTTGTCTCCGGACGTGCCACGCCCCCCCATTACAATCACACACACAGTCTTCTCCGAACCGCATTGACAATCGACAATGTCATATCCATCGCTCACTAGATCGCCTACATATAAGTAAGCGAGTTTCTTTTGTCTTTATGCAATTTTTCGATGCTGATAATAATAAATATAAAAGGAACAGAGAGTGAGGGAGAGAGAATATGAAGAAGATGATTATTATTAGGGCCATAAAACACCTCGCGTTGAGGAGGAGGGGGTTGTTTTTTGAATTAAAAATCAAAATATATGGTCGTTGGAGGCGCGATCCGCGCTACGCGAATGGGAACTTATTAATAATAAGGCATATAGAAATAGGGGGTTCGTATATTGGTTTATATATTGGTTGTTTTTCTTTCAAAGGGGATAGAAGAGATGGCGGTCATAAAAAACAAGTCTATTTTTCCATAGGCGAGGTTTTTGTGTGATTCTTTCCGAACAATAACACTCTCTCGCGCGACTCTGTTTTTAAAACAAACCACATGGCCTAATGACATTCGGTGACAGTAATAAATGTAGTAGGAATTTGAACGTTTTTTTTTGTGTATTTAAATCGCTCGTACAGATTTCTTTTACTCCAAGCTAAATGCAAACGATTCGTGTCCATAAATTTGATATTCTAGTTTAATCTTCTAAGAAATTGGACTGTAATTGTTACTGGCTCGTTGATACAACAATATCGTTTACAAAGTAGCAAATGATTGATAAAATTTATTTCTCGGTAAGCGGCTTTTGTGCAGCGTCACTTGCATTCTTATCAAGTAACATAATAAGTAAAGAAGTAGGTAATTATTTCGTTCGTTTCGAATTTAATACGATTCTACTGTAAAATGATTCTAGATTATTATTACGTTTCGTTTACAGAATAAAGCTAAGAATACTTCTATTGCCCGTATTCATAATAGTACCCAGATCTACTAAGAAACCGAGTACATATTCACTAAAACCAGACTAATCTTTCAAGAATTTATTACAAACAACAGAACATCGTTCCTTCTTAGTTAGCTTAGTATTTTAGTAGTGTGCCATTTTTAGCTTGCCAATGTGTCAACACATTCAATTGTTCTTACGATATTTACATATGTCATAGGCAAAACGTTCTATATCTCTATGTACATATAATGAAATCTCCGTCTAGTTAGGGCACTTTGAAAGTTTTCATTTGTTTTTATTCCTGTATTGAAAATTCCAATTGTTCAACGAGAAAAATTGTCAATTAAAAATTCTCTGGTTGTCTTAGATAAGTAATCGCTTATCGAGCAAATAACGCTGATTTCTTATTATACCTCAAACACTGCATTGTCCACAGCAAATTGACTCGCTTCAATTTCGATTACTTTATTCTATTAAGCCGTTTTTTCTCGAGGTTAACCTTTTTAACAATGCACCCACATTATGTGCAGCTGCCTGACGACTAATGTCGCAACACGAGTATTGACATTAGAAATAATTTGAAAAAAAATGTTGTTTAAACAAATTCCATGAGGTTTCTGAAAAAAAAAAAACCTGACGGTCCGACAAAGCTGTGATCATCATCAAAGAGTTCCATGAAAAGTTTGATGTTGACTAAATAATAAAAACAATAATAAATGTATTGTTTCTTTCTTCGTGTTCCCTGAATTTTCCTTGATGTCGCAACAGAGCCACGGTGTTTCTTAGTGACAAATACCGAATTGAAAAAGTGAGGGTGGGAACGTCTTCGGAGGCCTTGAACTTTCGAGAGCCACTTAGTTAAGGTGGCAGGAAACCGAAAATAAACTCGAAAACATGTGTGTTTGTGTCTGATCCACATACAATGTGAATCTAAATATTTTTTCCAGAAGGTTATTATCGAGAGCTGCTTAGACGTCAACTAGTGTTAACAAACGTTTCATTTAAGAAGTAGCTTTCTTTTCCGTATCGATAAATGACGTGAAACAGGCTTTATTTAACTCGAGACGGTCGTCGGCCCACTCTCTATGTGTATAAAATACTTCATATGTTTGTGTGACAAAAAAATGACAAATAATTTTCCAAAACCCATCCATATGTTTTTCTGGATCGTATTCTATTTTTGTTAAGACTCCCTCTAATAATTAGGCTCGCATTATCGAACCCGTTCGGAATCGAAACGACACACCAAGAAAAAAATGATGATTTAAGGTTTCCTGTAGGAGAAGAGCCCCCTTCGGCTGGCTTATTAGCCAGACAGACTCAACCAGATGTCATCTGACAGAAAAAAAAACAAATATTATGTCGATGAGCGTCTAAAAACGTTAAAAACATATGTGCATGTCTTCGATTGGGTTCTCTCAAGGCAAGGGGTCGTCGATCAATTTCAAAAAAAAAACGAATGTTTTTATATTCATACATTTCCACTGAACCGAACATTTTTTTCAAGTTAAAAACAAATCCTTAAATGTCATTCGTTCTTTTTTTTTTCAGAAAACAAAAGAATCGAAATAACAGTTGCAGAGAATATTCTCTGTCCCCCCTTTTTCGAGGCCCCGAAGCTCATCGGGAATTTTGTCACTCTTTGATAGCTAATTAGTCTTCTAGGGGTTAGCGTCCCTTCGTTCTGCGATTTTCAACCCTTTGCCCGGCCGCCCTTCTCTCTTTCACTGTCGCGCGAGAGCGTCTATATTAGTGCGATCCATCCATCCATCCTTCGCCCTCCCCCTGGATCCCCTCCCGCTCATTCGCTTTATTTTACGTCTTCGGGGCATATTTTAATATCGAGACATTACCGATGCGAAGGAAAATCGATATTACGCGAACCGGATTTGAGGTTAGAACGTCCGAAAGTCGCCTCCCTTTTAGAATCAAAGGCGAATTTTCGCGCATTCTATAAAACTCCATGGAGGACCTCGTAGCGTGCTAACTCCCGGTCCACACTTAAGCGGATTAAGGCGCTCTGGATGTGTCCATTAAAGACAATTGAATTTCCAGATAATAAAGTTAACAGTTGATAGTTAAAACCCTGTTGAAAATTCGACTATACATGTATGAAGAGGCGGCGGAGGTGGTACTTGACATATCTGGTGCAATTTTACGGACGAATTTCATCCAGTGGCAGCGTTCGTATGTCTTGGAAAATGCCACATTTCTAACTCCATCTATGTCCTCAACTAAGTATCTACTATCATTTTAATAAGAACTCGCTCGATTGCCAAACATAATTAAAAAATCGAAAATATATACGCATTATGTATTCAATCCACGCTCCTGAGTTCAGCTGCCGGATTCGCTTTGGCATTCTTCGACGTAATTCCGACAAAATCCTTAAACAAAATTAAAGTTCCCATCACTTCCAGTAGATGAGTGCAAAAAGGATAAAACGTTGCTTCTACCATCCCTCAGAGTGAGAGGGCAGCAGGAGGAGACACATGACTCGCAGGAGCGCGGACCGGAGACACACTCAGAGTAACTTTAAACTCTCTATCTGTTAATTTCATTAATCCCTTCAGTGAAGTTCCAGTTGCCTGTCGCTTGCTGTAGGAATTTTCCGACACGAACGCTCGAAATACAATGCGATTGATATTAAAAAATAATTGGAGATAATGTCAAAATTAAAATTAGCATTAATAAGAAGCCTGGATGATGATTATTGTATTAAGTGAGCCGTGATACGCACAGACACAGCACATTGCGGTGTTCAACTTTTTTAAAACAACTGAAGGCCACCGCACGCGCTCGCTCGCCTCCTTCGATCGCTAACCCGAGGAAAAAAAAACAAAAGGAAAACATGTAAACAGGAGGCGCATTTTACCTACCTATGTTGTTTAAAAGTTTTTTTTTTTGCAAAGGGTCTGCTACGATTAAATAATAACCACAAGGAATAAAAGCCGATCAGCAGATTGGCAAAAAGCGTTCGGCCAAGGCTAACGCGACGCGCTGCCGCGATAAAATTGGAAATTGCGGCGGTGGTGATCGGTTATTCGCGGGTCGGGGGCGGGGGGGAAAAAGACGCGAATGGGCGGGGTATGAGAGCGACGAAGCCAAGCCCCTTGGGGGGAGTGGGGGCGATTTTTATGTGCTGCTCCAGAAAAATTGATAGACGAGAGACGAGACGTGTGTACGTATGTACGGATTTTTGTTTTAATTCTATTCATTTGTTTTTTAAGAAAAACAAAAGAATGTACGTAGCTCATTGACCACTGCATCCTTTTGTTTTAAACGAAACAACAATTTTTCCCTTGATGTTTTCTAGGAAATTGACAAATGAACAAAAAATAAATTATTATTTAGCTACGCCGCCCGCTTGATCGTGTCGTTCAGTAGCGGCACTTATTCATCATTAAACATTTATGAAGAAAGAAAATGTTATTGAGACGACAGCAACAGCAGCAGCTGCTTTATACCATAATAATAGTAATAATATGAATATTTAAAATCCCCCTAGTTAATCCTTTAATGGATACGCCTATGTGCGTTTTAAGTAGATGCGTGCATACATATAGGAGATCTGTTAGGATTTTTTTTTTCTTTTTTTTTTCTTGTCTCTCGTCTTGTGTGACTCCCACGGACCGGCCAATGTTTCTTAATAGGTCTTTGTTACCATATTATTATGAAAAAAATGATGGATTCGAGTGTGCTTTTTTCTATTTTGGACATGCACGTCAAAATACGAGTTTTCACGTTAAAGACAGGGTCACGCCACTGGCTGCACATCAACCGGACATGACGTAGTAACAATTTACTAATTCCCATCAATCATAAACTTATGAGTATAAGTGAATAATTCCGATTTGCTTTATTGGACCAATTGATTGTTGTTCGCTGGTCATTGTATGTATGTGTATGTACCTCTCTCTCTCTCTCTCTATCTCTCTCTCCTCCTCTCTCTCTCTCTCTCTCTCTTTTACAAACGTTTTTTTTTAATAATAATCACCGTCCAAACAGGAAGTTTATCTCTTTCTCCTTAACTAATCTAAAAAGGGCATTCGATAGTATTATTGCTCATATCCTTTTTCTGTTTGTTTGGTTGGTTATATTAATTTTTTCATTATTAACTTCAATAGAATAACGGTTATTGTCGGACAATTGATGCTGTTTTAGACCGTGGAAGAGGGAAACAGACGTGGCGGCGGTGTTGTCAAATGTTACACTAAAACGTCAAAATATTACCAGAACCGCCAAATTTACGATTCAGCCTATTAAAACGTCTATTGAAAAACTGAATCATTCTTATCGTCAATGAACAATAATAAATTCATTATTGATTGACTCATTATGCATTCAAACCATCTATACTTCTGTGAGATTAGCATTGATTTATTCAATAAAGAAATTCCCAAGCGTTATTCTTTGATAAAAGTCTATAAAACAATATAAAATTTTAAATGCATTTTATTTTAATGACTTTGAACGACACCCAGCAGCCAACTATCGATGACCTAACGCGCTAAATTGACTGCCTGGCATGAGTCATCAACATCATCGATTAGAGCGAAACGGTAAAAATGGCGAGATTAACCATAACAATTACGATACGATAATTTATTTATTGGCAATCACTAGAAGCCTTTTAAAACATATGAAGTGTTCGCATTCTTGATGAACAACATTAAAAGTTACCAACAACGAGACTAAAATTACGGGACATTGCATGTGCTTCAAAGTTTTCGTGGCCTGCCGCGACCTGTAAGAATGAAAAATCGTATCGGTTTTAGAAAAAGAAAGTTACTCGACACCTCGTTGGTCGTTACAACAATGTATGTATTTGTTTTGGATGATTATCGACCCATGTGGTACTCAACGGGACGTCGTCAAGGGTACGTTGTCGTGAATGCGGCACGTTCCCCTTTACGACGTACCCACAGTTCTGGGGAAGATTTCAGCGGCATTTCAATGACGACCGCATTTTTTCCAAATGATTTTAACTGGCTTTGTTGCGACACAGAATTGTCCTCCGCGAAATCACTGTTGCTGTTGCTGCCATTGCTGCGGCTCTTATTAATTAATACTCCATCATTTGAAAATTTTTCTTTTTCCTGACACGCGCACCTGTACGGTCTTATAGTCTGTTTTTTCTAGCCATATAAAATTCCTGCTTCATTAGCGGCCATATAACGCCACAAGAATGTAAGAAGAGACCACGTGCTCTTTATTTTTTTTTCTGCTACGATTTTATGACTGTCGCTATGATTTCTTTGCAGGAAAAAATGAGCGACTTTCTCACACGGTCCTCCAGTCTGCCAATCAGGCCGAAAAATTAACAGAGGAAGAAAAAAAACGGCTGCCAATAAACGATCTCCGAATTCCCAACGAAATTCCTGCGGAGCCGTTTTGTGTCGAAAGTTTTTCCCGCAGGAACGAAATTGTTAACCCAGTTTTTATCGCGGCAAGCGTGGGAAAAATCGACGAATCGATGGCGATGGTCATTTGTTTTTTCGCCCTGGCGCGCGTAAATCGACCGATCGACAGACTTTTTGTATGTTTTCGTTTTTCAATTGTTTTCTGACTGTAGCAGACAGGAGGGACCCTGTCGGTTAATTGAAGCTAATCTAAAACGTATTAGCGATTATTGAATCGATCGTCAATGTGTGATTTATGGACACGAATTGAATTAAATAAGGAGGCTAGTTAATAAGCAGGATCAGGGTGAATATGATTGACAGACAGATCACCGTCCTGTTTTTTTATTGCAATTGTTTTCTCACACCAGCAGCAGTTGACGGTGTTTTGTTTCGAGCCAGAAACCAGTGATTGGCATTGGATGACTTATGAAGGCCGTGAATTAAATTAAGATAGATTTTTATTTGGCACGAAATAAAGGGTGATGTAAGATTTAGTGTTGCATGATGAAGACGTTAAAATAAGGGGCGGCTTAAGCGCTCGAAGCATTCAGGGGCAAATGACAAACGAAAGTAATTCATGTGGAATTCTTACATTTTGCTTGAGAAAATAGAATTAGTGCGTCGCGCCGTGAGGACCGGATTTGCCGCCCCCCATTTCCCCAACGTTTAATCTCGGTAATGTTGTTTTAAATATCGTCCCCCTCCCCATTTTGGATAAAATTAATTTCGTTTAGTGCCATTTACTCTCACTCACTGTTTGCTTTTGCAATTTTTAAAAGTAGTTTTCTGAGACATATTTTTACTTGTTTCGCTTTGTTAAACAGCTGCCGACATCGGAGTCTAATTAAAATTAAAAACAAAGATGAAAACGAAAAGAAATAAACAACAAACAAGAGATCGACTGAGAAAAGTTGAAACCAAATATCTGCAGATGCTGGGGGCGATCTTTTATGTGCGTAAAGGCGATCGTTAAAATTTTATGTTTTTAATGATTTTATTGCATAGCAAGCAACGTTCGCTCTCCTGCGAGTAGATAAAATCGCTTTTTACATGGAGATGGGTGCCGATTTTTGATGTCCTGCTCTCTCTCTCGTCAATAAACAACCGATGAAGTTTTATTGTCGCCCGTAACAAAGTTTGTTTATTAATTAAAATTACATCTGGCGCTCGAGGACCACCCCGAATTGAGGCGTTAATTTGTCGTTCGTCGTCTTTTTTAGCAGGAAACCTCCCTTTTTAGTTCTGGATAATTCACCCCTCGACGATCGCATTCCTATGCGTATCGAGGCGACAGGAAACCGTTCAGACGTGCGTTTTTTCACTAACAGGGACGATTTTTCCGGAATTGGGAAGCGTCTACAGGTTAATGCAGGTCAGCGGAAAAAACAGTCCTACGCAGTCGGAGCGACAGCTGTCTATTTTAAAAATAAATCTATCTTTCACTTAACGTGGAAAAATTTTCCATTAAAAATGACGCTAAGGGGTGTTTTTCGACAATTAAATATTATGTTCCGATTTCTCCCCACCGCTCTTGCGTTATGATTTATACGAAAAGGCCGCCCATTTGAACGCAAAAATCCGTAAAAATCTTTCATAACCCTTTATCCTGCCGGCTCTAATATCGCCACTTTTTCTGCTACCCCCCCATACTGGCCGCTGGTTTTTTTTCGACTGTCGAAAGGGCTAAATCTCCCTTAAAAATCTCCATAGTCGGCAGGAATGTATGTATGGATGTGAGAGAGAGTCAAAAATTCATATTTCTCTTCGTTCATTCTGATAATGCCTTTACGTATTAGTAATTTTTCGCTTGGCCCTTAGTTACCCAAACCATCTCTGCCGCCTCCTCCACTGTTTTTATTGATACAGGACCGGGCCCGTAAGTTCAGAATTAATTACTTTTTCCATGTGGTCATTTTTTTAATTAAAATTGAAATTTAATTTCTTTTCTTTATGGGAAATCAGTTGAGTATGTTTTTTCGTTTATTTAACTATGAAAAGTAAAGTAAAGCATTGTCTATGTTGAAATTAGTTTAATTTAGGTTAAGATACGTCCCTGCAAGAAATTTTTACCCCGTTCCATAGCAGGATTTCAAGGGACGTTGGATTTATTGACCCCGGTCGTTTTGAGATATGCCATTGAATATATCAGATTTTTATACGAATTCATTTTTTGACGACTGGACGATCGTTCACATATATAATTTTTTTCCGTTGTTTTCCCTGGTCATATTCATATGTGTATGTGTGTGTGTGTGTGTAGAGACAACAGGACCGACAGAGCAGGGGGGTTCGGAAAATATGAGTGAACGAGCGAGAGAAAAGGGAAATCCAAACGACTTTTGGTGGAAAATTAATTGCCGGGGAACTTTTATATTATTGTCCTTTTGCTCTTCGAGAGAAAATTGAAAAAAAAATCTCTCGCGCTTGGTCATGTAGAAAAATGTATCGTTTGATGGGCAAGGAGGACTTGATTTAATTTTTTTTAATTAAAAAATGAAAANGTCGGTTCCAGTATTAAAACGAACCAAGAAAAAATCGTATTTGTTGTACAGTGCCGTCCCGGAGGGAAATTTAGCAGCCTTTAAATAGTGTATGTGTTCAAATTAAATAACACAGAAGAAAATTGCAAATGTGTGCAAAGAAGAAGAAATGTACCGGTTACAATATGAATATTGCGGAAAGGGGTAAGAAACATTAGCAAGTTTTATTACTCATTTATGCGAACGTACGCTCATGGAATAATGCACTTGCCAACGCAAAAAAAAACTCACAGTCTTGAAAAATCGTCTTTAATAAATGCCCGACCATGTGCCGTTCCAGTACATGTCATTGTCGTCGGTGGGGTGGCGTTCGAATTTTGAAATATCGAAAACACATGTCTTGTCGTGGCTGCAAAGAAGAAAGCGGCCCTTTGTGTGGTGGCGCCCTCTTTGCCGCAACATTCGAATCTCGTGATTGCGCGCTAAAGAATTAACGGTCCGAGTTTTTCCCGTATTTTCTTACTTGGCTTGTGTACCTATGTATGTACAAAGGTGTTTGAATGAATGAATGAATGATGATGAAGGTTGCCGCTCCAGTATGTAAGCAGATACTTTGTAAAAGGTGTTAAAAATTTATAAATTATTTATTTAACGCGCAACGCAAGGTAGTTTATTTTATTGGCACCTTTTGCCTTATAAGCTCGGATGGCGGTTAATAAAATTGACAAGCCCTTTTGTGGGAGATTAACCTCGGAAAGCGATCGCCGATATAAATAATTTTCACGCGCAAACTTGGAAAATGTTAAATATGAACGGTTTTTTATCGATATCCCCCTTTGACTGTCTGGGTTGGGTTTCGATAATATTATAATAAAACCGTTTTATTATAAATTCACGCGCATGCCACGCGAAATTTATTATGAGCCATTGGGTGTGTAATTTTCTATATTTAGAAGAGTTGTGTTATTTATTTTCTGTTTTTCTTCAATTTTTTTCGAAAAAACTTGGTTGCCTTTGCAAAGAATGGAGCGTTCGATTAAAAGTTATTTTCGAACAGCATCCGTGAGCCAAAACCAATTTTTTTTCGTTTTTTCATTTCGCATTTTCTCTGGCATACGTCAATATATTTTGGTTTCTTTTATTCGATTGTCCACGGGAATTTGAAATTAATTAGTTTCGTTTCTAAGGAATTTTTGATGTTCCCTTATCTGTAATCCATGTAAAATGACAAATTGCACACCGGGTTTTGAATGTAGAAAATAAATGTTTCTCGGGCGCGAAATCGAAAATTCTTTTCGATTCGATTTTGTGTTTTTTAATCCCGGTATGCGGGGGCTTTCGGGTTTTATATAAATTTATTTATGACAAAACATTCCTCGACTCGAATGAAAGACAATTTATTTCGAAAAGACGAAAAGAGCAATAATATCCAATAATAATAATAATAATAATAATGCCTTTCCCGTTCGTCTTTCGATTCCAACGGATAAGGATCTTTGGTATTTTCATTTTGATGGCGCCGCAGAGAAATTTCTTGTTTTTTTTTCTCTCTCTCGTATGTTCCCGAGGCGAAGGCTATTTTTAGCCAACTCCGTTTTTCGGGACAGGTGTAAAATTATTATTGATGAGTGTCGTCTAGTGAACGTAGGTAATAATAATGATGATTTTCTAAAATTCGTGTCGTTCAGTTAAGGTCGTGTGTTGTCTTTTCAACGTTTCGAGTGCGTGTCGTTTATTTTTAGCCACGTTTTTTATTTTTTCGAAAGACACCAAGTTGTTTCGACATTCCTTGGTATTCGACCCGATCCCGATTCATCTTCCCGCTGAATGTATTTTAATCCGATTTGTATTTTTCGACTACCGCGGATTCGAAAACTAGAACTTTAACAAGCCTAAACACTAACCTGTTGCCAGAATTGGGCCAGCAAGTAAATCCTTTCCTTTTTGAAGAGCCATTCCATACTTTGCATAGCTTGCAGGTCCATCTCCCCGCCGCTCTGAGGAACATTGGCAGCCGTTGTAGGCTGCATCAAGACCAGTCTTTCCTCCAGTTCAGCCAGCTTGGACGGGGGACCTGTGGCACCGTTTCCAACCACAACTTTATTTAATTCCAACACCCCCTCTTCATGTTTAAAATAAATTAAATTAACTGTCACTGAAAGTTAACATCACTTAAATCAATCCATGAGTCGAGGGATACACGTTCTTTTTAACAAAACGATGAAAGGAAAATAAAAAAAATTACGCGGTCCGTAATGTAACAAACTTCTAACTAATCAAAGATAAAAAAAAGTCTTTCAAGTTCACACACAATCACGAGAGCCTTCTTCGTGGCTCGTTTCCTTCACCACCTTTTCGTCGTCGACGTCTACGTTGCGTCTCGTGGTGTTGATCGGAGAAAAGACTTCCCCGTACTGAATGACACGTTCAACTCCTCCGTGCAACTTTCCGACCGTTTCGAATCTCTCCTCCAAGTTATCGTGGCTCTCTCACTCTCTCTCTCTTTCTCTCGTCAACATTCGCTCCGCCCATTCTATTGGAAGGTGCTGCCATCTGGTTGCAGGCCATCTTTCTCGCACCCATTGGAGGACTGATGGGTCTTCGTTCGCGGTCCGTCTCGAGCCGGTCGGGCCAATAGTGGATTGCTTCGCTTCGAATATATTTTCTTTTTTCCTAGAAATCGAAGTGTGCGCGTATATCTTTTACCCCTTCCCTCTTATTTTATATGTATTATGTGTGTGTGTGTTTCTTTTTTTCTTCTCTTTTTTTTTCGTTTCGTTTCGGGGGGCGATACGTGTATATACCTATGTATGTGTATGTGTGGGGGGGTGCGGCGCACATGTACTTTGCCAGGCGCTTGTTTTTTTTCATCTTACTATATAGGTTATATGAAATTTTACAAAAACTACGTACTAAAGGGCTTTTCAATTTGCAATGCGTAATTGGCTTACCAGTAATATTCCAGAAAAACGCTTTTCATTCGTTTTAACTATTAAGATGATCCTTTTATAATCGTCATCGATATTTTGTTCCCATAACCCGATCAGGGCCCGAGTCTCACAGGGATTAGATATGGAAATGACCCCGCAAAAGACCCATCCAAATAATAAATCACACACAAAACAGGCCATAGTTCTAAAACCCCTTTTAGTACCCAAATAATAATATGGTGATTTTTTTTATACCTTGTGCAAATACGTGCACACATTATGCATTATTCAATCGGAAATTCGCTCTCACAGATTTTCAGGTGGTATGCAAATATCGATACAGACACACAATGCGATCGATGATATATTAAGCGATTTAATGTCCTTCTCTTGAAGATTTCGTGGTATGCATATGAAGGAGGCTCTTCTCCGAGGAGGGTTGCTACCAGGTAGAAAACACGACCTCGAAGGAGCCTTTTGTCAATCGTCATAATAATCATAATATCTAGGGCGAATAATTAAAACCAGTTTTGCATATTATCGGTTCAATTGTGTAATAAGAAGCCCTCTCTCTTATTTTCTCTTCAGATTTGATTGATCTTAACGAATGAGAACTCGTTTATTTGCATATTCGTAAGAAGTATTAAACGCATTGCGTCGCGCACTAATAAGGGTATAGTAAAAATTATACTGCCAAAGACTTAGAGCGGGACGTTCGGGAGGCCGCTCTGTCCTAGGGTTTTTTTCTTTTGATGCGAACGAGTTTAATTTAAAGGGGGAGCCTTTTTTTTTAATTATAAGTTGATGTCTTAAATAATATATGGATTGATCGGTCATGAGAACCAGCGAATAAATAATTGAGAAACTCGTTTTCGGTGTGGGAACCGCTCTCTGGCCTAACGATTTTTTTATTGTTGTTGTTCGCATTTAATTCAGGTCGTTTGATTGCGACAAATCGGCATTGATAGTTCAGGAGAAGAACAATGGCAACGTTGGCAATATGTGTCAGTTGCCTAATAATCTTTTAAAATATGGCAATAATCATAAACGAGGATGTTTAGGCAACAGATAAACCATCATCACGCTGTCGTTATTACTATTGGATGGTTTTCAATTGTTTTTTTTTTGTTTGGTTAACCCGTTTGCAAAGCGTCAATTGTTTCGACCAGCCCGAGCAAAAACAATTGCGAGCAATTATAATGTGATTAATAATAGTAGGGAAAGAATAAAGAAGAAAGTCGTTGCCTACTCAATGATAATTGACTCGTTGTTACACCTGACCGAAGAAGTGCCCCACAATGTCCCGGTGGTCGGTTAGGATTTCCCTCCTTCGAGTAGTAGTCGTCGGCACCACGTGCTGCTTCCTTTCTTTTAAAAAGCCACTAAAAGGTATTTATTTTATCTTTATCTTGACAACTGTTTGGTGTAGAATCGAAAACCGACTCCCCCTCGCCCCCCGGTCCTTGCTTTTGCCCTTATAATGTATATTTTTCATTCATCGATTAGAGACGACCCTTCGAAGAACGGAAGTCGAAGACGTTACACAATGAGGAATTATAGAAATTGTTTCCTGTTTTGATGACGATCACGATAATGATGGGTGTTCGAAATGTTGGTTGCAGTAGCAAATTTTACGTCTTTGTCCATTTCGACAAGAAGTCAAAGAGTGTTGGAAAAAAGGGCGCACGGCATTGTGGATGCGTTTAAAAGGCACCTTCGGTCGAACAGGTGTACCTACTACAAACACGAGAACGCACGGTGATCCGGCAGCCTTTTTGGAGTTGATCGCGTGTTTCGTGTTCGTTCTTTGACTACAATTTCGTCGAAGAATTGTTTTAGGAATCTTTAATTTTTATTAAATTTTAAATGTTTTTATGCTTTACTGGATTTTCAATTGAGGAACATTATAATGAAAATTAATATGAATAAATGAATTGAATTGTGAATATGGTTTCCTGTACCATACTTTACGTATTCCGTTTTAGTAAAAAATGCAAAATTTTAGTTATTGCTCAATAATCTACTGGAATATTATTTTTAAATATCATGAGCTTTTTAAATATAAAATATAAATAACTAGTACATTATGCATACAGAGAGAGAGAAATCAAATTTTGCAGCAACAACAGCGCATGAGTTAAACAAGTGCCGCGTCTTCTCGGATGCGTGTACTATTTTGTATTGGATACTTCCGTATATAGTATCTGTGTCAGACAAGTTAATAACAAGTCAGAGAAAAAATAATTTTTGAACGAAACTAACTTTTCCATAAGAACTATGACAGATTGAATTAGTTAAAAGCGGCTTTACAGACGTTGTTAGGACGAAGGTTTTATGAAAACTGTATTTACATACTTTTATTTAATTATATTTCAGAATGACTAGACTAACAATTAGTCCAAAAATGTGTCTTAAAGATATTTGGAAATTCTACCTATTATTCAAGATCGATTATGTTAATAAAGACGTCGTCCCTATTTCCTCCAAAATCGAACCGTTTATTCAAGGAACCAGCACGAATGTAGAAAAACAAAAGAAACAAAAGACAAATCACCCCTCGTTCGTTCGTAATCGAAAAATACTCGAATCGGAATATAAAGTAGGTCCGGCCGGTCACTCTGTTCGTTCGTACGTTCGTTATCTCCAGCCGATATCTGGTCGGTGTTAATTCCCCGTCAGTTGCGGTCGCGGACTCCAATTTTTACCATTTGGGAGATTTCGTGTAAGATAATCTAACGGACATCTATAAATATGGCGACCGATACCACCAAAGGCGAGAGAGAGAGAGGAGTAGGGGGGTTGCTTAGGGGTCGCTTTTGTAAAATTAATTAGGCTTGCCCGATGAACACACGCACTGTTGCCATTTTTCACGACACATTTTACGACACATATGGCAACAATGTTCGAATGAGTGTAAACAATAAACAAACGCAAGTATGTCCCGGTTGGTTTTCTTTAAGTTATTCAACAAAGGTGTTTCGATGCACCCCTTTTGACGGTCTCTTTTTTTTTCTTGTAAATGCAGCAGGCCGTTTTTTTCTTAAAGGGGTTGTCAAATTTGCATATGGAGTATCATTTTCGGATTTCAGGTTTGATAATTGAAATTTATGGCAACAGATGTGCGGATTTAAAGGACGTTCTTCGATTGTGATTCAAAAAAAGTCTAAGTTGATCGTGACGTGACGTAACGACTGTTATCGTGCTGATATCTCTTATTTTTTTTAGGCGTTTTTACGAAATTAATAGCCTGTGCCTTACAAATAAGGGCACGTACATACGTATAAAAATAATATCGCTTTGGGGAGAGCGAGTCCTTAGGGACAGCACACACCGTGTATTTGACCTTTGCATCGACAATTACCGTTATCGTATCGATATTTCTAAAGGACAGCTGTAAATGTAGATACATATTTTTTATGACTAAAAAAGTAGGGTGTTTTTTGTCGTTGTTAATTAACATTTATTTCGATAGTTTCACGTGGTGTTCGGTTCGGGACATTATTCGGGCCGTTTCCCTCCTCGGCGGCCCATTATGCCGAACTAAAAGGGTTTAATAAACTCACCCCTAAATCTTAATATCGAACATCGGAACACCGAGGCGAAGATGGTATAAAATATCAAAAGACATAAACTTTCTGCTGTTGCTGCTACTGCTGCTGTTACACTGCTGCTTTCTCTCTCCCTTAACGCGAAAGGGGTACACGAGTCTCTTTTTGGGCTCATATTCATCAACCGTTTATGATTATTAATATTTGTGAATACGCATTTCTTAAGTTTCCTTGTCTTAGGTTACATTTTAACCAAAGATATATTTCCAATTTCATTATTAATATTGCCATTGTAATGTTCTCAATTAGTAGTGCGCGGGTGTATTTTGCGTTCAGGAATATATCCCCTGTTGTTCGGCTTTCAGTTACACCCTCTCGGTATCACAAATCAACCGATTTTTTCGATTTCCGATCCACCCCCCTGATGTTTAACTGTTTTCGGCGTTTTAACGTTTTATCGCGGCGCAATTTTAATTGTTTTAGAGTAGTAAAGTTTTACGATCGTTGAAAGATGCTCTTCTCCACTCATTCCGTTTTAAGTAATATCGATTTTACTCGGTCATTTTATTAATATCCATTAGATATAGGTAGATATTATCGATCAAGACGACGTGCATCGCTTTTAAGTATATTTCATATTCATTTTTTACGCAGTAGTGTAACATTATAGTTATTTACTCAATTTTCGTTGCAATTTTTTATTCATTTAGAAAGTGATTAAAAAATGGCACATGTGAAAGACTGATGACCTTCGTTAACAAAAAGATCGTGATTATATAAAAAAACAGTGTTTGCAAAGTTCGGTTGGATTTGTTTATTATAAAAAGAAAGGTCAATTAACAATTGTTTGATTTGAACATGTCTAACAAAATAATGGATCACTAAAAAAGAACAACGTTTCCATAGGATTGTTGCGCCTTGATAGGAAATAACTTAAACTTTAACAACTGAAATTTTCGGCCGACAAGCGAAACAACTCCTTTCCAACAATCAGTACTTGCCACTTTCCAAACAGCCCGTTTGTGGCCGAAACAATTGCCGACACAACTACTCCATATTTTCCCCCGAAAATTTGCCTTCACACGAGCCCCGGACAAGTTTCCTCTCTTTCTTCCGTCCGTTTTTCCCCGATTTAGCGCAAGCGAGACGGGAACAATTTTCTGGAAAATCGTAGTCGTGCTTCAAGGAAAATTCGCCCGCAAAGCGGTTTCACCTAATGTGGAAGTCGTCTAAGTATAAGGAAGTTTCTAAAAGACTGTGGCCTTTTTCTACTGGATTTCCCTCATTTTCGTTTAGGTCAAGGATGTTGTGGAATGTGAAAAATTCCTGTTTTTTGCATTTTATTTTAATAATTTCATGACAGTTTTTTTTTCTAAAAATACGGGATATTGATTTTTTTTAACCTTGCAATGAAATCCAGTGGAAAAAAATGTTACGTAACAATAAATTGTCGTTCCAGCAATCGGAATTTCGGCCCCCTGTCGCAGTATTTGGGGTTGCTGTTTATTTATCGCGGTCGGTGTTAATGATCAGCATTGGCCGCAGCAGCATTCGATTCGGACAGGATATCCATACCAGCAGGATGTAATTGATATATTTTTTTCTTTTTATTGATAAAGCATTAGAAATTGAAAGAAAGATATATTAACTGATTTAAAAGTGTAGGTAAATACGATTTTTGAATACAAACTTTCTATGATCCAATCACACGTTTAAGCAAAAGTTTTTTTTATATGGGTTTTTATTTCATTCGAAATTCAAAAGAAAAATGAGAAAAATGTGAGTATTTGAAAAAGAAAATTCAGGAATTTTAATTAGAATTCGGTCTAGTTTTAAACGGTGCGGTGTTCCACACACGTTATTACTATTCCAGAGGCTTATAATAATATTTTCGGTTGGGCGTGTTAAGCTCTCTTTGTCCGTCCTTCTCTGTCTTTCGCGTTGGCACGGTCCGAATGCATTCGTTAATTTTAAAATAGAAATTACAGAAGAATTTCCATCTTGCTGCAAAGATGCAAATTGTTCAACCCGGTCCGTCCCGGTGCCCACTCATTAGATCGGACGTCACTAATTACGAAACCGGCCACCGAGAGAGTGGAATTTACATTTCGCTCTGTTTCTGTTGTTTAATCTAGGCCGGCCACCGCGGACAGAAAAAGGATATTTCGTTCTGTGCTTGTGTCCTGCTGCTGTTGCTGCTGCTGCTGTTGTTGATGCTCGTTGTCCCCGCTAATTTTTCGGGTGGAAAGCCACCCGTTCCGAACCCTGTACCATTCCCCCTTCCTCCAGTTTCTCTTTCTCGTATATCCAACGTCCCTCCTCCCTGCTTCTCTCATACACACACACAGAATCACACACATATATACACACATATACACACACTCACCCATACACACACCGTTATCTTCCGCTCAAGGGTCAACGAGTTTTATGCCAGGCTTCTTCCTCCTGCTCTTCTGGTGTTGTTATTATAATTGCTGTTTTAATGGAAACTATTTGGGCCGATTAATTTCGTCCTTTTTGGACACGAAAACGGGAATTCCGACGTATTTTAAGTTTCAGATTGTTTAGCATTCATGCCTACCTAGATAGGGTTACATGTAATGAATAACTTTGTTTATGTCAAAAAAAGCTCTGAAAAATACGCTTTAGTTGGCCCAAGAAACGGACCCAGTGATAAACTACCCTTTACTGGATCAGTCTCTTAACCCTCTTTTCATCCCTCGCCCACCGTTAAAACGTTTAATTCTAAATACATTCACATACAGGAAACAAACATCCATTGTTCCAAAATAGATTTATAGACCAATTTGGTTTTAGTTTATGCACGAAGTTCAGCTACAGGTAATCAGCAGGAGAAGAACGACGAAGGCGGAGGGGGGTTGGTTTCTGAAGGGAGCAGTCAAGCGATTCGGTTCGTCGTCTTGTGTATATTAAGGAAATTGGAAGAGGGCATCGAATAATTTAACCTTTAGAGTCCCAAACGTCCCTCAAATTACAATAATTGATGTGCCATACATAATTTTATAAAGTTCATACTGTTTCTTATGAGCAGAGGTACCTATCTGGCCAGAAAATTCTTCGAAGGCTGAATTGCCAAATGGTGTTGAATTTCCTTTTACTTACATATGTATGTATAATCGAATTGCACCATTTTTTTTTCACTGTTAATTTCTGGTACACAGTGTATATATTTATCTGCGGTGCAGCTCGGCCGTTATAAATGAGCGTCGAGGTGCGACTCGGTGTTATTGTCTCGGTGTCGATGCCAAGAATGCGCGCCCAGACAGGAATATATTGTGGGTGCAACGGAGGCCCCCGAGTTTTGTGCCAATGCATTTGTCGGGTTTTGTTTGATTTACTGAAATTTCTTCCTTTATTTTCCTTTCCATCGACCGAACGAACAGGCCGTTGACTTTTCGAATCCAGTTTAAATTTGACAACATTATTTTTATTGACAAAATGTCATTTAGGTAGAGCCACTTTGAACGGGTCTCGACTGGCGGGCCGTGGCCGTACCGTACATTCCAGAATTAGACAAATCTTTGATTAGCTCTGGAAGATTATTAGCAAGCAGACCAAATCGACGCGCGAAGGGTGATTCACTGGGGAACAGGTGTACCAACCGCACAACGATATAAGTATCGGAATGTAGTTTTTGCATTGATATGCGTCAAAATACGAGTCATGTCAATGCTTGCTGCGGTTTTTGTTACTTTGAAATCCTTTCAGCATTTATTTTTCCTTGACAGGTGGTACGAACTGGGAAATTCTTGAGATTTAATCGAATTTGAGGCGGTGAAATTTCTTGAGACCGTTGAAGGTTGACACACGAAAACTCTTCAAATTGGCGGACAAAATAGCTCTCAGGTGTCGCAACGTGTGGTTTGGCCGGCGAAATGGGATGGCTTTATTAACTTTAGAGATAGATTGGTTCTGTGTTTATTCTTAGATATCGCCAGTTCAATTTTGTCTAGAGTGTGGTGTGTTGTCTATTTGCTTTCAAATGATTTGTGGCTGGAGAAGACGATTTGGCATCACCCGCCGCTGTACTTTTTTTTCGTTAAACATTAGATTTTCTGATGACAGTAATTTTATTTGTTCTTCTCACGTCATTGGCATAAACAATGCCGTTGTTGTTTGGCATACCCTGTAAACACAGATGTAATCAGACATTAAAATTCAAGTTACGAATCTTTTCAGATGTTGCCAATAAATATTTTTATTATTTGTCAGGTAACTTCATTAAAACGTCTCTATCAAGTATCAAATATCATATAAATTGCATGGCATAATTATGACAGATCATTGATCTAAACTGTATTGACTCCAAAATCCAAGTACTTTATTCAGGGAAATATCCTTAAATTATTGTTTAACCATACCTGTATAAACATTTATAAATTGTACATCATAATTCTTAGTGTAAATGTTTTGAAACGTTGCCAATAATACTAATTTTTCTTCTTCCCACCCGTCAGGTAATTTACCTTTGAGCTGTAAATAGCAATAGTAATAGTAATATTGGCGTCATTACATATTTATCAATGATTATTTAAATAAACAATAACGGGTCTGGACAACTGGACGTTCACTTGTTTGTCCCGTTTATCGTTGTTCATTTGTTTGGTGGTCGGTCGTGGCGGTGGTGGCGATTTTTCCCATAAAACCAGCTGAACTGGAAAATTAAATTTGGGAAAATGTTCGCACGCACATTAGTTTTTGTTCCTGTTTAGTGTTTTAGCCTAAAATGACTGTCGTTTTGTAACGTCTCTGTATAGAATAATTGCGTGGACAATTAAACTGGGAGCAGATGATTTCTGTTGTTTTTCCGCCACTTTTTTTTTTGTTTTAAGAAAAATCGATCGAACGTTCGCCAGACGGGAAACCTATGTTCCAGGGCATTTTCCTTCTTTTAATCCATACTTATTACTCTTTTCTCTCCCGGACACCGTGCTCGTTTTAATCTCTTTCCATCCTTTTCCAACTCTGTTTCCAAGTTTGTTCCGAGCCAATGATTAACGGTAATTGTGTTCGGAAAAACACGATATGGCGGGCTGTAAAACTCCCTCCCTTCCCAAAAGCCTTGAACCTTCGTCATTTGAACATTTTTACAACTTGCATAAGCGTGTGGAAAAGAAAACCATGAGACAAGTGACTGTCGTGCTACAGACAATTGAAGGGCTCGCTCGGCCCGCTAGGATGAAGTAGGTTTTAATGAGCAACGCTCCGGGCGTCTCACGGCCTACTAACGTTTACAAAATAAGGAAGTACAACGTGTTTTTCTGGAATTATTTTTCAATTGTTTGTTGCTTACGTTGTTGTCAGTCGATTATTAAAAATTTAATGAAAAATGCTTGGTTATTAATGATTCTACAGTGTCAATTAGCAGAAATTTCAGAGTTTCCGGACGATTCTCCAGTATAAAAGGTTCCACTTCTTGCCTTTTCTGAAAGGCAATCACAATAAAAACAATATTATTTGCTGGCATCGAACCGAGAGAGGACTCTTTCTGTGCGTTCTCCTTGTCTCGCAATCCAGAGGGCATCACTTCAGTTGATTTGTTTCTTTTTCAAGAGAAAACCCTTGACGATGGAAAATCGAAACGTAAACGCGAGCCTCTCTTGAAGATTTCCTCGTTTGACGTTTAGCGTGGCACACTAGATCCCCGTGAATAAATATGAATTTTTGGAAAAACGGCATTTGTCGGCTTTCCGGAAAAATGAATTATATTGGGAGGCTTTGGCGGGGGGACAGTAAATAACCTTCCCCCCCGCCCGTTCCGCATTAGCCACGACACGTAATATTTCGTCTCACAAAAATGTACCCTCCTTCCCCCCGTTCCTACTACAGCCAGCTAATTCTTTTCGCCAATTTTTTAGCTAGGAAAACTACAGTGGCGGCGGATCATTTAATTGGAAAAAATGTCGTAATTTTATTAGCCCCTTTTTTCCTAAAGTTGTCCATTGAAAAAAAATAAAGTACCTTTTCTTCAAGTAAATTGTCCAGTGTATTTTGAAGATGTCTTCGTGTTGTTTCAAATAAAATTCGCGGCACTGTTATTCCCCATCATCGGGGAAAATGAAATATGTCCCTACTTAAGGTGATAGCTTTTCCTAAAATCGCGAACGCGCGAAACGCGGTGTCTCCGACGAAAACCTAAATAAATTATAACCTTCTATGTTGTATATGTGTGTGTACGTAAGTATTTTTATTTTCGTTTTGCGGGGCTCCGAATTTATCTATCTTTCGTGGTCCCCGGAAGAAAAACGCCTCCTGTTTGGAAATTTATCGCTTTTTTTACTCGGGCGCTGTTGGTCTCACGCCCAAAGTGGTGTGTTTCCATTGAAAATAAATTTTTCCATTTTTTTTCATAATTTCTAAAGATTCTATTGGTTTGTTCAATTTCCAGACTTACACAAAACTGATTGCTCAAAACTTACTCTTTGATTTCTTTTTGCAGTACAGTTAATTTTTGGAAAAATTACCATCAAGAAACAATAAACATTGAACTAATTGTGTGGAAACCTTGAATTCATTGCGTTTGTTTGTATCTATGTCAAGGAAATGACAAAAGATGTTCCAAGATAAAGACGTCATTAAATATTAGTATTTTTTTAACTGCCACCTGGAAGTTTATTTAGAGTCTCGAGACTTAATTGCAGGTGTTTTTGAACAGTTATCGAACAGAAAAGGTGTATCAAATGGACGGTTTTAACGAATTTTCAATAAACTGATTTTAAACTTAAATTTTATGTACTTAAAAACTATTATTTTGTGTAGGTACATAATATGTTTACATGATATATAAAAATATGTTTCTATCATAAATTGTGATATTACGTGTAAAAATTTCCAACATATTTGTTGAAGAATTCGGGTAATTTCAACATTTTCTTCCGCTTTGATACATAATGGCAATAACGTCTTAAATCAAGGTAATTCAAATGAGAAAAAAGAAGAAATTTACCTACTGCCATTTGTAAATATACACCGTTGTATGTATATTTATATGAATTTCTCTCTCACTCTATCGTCGTCGTCCTCTAAATTTACGAGGTATGTGGAGTATTTAAAAGTCATTAAATTAAACACGCTCAATTTCGAAGCACCATCAGTGAATCACCGCCACCAACCATACTCATCGGGACCGTGGAGCGAAAATACAGCGATAAATTTTCGAAAATCACTCGAAACGTTCTAATAAATGAATTACGGTTAATTATAGAAAATTTATTTCGCTTTTATTGCGATTCTATTTTCAATATTCCACGGGCTGTCCGTGTGTCACATGGGCGGGCCACGTTCCGAAATTCCATTTCCGTCATCCGAACCCGTTCCTCAATTTTTCAATTGTGGATTGAGGCGCCATTTTAGAATGGGGCAACGTCTTAACAGAAGCAACACATATTTTCCAATTTTTTTCTTACATATGTATACATTTTGAATTTTATGAAAATTTGGGGAATACTTTAGATGTCGCCGACAAGTTTGTACGCCAATGTAATGAAAATTTCTTCTATTTTTTTTCTTCGATTTTAGACCAGCAGCTTAAAATAAAACAAATTATTTCAGTGTATTTAAACGATTTTTAGATACCAAAAGGAATTTATAGGTTTTTAATCCAGAGGCGTTCCGTCGACCATCCGAGAACGGGAGGCACGTTCCGAAAATAACCTCCACTGTCGTTATTGAAAAACGGTTCGGTTTTGTGGCTTATTTTCGGAACGTTTGTTTCAACAACATTCTTTGTCTCACTTCGAAGATTTATTCACTCTCGCGCGTTAATCTTCCATGTTTTGAGTGTCAAAATTTGTTGTTGTCTTTTTTGGGGTCTGGAACGTGCACTTTTGACGTTCCGGATTAACCGTCGGGACGTTAATACGACGCGCCGAACCGTGATGATGATCGTTATGTGAAAAAAAAAATTACACACGATCGTACGGAACGGAAATTGTAAAAATGGCTTAAAAGGAATAAATATAGAACGATAAGCGCGAAATCGTTCGAACGTAACCGAATGGGTTAAACAATGACGATCATGGTGGTACTCTTAAAATGGCCAATACATTGTCAGTGGCGCGCCAAAGATATTCTTTTCACTAATTATTTAAGTCACCTTTCATTTATGCCACGCCACTGATTGAGCGTTAAAAAATGTATCATTATTGGCTATACTATACTGTGCTCTACTAGGTAGTTACACTCGTCAAGGTACCTCACATGCATTTTAACGAGCCGACTACTCACTCGTAGGCCAGTATTAATGTGTCATTATCTCCGGCGGTTATCAGCGAATTTTTACGCTTCAAGAGAAACAATATCAGAATAAATTAATAAATTAGGCTTTAATTACCTTTCGAGTTTTAAAACAACTGACACGTAGAACAGGGGGCGCTCATTCGATCGTGGAGAGTAATTAAGATATGGTTCGAGGTGAGAGGGGAAACAGTCCAATGGTACTCAGAAAAGCACCTGTCGTTCGATATTCCTTTCTCTCGAAAAACAAAAAATAGAAATACTTAATAGAAACGGGGTGCCGTTAAGATGATTGTTTTCCATTCGTTATTAATATTTTTTTAATTGCCTCGCCCGCTTCAAGATGCTTCTTTCGAAAGAACACATCTCTAATAGTACGTGTATACGTGACACAATAAGCCGCGGCCACTTGGGTGCTGGAGTGCGCCATTTTTAATTGGGAACGTCTCCATTGTGAAGGTGTCAAATGGGAGACTCGAGGACCGTCCCCATTCTTTTTTCTATATAACGCGCTTTTCCTTTGTTTTTCAATGATTTCCATATCGAAACTAGAGTATACCACTTTTCAGATTAATGTTCAATTCCAATTTTTTCATATCACCTAAACCTAACCATGTGGCGAAAGAAAATCATAAAGAGTCTTGAATTTCTGAAAATTAGCACTTTTTTCCTCCAAAAAGAAGAAAAAGAAAGCATTGAATCGCTTAAAGAGAGATGAAAATATATTTTACCTATTTCGATATTAATGAAAAACAGTTGACATTTGAACTTTAAACATCAAACCATTTTATATAAAATACGTCTATTTGTTTTACTGTTACAATCAGTAAAAATAGAAAATAAATATTCCTTCCATACGAAACGGAGGGTATATCAATTTAGAATCATTAATTGTAGTATTACCTTTTTCTAGTAAATTAAACAATTTGAACGACCTATTGCGTAAATCTAAAGACAATATCTTATGCATCGTCCTTTTTTTATTACATTAAAAATAAAGAAAGACAACATAAAGCATGCTTTTATAAATATCACAAATTAATGACATACGGTAAATCTAAAAATTCGAACTGTTGGTACAGTTGCTAAGTGCGGAGGAATTCTAACCTTGCGTAATCATCTTATGATAATAGTAAACATTCTTCGTTTTAGTCATCTTTATATTATACGCAGTAAGGAAAAGGATGCTAAATAAAGTGCCGTCTTCTGAGTTACGCGAAATGTACGTATATGGCTTTGAATTAGCACGGTTATTGGAGAATGATAAACTTATAAACTGTGGATGTATGTATATTGACTTTTTTTATTATTTCAAACAATTAGTTCATATTCGTTTCCGTTGACTCAATTGTCATTCTATTTTGAACATTTTTGCAAATTACACATTTTTGTATTAAAAAAGTCTAGTTTTAAAATTAATTATTACTACTTTGTTATTATTATTATTATTTATTTGGTAAATATGAATTAATATTCATTATGTTATTTTGATTGTATACATATATTAAAAAGCTACAATTAGTAATTAAACCATGTTTACATATCTGATGTGGGACAAAAGTTTATTAAAATAGATTTTATATATCTACCTTCCTTAATGGTAAGCCTATTGGACTAACTTTGTATTCTTTTAGCGTTTCGATAATGCCTGGGAGCAATCTTAAAATGCAAACACCGCAATTTGTTCTTAACCTGTGCGAATATTTTCAAATGAAGAAAAGAAATGGTGGACCATTAGAGCCTCTTTCATCAGTTCAGGAAGTATTTAACTTATCTAAGTTTTTTGAACACAATTTTTAATGCATATTTAAATTTTCGAGAATAGCAGCTGCTCTTAAAATTAGTCGAAAGACAGCCCATTTCATTAAAAAAAGATCATTTGTATACTGGGTTTTGAGTTTTTATGAAACTAGAAAATCTGAGCTGTCCATATTGTCTGTTGAGAATCACCATGGGGTAATTCCAAAATATAGATTTTTGAGTTACGACTATCAAATGAATCATATTTTATGTGCAGAGTAAAAAATAAAGCATTAAAAATAATGGGGCTAGTTGTAATTTTGTTGTTTAAGTTTATAATTTTATATCAGTTTCAAACGCTATTTTCTCCATATGATAAATTTCAGGCTAACTCAAATATCATGATTCTCAATAGGCAATATGTAAATTGGAAATAATTAATCTAAAATTGTACAATGAAAGTTCTTGTATTGTTCTAAATAAATATCAATGTTTGAATTAAAAATTATTTCGGAGTTTTAATTCGTTTTTTAATTTTTAAAATTGCTTGACTATGCGTAATTATTAGATGCAAAATGATAGCCACTGTCGTCGCAGTACTACTAAAAGTGATAAATACTACGTAAGCGGAAAGTCGAAACCACATCAACCGTTATGAATAGAAATTAGTTTTTGACTCTTACAGCTACAAAATTTTAATTTAATCCATAGGATTTTCGTGACATTTACATGATGATACACGGGTAAAGATCTTACCGTACCAACTGTAGGTATATTTAAGAAGTTTTAGCTATTGATTGGAAATGTGTCCTTTTTTATATTAAGTATTTTTTTTTGAATTTCTCTTTCTTTTCAGATTTGAACAGTGGAACATAAATAAGGCTATTCACCAGGTGAGTTGTTCTAATAAACACCTTGGAATTCAAGTGGAAATAATCAGGTGTAGGCAAAGAAAGGGACGAAAGAGAGATAGATAGAATGAGAAGGGTTTTTGTGTATGGATGGAGTTTGTGGAGTGGTCGCGTCTTCTAGCGTAAAAATGGAGTCAAGTGGCCTGAGAACAAATTCATTGTTTTATGAAATCTTTGCTCTCCACTATCTCCTGATATAGGTTAAAATGGCGATGATTTCGTTCTCCTTTGTTCAAGATCGTATGTATGTAATTTTCGAGTAATTTTTTCCCATCGTTGACGTCCGTCTGCTCGTAAAATTAACTGACTGGATACGAGAGAGAAAGAGCTGCTAGGTCGTTTTCTCCTGGTTTTATTATATTTCATCCTCGACTCGACTACTGGTGGACTATCCTGCCAATTCCTGCAGTAGCAGCAGTAGTAGTAACAGTGGAAAAACTGCAATTATGGCTTCGGAACGGCAGAGACTGGATTTGTCTCTGCGCGCGTTCTCGATTATTTATGTGTTTAGATTGAGTTTAAGTAATGCATGATAATGGAAAATGGGAAATCGCCGTCGGCTCCAGAGAGAGGAACAGAATAAAGAGACGAACAGGACGACTGCTACTTGAAAATACATCTAATATCTCATCGGTATCCATCGTCGAAACGGCAACGCGAGAGCGCACTTTTTTTGATTAAATTGCAATGGAAATTTATAGCTTCCTTTCGTTGTCAAAAAACTTATTAGCAGTTACGCTCAAGCGCATTTATAGAATTTTTAATAAAGTTATCAAATAGTCAACCTTCAGTTTCATACCAATTTTTAAATACTTAACTTAACCTGTATCCATAAGACAATTGTGAAATGTCGTTTAGGCATCAGATAAAGGTTGAAGATTTAAGGTAAGCATTTTTTTATTATTAACACTTCCTTTTATTAACTTTTCTAGTTTGTATGTATTATTTATTTTTGGGTACGTCCTATACTTTTGTAAATTTGATTCCGTTGGTTTACATGCACGCTATTGGTTCAAAATATTCCCGATCACCGATAAACAAAATCGATCGCGGCCAATAGGCGTGATTTTACCGCATGTATCGGAAAGTGATCGACCAATCGTCCCGACGCCTCCAGCCGATGCCGGTGCTTGCGCGCAATGTATCGGACGCCCTGCGTCGTCGTTTTATGTATTAAAAGAGAAAATCGAACGAACGAACGACCGGATCCGAGAGGTTCGAGAAAGAAGCTGGAGCGTGGAAAAAAAACGAAGAAAAATGCCCACTGCAGCGGCTAAAGCAGGATCGGCGAGTATATAGAGAGACCTGCTCCTGCTGTTGCTGCTGCCACTGCTCCTGCCGGTGGTAGGTATATATAAAGCAGGCAAAAGTAAAGCCATCTGGAAAATCGAACTTTTTTACCAGGGTTGAAGGAAAACTTATAGATTTTCACAATTATAACAGAGACAATGCAATTTATTAAATCGTAATTTGGGACCGTGTATTTATAATGGGACCCACTTTAAACTCTATGTTTATTAGCGTGTGAGTTAAAATATGCTGATGGATAGTTGAGGAGACCGATGCCAAATAGTCCTCGATAAGTTTTTCAGTTATATAAGTATTTTTGGCTCAAAAATTATTTCCTCGTGTTATTATTTTTATTCCTATGCCATCTAATAGTGATTGAAAACTTTGTTGCTGTTGTATCATGAATCATGACGAACGGCCTTGGTTGTATGAGATTAGAAACAGAAAATAATGGCAAACATTCTCTTTTAATAAGGGTCCCTGGACGGTTTTTGGACAAGATACATTTAGGGTCTGCCCTATTTGGGAGTTGACATAGTTTCAAGATAAGCTACCGAAAAACAAATCCTTTATATTTATTATTTTTAGAAATGTGATCAAAACTGCTTTGTTTTTTAACTGCATGATTTTTTGAAACATGAAAAATGTGTCAACCAAGGAGAATTCTGCATTTTATTGTCAAAATCAATTTGGTTTTTTTTTGTTTAAAATATACACTATAAGTATGTGTCTACACAACATCTAGAAATTTAAGATACTTAACGATTTTGATTTGCAAACAAATTAAGTCGATTTTTATTTTTTACAATAGCTATACTTAAGAGTACTGTGAAGTTATAGCTTACATAATGACGATGAAAAGAAAAAAAGGGTACAAAAGAGTTTTTTCTCCATTGGCTGTCCTAACTCGATCTATAACCGGTAAAATTGGAAATCCATCAACCAATCGGAACCGATAATGCTTTATATACCGATCTCTATATCCACCTATTATATACCGACGCTATGTATCGACGCCGATCCCATCGAGTGGGAGGCATCTTCGGCGTCCTCGTCGCCGTATTCCCTATATACACCCGTTCGATCGGCAGGCGGGGGGTGGCAGATGGCGATGGAGGCGGCCGGAGGGGCGGCGGATATCGTAAAAAAGTCCATCGACGAGCAGCCGTCCCCCGCACCGTCCCCGCAGCGGACCTTTGACCCCGCTCGCTCGTACGTAGGTTCGACTCCTCGCGCACTCAAATAGACGGCATCGTTCGATTTTTGCGGTGTGGACGACGACGCGGCCGTCGCGGCGCGGGGGACGTCTATCAGGCGACGCCCAGGCTACGCCGCCGATCGGCGGCTCCTGGAAGCTGCGACAACGACGACGACGATTGCGATACTTAGCGAAACGAACATCTCCTGGCCCCAGAGGATCAACCTACGAAGATGATCTCTACAATTCAATCGTATTAATCTAGTGAATTTCACTTACACCAAATTTCAGTTATTTTTAATTTTTTACATATAGAGTGAGTGCTTTCTTCTTACTTATATGAATAGAGCAAACATGAGCCCTATAAAATTTCTTATTATAGGGACCTCGTACAATGCATTACTGGAATTCTATGCATAGAGTCAATACTTTCGATGAAAAAGAGCAATGCTCTATGTATTTATCTATCTATTATGTATGGTCGTTGATTATATTTCTCAGGTATATAACGGGGGCATCTCTGCTGAGAGTGTGTATATACTCCCGATTGGTTCGATAGGTAGTCATCTATAGCAATAGAACGGCATGTATCGATTCTGCGCGCCGCCTCCGCCAATCGGGTGCTCGATCGGTGATCGGTTAGTGATCGGGGGGCCCGAGGGGAAGGGGCCCGGGGGGCGGGCCGAACGACCGACCGTTTGCCGTTCGATTGATTTTTACCACCGCTCGGACCGCGTTCGGGTGCGCCTCGGAGGGGAATGGAACGTGAGGAGGGGATCCGGATGAAAGGCAGGAGGAGGATGATGATGAGAAGATGAAGAAGAAGAAAAATGTAATAGGAAAAAGCCAAGGTCGGTCGGGTGCCTGGACCTACAACCGAGTGAGAGAGATAAAACAAAAAAGACAGATTGAGTGGATGCAATTGTTTTTAAGCTGTGACAGATGACGTTGGGATGAACACGGATCTCAGTTAAACAGTTGACGATTGATTGATTACGAATGACATTTAAAATGGTTAAAAATAGAGTAACTACTTGTAGTAGATATCTGCGAGCATATATGTATGTAAGATTGTAATGATCTTAGATGTACATATGTACTTACAAATAGAGGGTATTTATTTTCCCTATTCCAGTTTTCACTATATTCACGAACGGCTTTAGAAGGAGTAGGTAGAATACTTCTACAAAAATATTTTTGGGAATTAAGAAATCAAGTAGTAATCGTAAAAATAAATGGAAATTGTTTTATACAGGGTTTAAGGAATATTATAAAGTACTTTCCTGGATTCTTATTCGTAGATGAAGATTTTTTGTACTCAAAAAATAGATGTTAATTAACGAATATTGGCACGACGTAAATTTACAAGTGGACAATAACACGAGTCGAGAGCGAGCATCAATTACAGTTAATGCCCAACGAAATTGTAAATTAAGTATTCCAATTTCAGAAAATTGGATGATTCACTTGGTGTCATCCAGTTCAGCACGTTCCATCATTATTATTCAATTTATGCCACGTTTGTTGACAGTTGACTGGTATTTTTTCCAAATTAACCTCTCTCACTCTAGTTTCAAGCGCAGTTTATTAAAATATAAATAGAAAGTTTTGACAGGATACGGGGGCCGAGTGAGGTGGCGTTCTTAGTATGCCCTCCAGAGGTCGCTGTTTCGACTAAATCTAGCTCAAATTTAATTATTGAAACTGGGTTTTAATGCATTGCGGTGTACAAAAGCGCCCAAATATATTATGTTTGTATGTATTTGTACACGTGTATGTTTGCACGCCCCTGACAATTTAACTTTGGGAATTCGATTTCGGTTGCAGCAACAGTCGAAAAGGTAGCAGAACAGCGCCCGGGGGTGGGTGGAGAACTCTCCTCGTGTTTCTCCACGTTCACTCACTCACTCGAACCGTTTAGGTAAATTAAGTTTAACTCTTTGCCGGGCATTGTGTCCAGTCCACAATAATATAAGCGGGCCAGCGAATTCCTTCGGGGGAAACGGCCACCCTGTGGTTCCATCCCCCAAAATAATATGTCGAGTCGCTTTTGACCGTTTGACCGGAAAGATTTCCGATTTTCACCTGTATTCTATGTGTACATTTAAGACCGGACGTTGATTACTTTGGCTTTTTGGGAGTTCTTGGACGGGTTGCACGTCACTGGTTCGTTGGCCTCAAAACAAAAGTGGAATTATTAATGGCGACCGGTCAACCGGGTGTACCTTTTATACGTACTTACATATATATGTACCTTTACAGTGGCCGGAATATAATAGAAAACGAAACTTAATTACCGTCCGCTTAAGTTAACCCGGGGCCTGTGGGTTAAACTCTTGCCGCACGTCAGATTATTAACAATTAAAACGCGAGTATAAACGTTCGATTTATGAATTATTTTGCCTTGTTGGCCAATGGGAGGTCCGTCTTTGCACAAAGGATTTCTTGAGCTGAACAACTCATGTAGGTACGACGCCACTGGACCCTTTACAGAGACGGTTCAGGCTTAAAAGAGGCTTTTTAAATTGGCTGTGGTGTTATGAAGATTTGTTTTGGTTCTCCAAGATAAATATCGCTGGAAAAACATGGCGGTGACTCGGTTTGTTTGACTTGGCAGCTGGAAAAATTTCTTATTTTCCGCGGTGATTCTTTGAAAAGTCTCTTTGTTCAAGGCTGTTTTTTTTAATCAGAAATCAGAAATGTTTAGTTCGATTTCTCGGAATCGGCCACACTGGTATATCCCGCATTTATTTATAAACGTTAATAAAGATCTCCATATTCGATAGGAGGAAATACCGAGCCGGCAACAGGGTTATTAAATTTTCTCCTTTATTTTTCTGTAAAATCGTAAAATGGCGATTTTCTATTAAAACAGCTACCGTTTATTTCGAATTTTACTGCCTCGTTAATAAGTTTGGAATCTCGTTTATTCGACATCACAGAACGCGTTAAATTACGTTACGCCACTGGTTACAATGTTGCCAAGTGTTACCATTTTTCCTGTTTATTCGCCACCAATATATACAAGAAATATAAAGTAGACACAGCACAGGGAGGAATCTCCATAAAGGTTCGTTCACCCCTTGTTTTCGGGGTCATGAAAAGCAATGGGGTTCGTAATAGCCGCCCCCGTATACATGCAGCAGCCAGTTATTAGGTCGGGGGGTGCGAAAAGTGTGTTGTGTTCGGCGTAGCGCTCTTGACCTACAGAGCGCCACCGAAAGTGGGTCATAACCAGNTCGATGTTTGTCTTAAAAAAAGCACAAAAAGGAATATGCTTTTTTAAGTTCGCAAGCAAATCGAATTGTTTTTGCCACTTGACAGATGAAGTAATGGCGGTTGTTGTGTGTGTGTGTATGTATATGTATGTGTGTATGTGAGTGTATCTCTTAGCTTCGCTACATTATTGCGAATTACCGAATTTATTTGCATAGTAGACAGTCGAACGAAGGAACAACGACAAGACTCGCTAAATACGAACCGAACTTACAGGGTGAAACGTGCCAATAGCTTAACAGATATCGATTAGAAATCATATGTTTCTACTGATTTGAGGGCTTTTTGCATCTTAATTCATCAACTTTTATTCGATTAAAATAACACATCTGACATTTTTATGGGAAATATAGTGAAATCGATGGAATTTTCTTTGGATATCGTTCGGAAATCGCCCGGTAAATGAAGTATATGCACCGAAAACACAATCCATTCGGTCCTATTCGCGACGTATATTCCGCTAGAAACCCCTTTCTTGTAATTTAGCGAAATAAACATTAACGCTACTAAAAGCAATAAAATAAATCAAGCCGCTCGCGATTCGAGCGAGAGCAGATACACTCTCTCTTATTCCTAAATGGGAATCGGGTGGAGATAAAGGGGGGAGGGTGTGGAGGTGGTGGAAAGAGTCTATGGTGGTGGCTCTGCGGCTGCCAACCAAAGGGGATAAGAAGAATTTTATTTCTGTTTTATTTTTACGATAACATCTTCTTCGGGAACATTAATTGAAGGCCTCTCGGTCTCTCGGAGTGTTAAATAGACGTCTCCAATATAATAATTGAACATTTCCGGACGATAGACATAAATATAATGTTATCCGCGTGGGTTAAAAAGGCTTTAACGTAATTTGTTTAAAATAAAACTAAATTTGTTTATAACTCGTTATTGTGACTCATCGTCGTACTTGCGGTCATAAAACCGCAATCGAGTCTCTTTTGTTTTGGCGACCGCGATTGTTATTCGATTAGCAAATGTTTAATTATTTAGAGAGTGTTTCACTTTATAACGAAATAATTTTTTGATTATGAATATCGTAAATTAAACATGTGCAATATTTATTCAAATTTATTTATGATACTGCGAGAACCCTATAGCTAATTTATAAATGAACATTTTATTGCAATAAAATTGGAGTAGTCTCCATTGGTCGGATCTCGGTAGTCCGATGTCCATAGCCCACTCTGCTTCCTTCTTGGTGCGATGATTAGTCAAACCGAACGTCCATTGTTCGAACAAGCGACACTGTGTCACGTTGATGTATGGTTCGGGCCATATATCAAACAATATCGCATCGGCTAATTCCCTCCACGGCCGTCTTTGTTTTTCGGGCCTCTCGTTTCTCCCCGATACTGCTCCGAGGTCCGACTGTTCATTCGTTTGTTTTAAATTTTCCAAATGACGTTTGACAGGGTCGTCCTGATTTCTTCATCCCAAGATTCCTTTTCCTAATATAAAAAAAAATACATTATTCGATCTTAATATTCAATGTCGATTAACGGAGAACTTAACATTAGGTTGAGGCTGATCGGCAATATCGAGAGGAAATGGATAAATATGGAAATGTGTGTTACGCCACTGTAGAACCTATTTATCCTTTTCTCCTAATGTCATTTGTTCGAAGTCCGAGCGCCATACTTTTCGCATACGAATTCCCATCCCCCCCGTTCGGGACAAAAGGGGTTGGAGGGTGGGCCGCATCGGAGAATTTGTATAAAAGCGGACAATGCGTATGCGGACTAATGATGGATTTCAGGTTTTTGTCTTATATTTCATGGGTCATACAAATGGACATTTTATTAAAAAAAAATAATAAAATACGATGTTGTCAATTTTAAGAAAACAAATACAGTGTTCTCGCACAGATGTTGTTCTCTTGTGTATGTATGTGTCTCTTCCTAATAAACTTTTAAATCATTGACAATTTAGAACCGGGCGCAAATTTTGCAATTAAGTCTCCGATATTTTACGGTTCGGGGCGTGCTGCTGAGAGGTTAAGGGTTATATTTCCCCGATTAAGCCAAAACGGAATTTAAATAGTCCTACAGTATGTTGGCACTGATAAGATATACTGGAGTCGTTAAGCAATTTTCTAATGGCCGTTAATTCGAACCCTTTATTTTCCTCACACCATCGCGTCAGGTGATAGGTGTCCGTCCCACCCCGATACTCAATTTTCAATTGTGAAAATTCATGTTCAAACTAAAATAATTGACATATGAGTGATTGACGTGAGTGCAAACATCCTCATTCACCCTCACCGCGCGCGCTCTTTGTTTCTCTTTTGTTTCGAACACACGTCAATCGACTTTTGACGTCCAATTGTTTTCATGTTGTAGCAAATGTTTTTTCCCCCTGACTAACCTTGATTGATTGGTTGATTGATTGATATCGCAATTCGGACCACTTTTTATTTGCGAGATGTAAAAAATATCGCCGTTTCGACTTTGGGAAACCGGTAAAACGGCCCAACAGCAGACACCGAGCAGCGCTAATCAAGTTGGCACAATTAAAAACAAATGAGTGGTGCCCGCATATCTGCTCTTTAATTAGCACTTCGTTCGAATTAAGCATACTTTGTTAAATGCTCTTGTTAACGGATACTTATTAAAGAGTTTTTGCACGTAGTCTGAACATTAAGAAAAAATTGTTGAATTAATTATTAATCGTGTCGATTTAATAAGTTAAATTGAGTTAACACGTGATCGTTTGTTTAACATTTTCTAATATCAAAATATTACAAGCCTAATTAAAGCCTTATATATTTCCGAAGGCGAAAACTCTACCGTTCTTATTGTTTTAACGTTGCTTGAATAAACCCTTGATTTTTATTAGAGGCTCTATGTGAAGGGACGTTTCTCCTCATAAGGGTCTGATAGTAAAATTTTAATTTCCGGCCTATTAGAGATCGTTAAAGTTTATTAAAAGTATGTGGCGTGAGATAAACCATTAGCGAAGCGGTTAACCACCCGATCGGACCAATGATTTAAATATCTCATTCATAAATAATTCAATAATAATGAAGACGAAAAAACTGTATCAGACGGAGGGAACTTCCTGCGGAAACGCGGTGTGTCATTACGTAACCGTCTTCTTCTTTCCGATATGTTAAATAGGGATCTGCCCGTTATAGTCTACTTGTTTTCAATAAAAAGAGAGGGTACTTGCAAAAGCATACTTTCTCCTCCTCCTGGTTTCCATTCCTTGATGTTGTCACTTTTTTATTTGTTCACCGATTCAAGGGCAAATCCCTGACCTATTTGCACCCCGGTGAAAAAATGTCGAAACGTTCAGTTTTTCTCTCCCCCTCGTTCGCGCTCGTAAAATGACATCGAGGCGTCGTTCCCGACAAGCCGGATATTTCAAATCAGCCTGTAAAACACCCCATTTTCCAATAAACTGATATCGATACCTGTCTACCTGTTGCCGCTCCTGCTGTGCCGGCTTTCTCCCTCATCGTTCTCGGCTAAAAATTGGGGTTTGAACAATGCAGAAAAAAAATTACGGGGAAAGAAAACAGTTTAAACGATGACATGACAGGACAATAATAGTCTAGGAAACTTCGAATCGTGGTCAATACTTATGGGGGTATTTCATTAGAATAGGTTTATTGCTTTGTAAAATGATTGGTTAGATATTGAATTAAAAATTCAAATTTTTGTGCTTACACTCTAGTCAAGCACACAATAGGCTTGCTGGTACACTCATGGACAAACTAATTGAGCATTTGTATTTTCTTTTTCACGTAATTTAATGTAAGTCCATTTCTTGCTCAGAGACAACAGTAAATGGTATAAAATTTAAAAAATTAATTTCTGCAATCATTAAATTTTGAAAAAAAAAACAAATCTCAAAATGGGAACAACATTATTCTTAGAAGTTTTAATGAAACAATGTATCGACATATAGCATAAAATAAAAATAGCACTTGTTTTTGTTATTATCAAAATGGAACTCGAGAGCATTGATTATTTTTTCAAATTTTATCTCATTTGTTTGTCCAAATTTGTAAATTTAAATAGAAAAACTGCACATATTCAATAATACCATCCATTAATATACCATTAATTTAATAAAAAATAAACAAATATGAAAAAAAAGTTGCGCCCCCGGGTGGGCTCGAACCACCAACCTTTCGGTTAACAGCCGAACGCGCTAGCCGATTGCGCCACGGAGGCTTTAAAATGTTTTTGTCTTCTTTCCAATGACTAACTTGAAACCATATTTTTATAAAGATAATATTAATTTCAATTGTTTAATAAAATTTTTCTAATCAATACATTTCATCACGTTACTGTGGCATTTGACAATTAAAAAAAATTAAATTGGCACAAACAGGCAAAATAACTTTAACATTCCAACTGTAATGGACCGCATTCTTATCCATTAAACAACCGTATGTGTGTCCCCTTCCTTTCCGGATTTATTGCAAATTAACTAAGTATACAAAAAGGGTTTAAATGAACATGGGTGAATGGGAGGAACAGTGAAATGGGTGGGTATAATTCTTCCATGATTCTATATTACTGGTTATTTCTTCGCGTACATAATTTTTTAGTCATGACATTATAATATCATTGAACTCATTTTAGCAATTATCAGACCAAAGTCTTCCCACGGATCCGTACTAGTTAGATCAACAAAAAACTGTCATAATGGCCGTATACGTGTATGATTCTTAGTCATTCAACGGAACGACGTAGTTATAGACTTCCTTTTTAAATCACAATCGTATTATATTGGGCATGGGTCCGTGTGTGTGTGTGTGTGTGTGTGTATGTTTTTTAACTCAAAATAGGAAAAAACCCATTCGTATATTCTTGAAATAAAACCGTCTTAATTATTTCGGGATGTGTATTGGATCGTAATGAATAATAGAGAGCGAGAGCAAGAGAGAAAGAGAGCTTTTCCAGTTTATACGTACGTGAGCCCAAAGGCGTATTATTGTTGTTACATTCCCCGAAAACTAATTGCTTTAATAACGATTGTCTTTGAATACCGGAACTCGATTCGGCTTTAATAGGTTTTTAAGCATTTTCCACTGTGGCGGAAAATCCGGAAAATCGAAAGCGCCCCGCGCGTTCGTTCACAGAAGGCTTTCCGAACTGGAAACACTCTCTGGCTCTGGGCTAGATTCCTTTGTTTCGTTATCGTTCTTCCAATTAATATCGTTATCATAGTCAGTCGAATCTAAAGTCTGATGTGTTTTAACCATTCTTTTGCTATTTTACCTTGTTACACTCATTAGCCTATCCATAGTCAAAGAATATAATGAATTTATATGAAGTTAAAACCTAAAACTTTTAAGTACTAACTTGAACGCATTTCGGAATTTACTGTTGCTGCCTGTTGATCTTGTTACGGGAACTAAATCAGGAGAATTCGGTGTACTAAAGAGAAAAACAGAAGAAAGATGAGACTTAATTCTCGATTATCACGCCTCGTATATTTACGCTTTTATTTTATCGAAAACTGACGGTTTTAATAAGGGTCCGTTTGTGCAGTTAGAGAAGACCCCTTGCGGGGCGACTCTAAAATTTCTGTAAAAATTCGTAGAGTTGGAAGGAGATTGAACGGCCTTATGGCGTTCCTCCCATTGTTCCCGTTTGACGTTTTTATGTCATTCCGTAGCGATTTCGAATGATTGAAACGGCCCTTTTTGAATTGATTATCGGTCCCAGGGCTCAATAAAATATATATTTAATAATCTTGACAAAGGATCTTCTGGGGTTAGCGGGTATTTTTCATCAGGTGCATGTGAAAGTTCTTTTCCCCCATGCACGGCAAGAACACAATGTTTGGAATAAAAAACAAGACATCCGTTGTCGAATCCCCATTAAGTTTTTGCTTCGATTCCTTAAAAGGCATCAACCATAAAATTCGCTCATTTTTCTAACTCTTAAGACGTCACCAGCTAATGACTTGCGACGTCATTAGGGCATGCCTCGACGCCCAAATTCGAATCGATGATGGATTTTTCTCTTCGCTACTCTTTTCGACGTATTTAAGCCTTATCAGACAAACAGTTGTAATATTGGCGCCTGATTTATGGTTCCCCTTAATCTTTAAATTGCTTATTATTGTGTACGGAATAAAGCGATTTATTTTCTGGAAATCGAATATAGGCGCCTCTCGCGTGTACGTAACTGAAAAATTTTTTATGGGGCCCCGTCAATAATCGAGGTCGCACTCACCTAGCGGGCGAGCAATAAAAGGTAAAATTAGTATAGTGGCAGACGTACTCACCCAATTTTTATAGATCAATAATAACGATCGATAAGGCTGGAGACCTGGCCTGGTTTTACGGCTATTCGAAATGCCATATTACGATGTGTCATAAAAATCGGCGCCGAATCCACTTAAAAAGAAATAGTTAAATTACGTATAAATAAAAAACCCTTTTGTTTACGGCCCATATATTCTTTATTGCGTCGTGTCGATAAAATTATTGGCTTGTATATTAGAAAGGATGGATCTTTGAGTCAACATTTTAATGACGTACCTGGGATTTTTTATGGTTTCTTTCATAATTGGCCTTAAACCATGTGAATAATGACTACGCCTATGAATGTACTACAAAATTACCCTTTAGTACCTAGCTTTGTACCTATTATTTTAGCATTTTCACCGTTTTTTTGGTTGTTGTTTTTTATGGAAACCCTTAATATTTTCATTCATATTTGTACTCTTTGTTGAATTTCAATATGACTTTATGTATCACACATACGATGATTTTAAATACATGGTTTTCTTATTATTCAATTTATTCTGTGTAAATATTGATGTTTTATAAAAAGTAAATAACCTAAATGCCAGCTAACTAAACGATTAAGAGTGAAATAGACCAGACATTGTTAAAAAATGAGATTTTAGTTATTATAGATTTGGGGAATAGTTAAGTTTAAAAATTGAAAATTTCGAACAAGGCTAACTGGATTTTCCTGAATAGAACCAAATTTTCTGTTTTAGGGTCCATTGCAAAAATTCAAATTTCTTTATTTTTTTGTTATATTTTTTTTAGTTATGAAGGTATATAAATACAAAAAATCTCTATTTATGTATATATAGTTTTGTTAATTGTTCATAATCGCCAATCGTCTTGTTCTAGATATATAACTAATTTTTGCGCAAAAAAATTCTTTAACATTTTGTAACATTTGAACTGTCACAAATGTAAACAGATTATGAATTATTTGTTGCATGTTTTCTTTTGCGGTTGACCTCAGTCTACACACCAGTGTTATAATACAGATGTAATTAAAGAAAAAAAGTCGAAGCAAGTAAAATCAGGTGATGTTACTGGCTAATTTAGAGTTCCTCTTCTACCATTCCGTTTTTCTGTAATTTTCCTTCCATAAAATTTAATTTTCGCAATCCGTAGTGGGCTGGAGTTCCGTCCATTTGAAACCACAATATTTGCATAACATTAAATTGCACATTTTCTTTCTATAAGAGTAGGCGTTTGCATTCGTGCGTCTGCTTCTGTGACACCCCGAATGCTACAAAAAGGTAAAGGATGATTTAACCAAAGAGCATTTCTTTGTTTAGAACAATATGGCAAACATTTTAAATATTCAAGAAAACCAAATTAAACCCGTCCCATCATTATGTCCGTCTAAAAAGATTGATAAATAATATGAAAAATATATATATACTTACACTAAAACATGCAGAAAAGGAGAATATCATTAAAATTAATAGAAATAGGGGTTCGTTAAAAAAAATAGGAAATTGAATTTTAGAATGGATCCCGGTAGTAAACAACATATGGTTTCATTTAAAAAAGTCAAGTTGATGGTTCTTAAAATTTGAAATTTAAATAAATTGTCTTTGAAGCCAATAATAACTGACATCTCATTTCTTGGCAATGAGTAGTCTATTTCAAATTAAAACAGCGTGATTTTGATATTGTTCACTTTTTATCAAACGTTCACGTTTTTAGGAAAAATTGAGCATTTAAAATCCCATCTGTCATACACAGATACAGTTGTATTGAAATTTAATAAGAAGTAGGTATATGAACAAAAATATATGGGCTTCTATTTAAAAAACATAATTTCTTCGTGATACTTTATTTTGGTACACTGTATAGAGTTATAAATAATTTTAAATTATAGATCCTGTAGCCCTGCACATTGTTCAAAAAAGTTCTTTTCAGTAAATAATACCGCATGCCTGCTTCAGTCCGTGCCATCTTAGGTGAAACAGCCTGTACATATAATAATAATAGAGGCTCAAATTGACTAAACACTGAACGGTTCCGATATAATTGATAGAGTTAGGAGTGATTTGTATTCAACAACGGTTGCCTTCCACGTCATATTTCGACTTTAGACAGCTTGCTTGTGAATGTCTTGTTGTAAATTTTCCGGGTGGGACGGAGGAAGGGTTGATTGGGTTAGATTTGTCACTGTCTAAGCGTGTTGACCGGAAATTTCCGGGGAATTTCCAATTATTAATACCTATTTAGATTTGAATGATAAATTATTGTACGAAAATACGGGTGCAAAAAAAGCTTCGGTAATAATCATTGCATCTATGACCCTCTTATTTCAAGTCTCATTCGAAAGCGAAGCGAGCAATGAGCATCTTTCCAAGTTTCTTACAATTCGGAAAGCCCATTCAATCTAATAAATTTATTAATATTGCCCTTGGTTTCGCGTCTTCTTCTGTTGTGTGCCCTTCTTACAACCCTAAACGACTCGCATACAGGGTCTAGTGAATGCGTATCTAGTTGAAGACCCATTTAGATGATGCTCGTATTGACATCCCTCGTATATGTGACAATGGTAGCTGATGATACCACCTTATAATGTGAAAATACGATTATTGCTTCCGTATTTTTCTCGCGAATCGTATAATATAGAGAGAAAGCGTAAACCGAATAAAATTGCTTATAAAAAAAGGAACGTTAATGGCCGATTTCTTATTGTAGTTATGATTTATCGGGAACCGACGTGTAGGGAGGGAAGTTATGTCGGTTTTCAACAATTGAATAAATGTTGAAGACAGCGTTCGGATGTAATTTTACGAAAACTTAAAGCATGACATCAAATACGCGCCGATTGCAATTTAACAACTTCACGAGAATCAATCGTTAGTCGATACAACCTGAAAATTATCGAGACCAGTACTAATCGATAATTGCACGCGAACATGTGGTCGATATATCGACGACGTAGGTGGTACTCGATCGGCAACAGATTGATTAGTAGGCTGTGTATAATTTCTGCATATTGGCGTTCTGGCGGTAGATTGTTGTTTATTAAGAAACAGTGGCGGGTCAATTGTGTGTCACTTTCTTGTCGAAAAGTATATATTTCTCTGTTCGTAGATTATTTCAATATGAATAGATGCTTAATAAAATTTATTATAGACGACGATCCGAGAGTGTGCAGGTTCTACGGGGTGGAGATCAGATAAAGGCAGAAAAATTCGGTACGGACCCATATTTTAAAATGTGGCTTCGAAAAATAAATACAATGTATTAAACAGCCACAAATCTTCCGCGGCCTGGACACCCGGCGTTCGAGTAACAGATCGTAAAATATGGCGGGTGTCATTTTTGAATTTACTGCCCCTTTCGGTAGGCATTCATTATATTTAAATAAATAAATTTAAGCCACCGATTAATAATTAATTTTCTGTTTTCCAACGGACCAAATTATCCATATATCTACTGTTCTCCTGATGCTCGTGCTTCACCCTGTATCATCTGAATTATAATTTCAAAAATTATTACGAAAGTCAAATGTTTGAAAACATTCTGTACATTGGAAAAGGCATTTTTCAAGAAAGTAGTCTGACACGACATTTGTTTCATTTCATACCGGATTAATAATTACGATTATGGGCCTTTGTTGGGTCATATTTGGTCACCTGAATACAGGTACATATGTCCGTTGACCCATAGACCTGACCTCCTTGATGTCGGTTTCGGAATTGTGGGAAAAAAACGACGTTCATTTGTTTCGATTCGTTGACTTTTCGAGTCAACTCAGGTCTTCCTTTTTTTTTCTTTCCCTCGATATCTCCCGATAAAAAATGCAGAGGCTAAATAAGACTTTCACTTTGCTCAATTAGACGAACCCCCCCTCCATGGAAGTTGCAAATCAAATTATTAAGAATTCCACGATATTTAAGGGTGTTAAAGAGTTGAATGTACAAATGCCACGTTGCCAAGTTTAATGGAACTTTTCTTGTTATTTAACATTGAGAGGTTTTTGAGGTCACTGTTATTCGGGAGTTGCTATGCAATTTAATAACGTTCCTGGGTTCTAGGAGTTTGAGTTCTGAATGGGAAATTACGAGGAACCCAAGTGATTTAACAAGGATATGGCAACAGAGTATGGGTCGTGAGGCGCGTCGAAGCGTCTAATTAAAAAAATAATATCGGCTACAAATTGAATTATAGCCGGTAATTTCAAAGTTTAATCAAAGGGTTGTTGGAGAGAAAAAGTTTTCTTTTTCCACAGAGAAGGGGGGACCGAAGGGCAGCAGAGCACACAAAACCGGAGTATAAATCACAAATTAAGTGGTTTTTCCTTCTTATAAAAGTACAAGACAAGAGGGCCTGCTGCCGGAAAAAATTAGTGCGAGTTCAAATTGAATCAAAATTGAAATCAAATATCAAGGGCATCCGATTTTAAGGGCAGGAACCTTCCGTGAGATCTCTGACTAAAAATGAAGACTAAAGGGTCGAAATTAAAAAAAAGGGGTTGAAAAACGAGGAAGTAGACCACCGGCCCGAGTAGCTATAAATTTTAGATTCTATTTAAAAGTTTAAATACACTTGTTATCCAAGGAAGGGGGAAGGTCGTGTACTTCAGAAAAAAATATCACCAGAGGGCGTCTCGTTGGTCTTCGATAACTTTCTTATTTATTTTTTTTTTTATTTTTGACAGTAAAAATTATGTTTCGTCTCGATAATAGCAACGATTATTACTACTATGTATATCGTTCCATGTTACACGCAACGGGGCCTCATCAGGTAAATATAATTGAAACGTCCGAACCGACAAAATATTGTTATTAGATTTAATTGAAAATCTCCCCGTTTTAACGCGCGAAACGTACGTAAATATCAAATAAATCACAGAAGGGGGTGCAGGGTGGTTGCATAATAATTTGACGATTGGAAAGAGTGTCAAAAACAAATTTTAGTTTTGCACGCGAATGAACACGCGGGCGTGGTCTTCCATGGAACCCGAATATCAACAAAAAAAAATAGTCCTGGAAATTATGTAATCGTGACGACGCGCGACCGTGTCCTATATCAACAAATCACACTCACAGGTACATGGGTTGAACGTAATTTAATCATAGTTTTAATTTATATCCTCACGTTCTGTACGAATCGAGCCACGCATCAACGAAAATAAACAAGAAAAATACGGGCTTTACCAGAAATAAATATTTATAATTAGGCTTTCGTCTCGTTTTTATGAATTTATGGGTTTTGCGATAAGAAGGCCATAATAACGACCAGTCGTTTGTTAAATAGAATTTTGTATTAACACCACCACATCAGTCGTCGTTTCTTTTTTCTCTCAAAAAATTCTTCATTTTTGTAGGACCACACGGTAGGTCTGTTAAAGATAAACCGTCAAAAGTATAGGTAGGGTTCAATTTCAAGCCGTAAAAAGAAGAACCCTGAAGAAACATGTGCCCATGTAGCGACCCCAATTAGCACATAACCGACAAATTCGTCATGGGCTTTAAATATCGGCAAAATAAAAGGTCGTCGACAATTTTACGTGATTTTTATCAGAGGCGGACTTTCCGTTACTTGAATTGTAGCTAAAAAAGTTAATGAATATGCGAAATTTACCTAAAATTATATGTAATTTTCAAAAATTCCATGTAGAATAGAATTTTTAGATACGCCACTGAAAAATCGAGGGTGGGAAACTATCGTCTTCAATCCAATCCAACAAACAATCGACATATTTCGGTCGGCTCAGATCAAAGGCCTTTCGTTTTTCTTATTGCAAATCGAGATATTTCGCGAATTCCTGCGATCAGTCAGCGTTCCCCGCTCTGTATATTGACGCTGCCAATATATAAGTTGGTTTTTTTGTGTAATTAACTCACCGAGCGAACGCAGTTGCTGCTGCAATGGCAGCACGATGATTAGTTCCTGCAATCATTAATCGAAGAAAGGTTCATCATCATTAGTATCACGCAGTAGTATTGACAGGCAGTTGGCACTATTCTGAGTGATTGTATTTTTATTTTTAAACAAATTGATCGATGATGATGTTGAAAATATTAAAGTTGCTTCTGGAAAATAAACCTTTACTCTTGAAGTAAAGGGAAATTTTCGCAAGGGAAAATATCACGGCAGACTGGTTAGGAAATTAAAGATAATATAAGTTTCGAGATGTATATCCTATGAATATTCAAATTTTCCGGCAGCCCTTCGGGCTCGACGAGGCGACTTTTAATTACCTTTCGAATATTATTGCAAAATTTTCGTCACACATAACCTAACCGACATCCGTCCATCATTCGAAAATAAAGACTTCTTGTTCTTCTCCTCGACATCCGTGTATCGAGATGATGCGAACAATCCATTCGGAATTCCCTCGGTGAACGGTGGGGTTTATTATTTTGTCCATCTAGACGTTTCCAATTAACGATATTAATTAAAATTTCCTGGCCACCTAGATAAATACACTCGGCCAGAGAGAAACGTTACATATATTATTCACTACTTCAACTGTTTAACGAAACTCCACATTGCCACGTTTCTTAATTAATCTACAAAATTATTCAAAATTAATAGTTGTCAAATGTTGGTCCATTTAAAAAATGTTGCATTTTAAAAAAATTTAAGATAGCACTGCTGCACGTATTGGGATTAACAATATCCATATATTATCTTTACTTTCCGATAGACAATTGAAACGTTTGGCAACAAGGTCTGCAATATTGGATATATAAAATCGAGTATACTTCTGTTTTTAGAACAAGGTATGAGTGTGTCCGTTGGCTCCCAGTAGCTTTGCAATTTCGAATTTGTTTGTTATTTAATTAGGACTGGACAAATTCATTTCCTTGAATTTATTATTTTATGTTTCCCAGAAAATTTAATGTTACCTACATGTTTGGATAAAAGCATATTTTTCAGCGAATTTTAATTTCATATTAAATCAGAAAAATGTAAATATCTGACAACGGTGGAATTTTCGTCGTACAGCCTGAACTGAAATACTTAACTTTTAAAAATCCGGCTTGTTTGATAAGAGAGAGGGTCCATCGTCAAAGGAAACTGGGCCGGTCGTGTCCGATAATTAGTTTTCAAAGCTCCCCTGGAAAAAGGAAAAGCGCTATTAGACCGGCACCTTCCATAATATTTCGCACGTCTTTTCTTTTATATCATCATGGCAGAAAAGTCACACCACGTCACATATATCTTTTCCGCGCCGGGTGAAAATCATAAAGGTCTCTTTTAATATATGCATGAGTTATGGACATCGTCAACGTTGAACGAATACACACGTTGGAGATATATGGACGTCATCATCTAACGTAGGGGGGAGGGGGGATAGGTCGGAGGGCACAAGAGACGACAAACGGTATAAATAAGGGCTCCGTATGTACGCGGGGTAAGAATCGGGACCTTTGGAAGGGTTGAGGGTGATTAATAACCGAAAATAAACGTGAGAAGGGTGGACAATAAATTTTATTAAAGAAGATCAAACAGCGATCGATGATCGTCCAGTTGTGAAACTAATTTTCCTGCTCTCTGGTTTACGTATATAACCGCCGAACATTTTAATACTTCGAATTAGAACTTCTTGAAACGGGAAAAACTTTCGTAAATCGACTATGGTTGGTCAAAAAAATACAAATATAACAGCGAAAATAAATCGAAAAATATATTTTACCTGATTTTACGGGCGTAGAACAACACACAACAGGAGGAAAAAAAGAGGATGTTTATACTCCATAGTGGCCTTACATCCATAACGCTCCTTTTTTTCAAAAACGCGTCTCGTAATAACGATATGATAATGGGGCCGGCCGGGCCGTTAATTTCGAAATTATTGGATTTTCTGAACGTAACGTTCCGTTTTATGATTGTTTATTGGGATACCAATGATTGGTTACCAGTGGTTGCAAGCGGTACCCGTTAACTGGCCCCGATAACACGAACGATACGTACCGTGGAGGGTATGCGGATAGGTCGGCAGGATTGACTAACGGCCGACCATATCGTACAAAATAAAAGACACCCATTTTAATAAACTCGACGTAATTAAATGGTATATTTGTGAAGCGGAATTAGCATATCTGATTCTCGATATAAGCAATAATCCTTTTTTTGAATTTTATTGGTTGCCTTTTTGAATAAAAACCGATCGGGCCCTCGATAAACTATTTTTAACTTTTTCCACCTTAAAATTTATTAAGTCTATCGGTTATACGATATCCCATAATAAACACCGTGTATGACGTATTGCTCCAAAGCACACACATCGCTCGTCCATGAAAATAATTAAATCCTATTAACCATTTTGCCCTTTTTTACCTTACACCATATAATTAACCGACGAGAGGGCATTTAGTATGTACAAATTTATATATACTTATGAGGCGATTTGCGCTCGTGTTCGCATAATATAATAACAATGGAGGAAGGACATGCGAGCCCCTTGTCACTTAACCTGTTTGCATATTATTTAAATTAAAAATAAAATTAAGTTGTATGGCCGCTAGCCATGAGAACAACTCATATTCAATCTACAGGGTGTGAGGCATATTTACATATTAAAAAAAGAAAACAAAGGTGTTGTGAGGTGGGTGCCGAAAAGTTCCAATTTGAATCCGCCGTAAAGCTTATAGAGTGTTTTTGTAATTTTTTACTTTTCACATAGGTCCAGAGCTCTCATACTGTTACTTTTTTCAATTATCCCCTCCCCTGGCTAAAATACTAATAAATAAATCCCCGAATTTCGAAACCGAATTTAATAAAATCCCGCTCGCGCGCTCTATCAGATATCACCGTCAGCCAACAGCGCCTACTACCCCTTTTTCGGTCGTTTTCCACCCTTTCGAAAATGGAAATGCGATATTTCGCCCTCGATTTTCCTTTCGCCAATAATTAAATATCTTGATTAATGGCCGGTTTTCCTTTTAAAGTATTTCTTTCGGTTATCTTATCTCTACTTTCGAATCTTTATTACCCCAATGGGCTCAAAGTGGAGATATATATTTTTTTTTGTTTCAACCCCATCACCCGTATCTTCAAATTACAATCTACCCCCTCTATTACTTCTTCTTCTTCGAAAGAGCAAATTAAACACAGACGGTGTTTCAACTGTCATCCCGGGAAAAGAAAAACCTCCTAATAATTTTCGTATAGAAAGAAATGATCAATAAAATGGCAGCAAAAGCGAGTAGAGCAGCACAGCTAGACGGCCATTTACTGTAATGGTCGGTAATCTATCAATGACGAATAACTTCATTGTCTACCGCCTTGGCTTGATGACCTTTTTATACGACTTCATCAAATCTAGAGAATCGACTCGATATGGCTTTGGTAATAGGCGATTGTCGATTGTTATCTCGTGAAATATCGACATACGTATTGGCCAGGAGGGCGCAACGCCACAGCTCACTAGATTTAGATCTGTGACAAAGTGACGTATAATATTTTTTGTCAAGTATTATATTGCTTATGTCCTACTGGACTATTGACTTTGGAATGGATTTGACCACGAACTACTAGAGAGAGTGATCGTTGATTACTCAGACAGTGTCAAAAAGAGTTTCTAACAATTGAAGCCTTTGGTGGAAGAAGATGTCAACTCATTTTTGGCAAATGTTCAGAAAACAATGTTTCTCGTGAATGAGTCTCTGCTGAATTTGTTTTTATTGTTACCTAAGAATCAGCAACACCAAAACAAATATTAAACATCAAGTTAGTATCATATTCTAATTAATTAACTCAATAGATACTAATAGATGAAGTGATTTTTGACATTAGCTCGAAAATTCAAAAAATTGAGTTAACACGTTCTTCCACCAAAGACTTCAATTGTTTATACCCGGTATATCGAATGTGTCATTAAACAAATCACGATGTCAAATACGTCTCGGATAATACGAATAACTGGAGAAGTGAGAATCAAAACTCGTTTCAGAATGTGAATGTGATGATTGAATATTTTTAAGGAACTGTTGAGTTGCATATCTTAAATTGGCCATGTAAATATGTAAAAAAATTAGTATTCGATCGTGAAAAGTGGCGAGGCAGTGTAATTTTTAGACTGAAACACCAGCCAGCCAGCCAGCATCCCCCATAAAAATAATAAAAGCAAACATGTTACCTTTTCGGGGTGGATTTCTACATTTTTATTTGGGAAATATTTGGCCTTAGAGCTTCGACTTTGAAGACACGTTTACTAGAGGTGCTGGTGGTGTGTTTAAACAAAACCCCAATATACAGATGGTTGAAGAAAAGAGACGACATTGTTTATTCGTTTTATTATTATTTATTGGTTGGGAACCACGTATACGACCGGAGCGGATAAAAAGGACCTTTTGCGTAAACATAAGATCGCCGAGTGTAAATTTTGGGGGTACGGAAAACGACAGGTGCGTGAGAAGGTGCTCCTTCGCGATAACACTACACACATACTTTGCCAGATAGCATTTTCCGTTTCCGCACGTAATCTTACAAATAATTCTTACATTAGCAAATACTTATTATAACAATGATGTTGCTTGTTCTCAACAACATGTGTTTGACATTTAACAGCAGAAAAAAGGACACGAAGAAACGATAATCGTAGATAAAAATCGAAAACACCTGTAAGGAATCCGGTAGAATTTGGTAGTTGTTTGTCCCTTGACTCTCGACTCTTTGATTTACGTTTAATGTCCGCGCGCCATTCCGAGAAAACTCATGAATTTTTTGTTTTTTTTCCTACGATTTCGAGAACCCATAAACAGGATATTGATTAGACGAAAGAAGATATTTTAAATGGCCCAAGAGGCATTTAGATTGTCATCTGTGTGAATTTACGACTTGCTAGTCGTTGGTAAGAAAAAAAAATGGGGGAATCGTCCTCGGATTGCGTCGTGGATTGTCAAATTTCGTATTTTTTTTTTAGAAAAATATCTTGTTCGGACGAGGCACCATGAAAATTCGATAATCGATATTAATCGTGTGATTTATCGAAATTTATCGTTTCGATTCCGTGTCTTTTCTCTCTTTCTCCGCGTGTGAAACTCACATGGGGTGCCTCCGTGATTCGGAAGATTTACAGCCGCGGCCACACACACGACGAGGTTTATCTTTTGTGCGCGTTTTGTCACTGATTTGCAATCCGAATAAAAATAATCAATGGCTATTTCGATGCAAGAACTCACGTATACACGAGACGACCCAAAAAATAACATCTTCAATCAAACACGAACTTTAAATTGTAGAGGGTGAGTCAGATTCATTTGTTCTTTTACGATTTACAATGTACAAGATATTTATATTATACGTAACTGTTACAATCATATCTATTCAAAGTGAACCATTTAGGTCAGTCTAAGAAAAAAAAATCAATTAATGAATTCGTTGATGTACCTTTTTTCAAACTAAAGCTATGATAAAATAAGAGCTTCACTCCCTTTTTTTGAATAATAAAATTTTGCTCTCTATTGCTGCAAAAACTCTAGGAAATTAGCAATGGTTATGTGAGTTCAACTTTGTGGTATTTTGGACTGCATAAAAATTTCACTACACATTTCTGATTGAGTTTTTTTTTTGGAGTTTCCCGTTTGAGAAGTTGTCGAATTCCATTATCGTACAACCGCTCCGCTTTCCCGCTCTTTCTCCTCGTTTCTACAAAGCACACGAGAGAGGCCCTGGATCAAAAGCGGTCTTTTGCACGGAACTATGCGAAAAATTAATATTTAGCCGCGATTATTGCCGTTCGACATAGAAGGAATTACGTGTAGATTACGAGCGCTTTCCGGCACCGCCTTCGCCCTTTGATGTCTTTCCCAGCGAGTTTCCGAGTCTATATAGGTACTATATGCGATGCCTTTAAATTGCGAAAAAGGTAAAAAGTTTTATTAACAATAATAGTGATTCGGAAAAGATGGGAAAAATGTTTCTCATTAAATACATATTGCTCTGGTGGAAATCCACGCTGGAGAGAAATCGAGGCGAACAAAATAAAAAAAAAAACAAAAGAAAAAAAGAAAAACAACGGACGAAACTATTATAAAAATGTTCAACGTTCGTTCGTTATAGACATACATTTTTAACGGCAAAAGATCTGCATGCACGTATTTGGGATGTGAAATAAAATTGGGACCGTGCAAAATGGACATGGGCGGCACAAAACTGCCATTTGAAATGTAAATAAATGTATTTTGAAACATTCTAATTTGATTTCATCATCTTTTGGGATTCTTTTAAACTCTGTTAATCGGGATGCGATTCTTGGCATTGCTCTAAGTGGAAATTGTTCCGCCGCTGTCAATTTTCCTCCTTATTCCTTATTAAATCGCATAAAAATGCAAAAATATAAAAATCCAATGCAAAAAGACTTATTTTATTTTTATCATATCCGGGGATATGGCGAAATAAATTTCAAAGGATTTGCCTTTATATTTGTTCGGCGATGCACCGTGCGCACACGCCTTTATATACATACATACTTTGGTTTTTTTTTCGCTAAAAATATCACTCTCGAATGCTAATATTTTATTTTTATATACCATTTTTGTTTCGACCAATAAAATTCTAAAATGCACCCACCCATTCAGGTAGGCTATAAATAACCGTCAAACTGCCTTTTGCATTTTTTTTATTGTTTCAAATTACTAAATAGCATCAGCAGGAAAATGGCACACATGCATATAGCCCAGCTAGGGAAATTCGAATCCTGGCGCTGCCGTCGCCTTCGTTTCGTTATCCCGTAATCCTGCAAGTCTTAAGTCCTCAATGTCATGTCGGGCTCGCGTTATTTCTGAAACACCACCGACATTTTCCAAACGCACAGCCGAATAGCAGGAGGAATGGAAGGAAGCTGGATCAAACTGACTATCCGACTTTGCTTTATCTATTTTATGGGAATTAACTGTTATCTATTTTATTAATTAAACATCTGAGTGCCTCGCACTAATGGAATCTTCACAAATTAGAGTCGATAGTAGAAAATTCCAAAAATATTCTCCTATTTTTCCGGAACAAAATGAGTGTATGATGAAAATAATGGTTTTTGCAATTTTAGATCTCCGGCTTCTCGATCCCGATGTCTGGCACCTTTGAACCGCCACGTCAAATTTCCTGGCCTTTGTAGTCTTCGTCTCGGGTCCGCCGGACCTGGGGGAATCTCCCTTACGACCTTCTGATTTTCGACTAATTATTAACTCTTTGGCCGTCCGGCCGCCCTTTGCCGCACCGACTGATGCGTCTGTGCCTAAACAATGCTTTATCACGTGTGTTAAAGGAAATAATATCTGTTTGGCTTTGAAGATTAAGCGGGACTTTGTGCTGGGCCCGGCCTGCCCTCGAGGTGTTTTTGGTTCAAAGTCGGTGGAAAATGCCCTCTCGCCTCGGTACCATCATCGATGCGTAATTTTATAGTAAAATAAGAGCGTCGTCGCAATCTTTTCTCATCTGACGTCCCATCGAGTATTTCTAATTAATATTTACGGAAAATCAACCGCGATATTGGAAATCGAATCGACCTGTCCGATTCTTCTCACATCTGGAGCCGATAAATTATCTTGATGCCTTACCAGTGGCGTAACAATCACGTGTCCAAATCCTACGTTCAATGGACAGTTGATTACGACGCGCCTATGGTTTGGGTACCTTTGTTCGCTACAAATCAAAATTTCCAATAAACAGGCACCACAGGTGTGTATTTTAACAGATAAATTCTCGATTCGATCGGGGAATTTGTCAAGATTAGATTTTTAATTTGAAAAGTTCAAGAATCTTTGTTGCTTTGAGCGCACTGTTTTTTTTTTCGTTTTCCTTTCGCCTTCGTTTCCCATTTCCAGCACTTGAACGGCCCTAATTTGTTCCGTGCAAAACTGAAATATACGCGACTGATTTTCCATCAAAATCGCAAACATGAATTNTTAAGGGTGTAGTCTGGTAATCGAGAATCAAAAAATCGATTTTTTTTATAACATATTTTGAAAGCTCACATTAATGAGAATATACAGTAAAAATTTCAGACCGAAATTCAAAATAATAACGAAGATATAGCGCAATTTCGAGAAGACCCCATAGTTGCACGCTGTAAGTCGTACGGCAGCTGCAACGATTTTATCCCTCTGTTGTGCGCACGCCACGTGTATACCTGAGAATAGCATTTAAATATTTTATTGAAAAAGTTGCTGAAAATGAGGCCTATGAGGAGACAGAAGGGTTATTGTATGCACCAGGCATAGACGATTAATGTAAGTATAAGTTTAAGTATAAGTATTTTAAACGCATTTTTCTCGAAACACCGTTTTTTCGGTCGGCCCAGGGGCCTGACAAAATTCTATCGAACCAATTGGGCTGACATTTTAACATGTTATTCTACACATCAATGGCTATCGCAGGTAGCAGAATTATTTATTTTAAATAATAATTTCCTATTTTTTTACACCGTTTTCTCACAGAAAATAGCGCGATTTTTAAAAACTTTTTTTTAAGAGTCTGCCATTTTGTTATTTTTTAATAAAAATGTTCAAATCTGCTACCTGCGAGAATGACAAGCCTACAGAACAATAATCCATTTGAATTTTTTTTTTCAGACAAGTTCAACTGACGTTATCGCCTGGGCCAGCCCCATACTTTTTTCTTGAGGTGTCTACTTTGCCCGCAAATAGCACTACCACATTTTGTAAAATAATTTGAAAAAAATTTGTTTTCTTCAATTCAAATTGTTACTAATAACATATAAAAACATTGAATTGATTGTAGTTTATATTGTCGTAAAAAAAAATCCCAAAGGAACCTTCAAAATTAAGCAAATTTACCAGACTACATCCTTAAGGGAAAATACTCTCCATTGAAGGTGGCAATGATGTGGTGGTGACGGTGGTAGTGGTGGTGCTAACGGAGGTGCCCTCCAGCCGGTCCTCATCGAGGAAGAAGACGTAATGAGGTAAAATGACTATCGATCGGGATAAAATTAACCGAAGGATGGGAGAGCATCTTTAAAACGAAAACATCGAAAAGCAAACACACAATAATGATCCATTATCCTGTCGCTATTATCCGTTCGCCAGGAAGAAATAACCCTAACGATGATGATGAGGACGATCATCGTCATAGTCATCGTCCTGCAAACTCCTGATACGGACGTTCCTGTGAAAAAGCTCTTAGGCAGTCTCATTCTCCTCTTCAGGGGATCGTGTCATCAATATTGCAGCAGCAACGGCGGCAACAGGAACAACGGCCTTCAAAAGAGACACTCTAGGTTGTTCGACACAAGTTTTTCCAACTTGTTTTTTTTTCTCTCGCAATTTGATAATTAATCGTTTGTTCGCTGCCTAACAGCCATCAACAACCGAAAAAGAAAATAAAAATAAAACAATGTTATTAAGATGAGACTGATGATTGCGCGAAACAGAACAAAAGAATATTATTTTTAACAATTAACTGTATTTCTGCCAGTTTAACGGCAAAGTAATTGTTCGAAACGAGCAACGTACGTCAGTCAATCGTTCCCGAACTAACGGAGATCACTATTGTTCCGGTGATTGTAAGGGGCAATTGACTGTAGGCCTTTCGAAATCGTACTGTATGCAGCCTACGCTAAACCGATCTTATTTATAATCAGTTAATTTTATTTAAATTGTGTGAATAACACGAGTGGGTTATCCTTGTTTAACGCGAAAAACGGCCGTAAAAATTCTGTTTTTCTACCGTTAACCTGACTGAATTTACATTGTTTTTAATTAAAACGAGCATCTGATAAAAGGGCGAACGAATTCTTAAACGTGCGAGCTTAAAAGCGAGTTGCACATCATGCGAATACAATTGAACGTAACGCATGTCATTTGTCATGACAGTTGTTGCCTACCAACTATGTAGATTGGTACGTGAGTTGGTAATTCTTTTTCTTGGACAAAATTAACGAGGATATACCGTTGATGGTCGGTTAATATCGTGAGAAATACGTAATATTTTCGAAATAATAAGAAGCGGGTCGTCAAACTGTGACATCGAACTTTTTCTCATCATAGGTATAATCACGTACAATCAACATGGTAAAGAAAAATCACATAAACATACACGCATTATACGTTCAACTATTTATTATACCGCAATTTGTGTGTATTTTATGCACTAAAAATACGGCAACACTGTTTACAACATTTTAATGAAATCTTTTTGTTGCTTCTGACCGAAGAGTTGTTTCTTTTCTTCTATCGAGGGCACTCAACAAGAAGGGTATTTTAAGTATTTTAAGGGCGGTCAGGCGATTTGAAAAGAATCCGTCTCTCGTTCAAGAATAAGAGGGTTGAGAATGGGGGCGTCGAGGCGGAAAAATTACGGCCGCAGAATGAATTTTTTATGAACTTTTTACTGGAAAGTGAAGCGTAATAATATCGATTACGCGTCTGTCGAAATTCGTGATTTTTTCATAGACCCTTTCCCAAAAGAAACATTTCGTTCTTTTTTTCGATGATGATTGATCCCCACCTGTTGACATTTGTCGACTGGTAAAGTGTTTTTACAGAGTTGCCAACTACGCAAAGCATGATTTTTGTATTCGATAGCTTTCAACAGAGTAGGCAAATGTGTATTCTTCAAAAATGTATAATTTATGTCACTGTGACAGTAAATTTTCACATTTATTCTAACTCATATTCTCCCATAATTCAAATGTATCGAATTGGTTTTTTAGATGTGGCAACACGGTATAAATCCTATTTTATTGGATCCTTCGATGACACATTTATCGAGATTTGTTTTTTTTTCTGTTATTGAAAAGGTCTAAAACGAATAAAATTCTTTGAAAATGACATATGTGGGTGCCCCTTTTCTTCACACCATTTTTTTCTTCTCTGTCTCCTATTTGATACGATTTTGTTCGGTTGACTATGAAACAAAAGTTGGAAGTTTTTCTCACGGACATCATCAATGAGATGCCATTAGGAAAGGAGGACTGACTGGCGGGCATAATCGAGCAGAGGGGCCCCATTCGTTCAAATTAGTCAATTTTGAAAAAATCGGTTCGGCTCCTCCCGGGTATCAATCAGAATGCCATCATCATTAACCGATCGTAAGAAGAAGAAAATTAGTCCTTAGGGCCCTAGATGATGTTAAAAATGCATTTGTGGACGAATGGCACGATCACAAGACTTTTTTCTCCGATAAAACATAACGTTATAATGATTATAATCATCCCTCTTGTCCTCCATCGTCTACGTGCAATTGACATGGACATTAATTGGAAAGAGACTTTGTGATGTTTAATTTAAATTTAATTCCTTATTCGATGTTTGTTCGGATTATTTTTTCCGGTTCGAGGAGGAAAATAATATCAGACAGACGGATTGTCTTGTTAGCGGTAATTTGCCATGAAAATTAAGAAAAAACAAACGGGGGGAAGAGGAGTACGCTCTCGGACGGGGCCGATTTCCTATTAAAATGAAAGGGAACAGTGCCTCGTGTTTTTTTTCCTTCGTATTTCTTGACGTAGAGCCGTGAGGACGAGCGACCTTGGAAAAATCAAGAACTTCTTCGTGAAAGGAAGCCCGGTCGGGATTTTGATTGATGACGCGCGCCCGAGAATAGAAATTATCAATACGGCCAGTGACGGCGTGTATCATTATAATCGAATTAGGCCGGGAATATTATTGATTGCCTATCACGCCCGCCCAGCCATTATTCTTTAAAGAAAACGCCAGCCTATTAAATACAAAGAAATAATCTTTTTTGCATAGATCGATACACTGTGTTTCATTAAGGTTCCTGTAATAAGTGAAGTAAATATTCAAATTGTTTAAAAAATAGTATTTCGCGAATCTTCACAATGCAAATGAATTCTCGCGGAAACGCGCTCGGAAATGCTTAAAAAACGTAAATTAATTAATGAATTAACAATTTTTTTCTTTAACTCCCCCAGGCGGGCTTACATGGTGTTTGTTGATAAAAATCGCAACGAAAAATAATCCTGAGGCGTTGCGCTTCAAAGCGTTTGAAAAACTACGAGGAACTGCGTTCATTCAAATGAATCTTTAGCGCGCTTCGGCGAACAACAAGAGCCACAAATTTTAGGAACGAACTTGTCAATCTTGATTAGTTAACGGTCAATGCATAGCCTCCAATTTAAAGCTCATCAATACCAATGAATAGTCGATTGTTAATTGATTTTTGATTGTCAGACTACATATACCTAATACTACCCGTATATGTATGTTTCCCTAAATTATTATAAATTTTCTTTTCTCGGGCCGAGTTTTGTCTTCGAAGGCACGAAATTAATCCTCGGGCAGGACGCGCCCCGCTGGCATTCTTGCGTCTCTCCTTTTAAACAAATCAACCGTATAAATTTCCCTTTGACACGTGAATAATTGCGCCCGTTCTTGAAATTTTATTAATACTATCAGTAGTTTTGATTTATCGAGAGACGTCCCGCCGTGAAACACTCGGTAGGACGTCGAACCACCGGACTACGCCCCTGTACGTATTTTTCGACCAACAAATAATTATCAGCCATGTTAAACATTGAATTTTTTCTAAAAGCACTGTCAATTCAACTGAATTAAAGTTGTACAACGTCTAGAAATCATTACCGTACTGGACCCTATGTAATATGTAAGTAAAGTCGGAATAACAAATGAATATAACGATTATCTGGACGGCGCGACAAGAAAAAATGACAATCGTACATGTCGTATTATCGATTAAAGCGACCCCACAAGGCGAGCCATTCGAATTAATAATAAGATTTACCTTCGGATAAATTTCTGCAGGAGCGTAGGCCGCTCGCCCTGCTGCAAACAAACATTTTCCCAATGGAAGAATATTTGCCGTGTTGGTGGTAAACAAGCGAACAAACTAACGTTCACCTGTCACCTGTCAAAGCCACCGCCGCTGCCACCGCCGAACAACCCTTTTTTGCGGAAATTTGGCGGGCCCGGGCAGACGAGGCAGGAAGAAAGAAACAATAAAACTTCAATCACCTTCTGATATTCATAACCGCCGCCGTCGAGGCACCGTGCGCGCTTTGCCGATCTTACGAAACATCAATCTTAATTACTAGCTGTCAAAAGTCGGAGGGCGCGGGCAGGGGGACAAAATATTGCGAATCCATGATCGACTCGTCAATACCTACGCGTCCATCAAGATCCTTCGGGTTTCGATTAACTTGAAAATTATAATTCGTTGCAATTTTTCTAAAAAATATTTAGGAAAGGGAGGGGGATAGGATGTAGCGTATTGAGATAAGATTGTTTTATTTCTAAGTTTCGGCGGACGCCACTGATGACAAAATCCTTTTAATATAACGAAATTTCAAAGTATCAGGATTTATCAGAAGGCTCCCTTTATTAACCGCCATCTTGATTGATTGTAATTAGCTTCCAAGGATGTTTGTTTTTGATGCGCGCCTCAAAATCCTGCATGTTTTGTTCCCCAAGACGTTCGGCAAAAGGATTAAGAAGTCCCTTTTCTCCTTTGTTTCCATCTTCTTCTGATTCACGCATTCCAATGTTTCTTATTCGATCGAGTGGGAATATAGAGAGGTCGTAAGTAGTAGGAAACAAACTGCGTTAAAAAAAAACGAAAGAAAAAAAGAACAGTACAAGTTTCGTTAATAAAAAATTAATTAAAATTTGGTATGAAGAGGGTAATTTAAGAATCTCGGCCGTATGGCGTAAATAAGTTCATAGCCCAAAGAAGTTTTGTTGCCTATATTAATACTTAGCGAAAGTTTAGTCATGCATAGAGTGAAGTTTTAAACGATTATATGGAAAATAATAATACTTCTTATGCCGAGAGAGCGAGAGAGAGAGATAGAAAGAACGAGTGAGATCGGGCCTCAAGATGGCGGAGCTGGGGCTTTTAGTTAATTAATTAATTAAGAGCAAATGTAAAGGAAAAATTCGTAATTAATTAGCTGGATTTGCCGTGTTCTAAGACGACGTCGACGACGAATTTTCGATTCGATAACCGTTGGTGTGAAGCGTTGGTATTCTTTGACTCGACGTCGGTAATTCAATCTCGCTTTTATGCGAACCTGCATAGCATTCATTGGTTTTAATGGATTGCAACTTCCTTAAGTTAAAAAATGCTCGAGAGACCGTATAATACACTCGACATACACACGCGGAAAAATAAATAATTAATTCAGAGTATCTCTCAGAGAGATCGCTGCCTAGCGTGGTACTACCACGTACTACTGCACTTTATTCTCGCTCCCATCTTCTGTGTGTGTTTTCTTAAAAAATAAAACAATTTTATGTTTGAATTTGTGCTTCTTCATTTGAACAACCAACGCACAGTGAATTCGGTAGATAAAAAAATAAAAACTAGAAAAAACCGCGCACTTGATAACGAGCCGAACGCATTTAAAACAAATAGAATAAAACGGAAATAAATACAGGCGAGTGCAAGCTTCAGTGAGTAATCTTTTGTCTAAACAACGTTGGTAAAGGATATACTTGTATTTTATTGCCTCGTATAGTTTTATCGTTTCATTATGCCTAGGCAAGATCGAAAGATCGGATTTTAATCGCTCTCTTGTTACCGCTTATTGTATGGGATTTCCACTACGAGTTTTCTTACAATGGCTAAATTTAACACTTTTGCTGGGAAATTTTTCAAAAAGTGTTGATTTCAGTTCGTACTTTAACCGTAAACCTCGAGTTAATAGCTCGCTGGCCCATATTGGTCTACTTGATCCCCTTAGGTTTTTGCAATATATTTCTCTATTGACAGAAAAGAGATTGAATGTATACTTAATAAGAAACGTCCCAATATGTGGCACATTTGGATACTCCAGTTTGTTTGACATCACATGCAAGACAACAAAAAATTTCTTAAATCACCCCCAACTTTGTGTACGTATTAGGGAGATTTACCGATGTTTGCTCGATCCGGCTCCGGATCAAAATTTTATGTGATTAATTACGGAAAAGGGTTTACATCTTGGCTTGTAAGGGATAACTAATGATTAGTAAAGACGCGGTGCGTGTCCCGATGAAGGACAAGGGACTTTTCATTCTCCACTCCCCGCTCCATCCCGCCCGCTATACCGTAAAACTACCCTACCCACCATCATACTATTATTTATTGCGCGATGTTTATTAATTTTCGTCAACACACAACTTGACAGATGCAATTACACATTAACAACAACGACATCCCCCTTTCTTAGACGCATCACATGTCCTGGTGGAAGGAAAAAAACTTGAAGAGTGACCGTTGATAAATGAAAATCTCGTTTATTCAATACCGTTCAAAGACAGGGGGAGGCGAATCAAAGGGTTTAAAAAGGGCTGCTCGTCTTCGCATTGTGCGAACGATCGAATCGATCCAGTTCGGTGCAACGGTCAATCCTGAACGTTTTATTTTTCTTCGTCTTTTAACCCCTTCAGGTATACATATACATATACATGTAATGATGAAAATTAACTTTTGAGTCATCGTGTATGGTGTACGTAAACACCTGGACTCGGTTAGCAAGAAGACGTCAAAATGTTTCAGATGCGAACGGTCGCAAATCAAAGTTGAGAGATCTCTTTTTGCCTGGGGACGTGGCGGTCGTGCACGTTCATATCAGAAATAAAGAAATATCATAAAACACGAGAAATAACATTATAACCTCTTACCCAGGTATTTATTTTTGATATTTATGGCGGAAGATGCGATCTCGCACTTCTTGGGGCAGCGGCAGGCAATTACGGTTGTGATGTAGTACCCCGCGGTACTGTCGCGCTCAACAAGGAGGAGGACTCTCTGTCTCTTTGGTTTCTGTCGTTTTTGCTACCTGAATAGAATTGTTTATTAGGCATAATGGCCACGTCCACGAATTCGTAGGGGTCCTCTTCGAATGACAATTTTCATAAAATGTTTTTTACCTTAGTTTAATGTAATAATAATCCATTTGAGTAGGAGAAATGAAAAATGACATTATTAAGATTGATACCGAACATTATCGATGGTAAATAGGTATTTGGGAACGCAGCTGGGTACTATACAGGCCCACAACAACCGTCAACTTCGTGCTGATGAAGATGTTAAAACGGTTGAAGATTTGTGTTGACGTGCTTATTGTTTTTTTCGAAAATTATTCGGGCCGTTCGTACACACTGAGATGCTCGAAACAGATAAGACCAACGCGGACAAATTATGGTACGCAGATTGATTTTATCGCCCCCTATCGTTTCTTTTTTTCAGAAAATAAAAACGATCATAAAAGATGACGTACTTCTCTTTCCTTGTAAAAGGACGGTTTCATAAAAATAAACCTTTTTGTTTTGATTAAAAATCAAAAGGAACAAAATCGGGACAGTGCGTTGCCAATTGTTTCTTTAAACCATTATGTATTCCAACTCGTCTATTTCGTAGATGCCAAATTCCTGTCAACAATTTATCAGTATATCCTCGATTGTTATCCAGACACACTTCGAAAGAATCAATCTTGATTTAGTCGTTCGACGTGTCTGCGAGTATGTGTTGATTCCCTTATTTTTTAAGAAAGAAAAATTGTGTTTCTTTTTCTTTCAATTCTTCTCCCATATCCTCTGTCGTTTTCGTCGTTCTCGGTCGGGAGTGCGAGTGTGAAGGGCTTCCTTAATCCGATAAATCAAATCAGCGAGATCACTGAGACCGACCCGAGTTATAAGAGCTTATAGAAGACTTAGAAAAGACGGCCCCCCGGATATATCAACGAAATAACTCGATTTCTTTTATATCCTTTGATTTCGCTCAGAAGGTCGACGAAGTTGTTTTTTCCCGGCCGCAATCCTATTACTAGTTTAATGCCCTTTAAGATCTGTGTCTCTTTCTCGTTCTTTTCCACCCATTTTTATTAGTTTGATCGATTTAGGATCGGTTAGTTATTATTAGTTGTGACGTCGAACGGCCCCGTTTCTACATTAAAACCGGGGGTCCCAGCTCGTATCGTAGTAATAAGCCAATATAAGACGTCGTAACTTATAATTTGGATCGCATTATCTCGCCATTTCTATATTAGGGGGGCCACTGCTAGTGGTAGTGGCCAGTAATGGCGGACACCGATAAACGTCATTAGCACAGTTTCGTTTTTACGATCAATAATAGAGAATAAGGAAACGTTTTTCCCGAGACTTTTCCCCCATTGCGGAAAGACAGTTTAGTTTTATTAGTTTTAATGTCAGTAAGTATATGTAATTTTCGACTATTGGCTATTTGTTTTTGAATATTAAACAAAGTTAAGGAGAAGACTTATTGAATAGAAGACACCCTGAGCAGATTGGTTCTCTTCTTAATAGCCATCCACAATCAAGAAATTGCAAATGTATATCAAGAAAGGCGAATTATCAAATGTGGAGTTTTCGTTTGTTACAAGCAATTTTCTATTGATAACAATCCTATTTTTCCTGGAAAATCAATTAAACCTTTAATCTTAACGAGGCATCGGTTGCAATGGCACAAAATCAATTAACTTTTACTCTACGATTGTCCCTTCAGGAGTCCCCTAGGGTGACCAAAAGGAAAATACTGCCATTGGCGTGCCTGGTGTCAAGTCTTTTCACAATACCTAAACAATACTGGCACGTCCCTGTGCGAAGGCTATTTAAGAATACGATACCGACGTATGGAGAGACAAAAGAGCCAACATTTATTAGCGTTCTTCGTCCGCAATCGATGTCCGGTTATTTTAGTGTCATTGTCGTCTCATCTTGGCGAGCGCGTCCCCCGATATTTCGGATCGACCGTAAAACTTTAGGACAGCAAAAGAAGCTGATATTACATGTTGCTTTTGCTTTTATGCCCTCATATTGACGACGTCGCTGTCCAATAAAAGTGTTACCCCCCTTTCGGCTCATGCTAAAGGGGAAAAGAAAAAAAACCTGTTAATTAAAATAGCATGACTCTTATAATTACAGTCAGTGATTTTAAGAAATTGCATTGTCCGTTTGAAAATTGTGCCTAGAAAAAAAAGTTCAAACAAGAGGCGAATCCTTTTCCCAACTCGAGTATTTTTCTTTAATTTACTCATCTGAGGATTGTTAATTAACATTTGGAGATTTTCACGGAGAGGGCAAGGAAAAATCCCGTTACAGCCAACAAGCGAGAAGAAAAAAAAAAACATAATGCCGCAATCGGACGATCGATTTTCCTACCGCCCGATGACGTGTTCGTTTGTTTCGAGTTCCTTATCGATATACCTGTCCTTTTAAACATACCAAAGGGACGGGGGGGAAAGAGAAAGTTTCTTTTAAGCTCCCCCTCCCAGTTGGAAATATAAGGGGATAATCTATAGATTAGTTCGAGTCGACCATCGAAAGTCCTAGAATATAATAACAGTTTCTTCAGTTTCTACAGTGTTGAAAATTGAATGTTAACTCTAGGGTTTGTACAGTCTGATTGCCAAGGGTGGTTGCATGAATTCTCTGCCACCCCATCGATTATTTCCAATGAGATGTTTGCGTTTTCTCGATCGGGACGAGGCCGTTGGCGTGTCCAATGCCGCAGGATAAAATACATGTAAGTATGTATAAACTGACCGGACACGTAAAACCTTCTGTATGTCATAACTCTTGAACGTACGGTTGTCGTTTCATTTTCGGAATGATTTATGGACATTTCCAATTGTTTCTTGACGAAGGCAACTGTTTTTTGTTTTTCTTTGATAAATCGCTGGACGACCCGATGACGATGACTGTAAAAGTTTTAAGGGCAAATAAGAATTAATTGCGCTTTTTTGAATGAAAATCAAGTTAAACGGGTTAATTATATTTTTCTGCGATATTTTTTTTTCCTTTCTCTATCTCTCTCTTCTGTCGTTGTTGCTCCTCTTACTTTCGTAATTTAATTAGAACATGGCGGATGAAAAATAGGCGAGCGTGTTCGAAAAGGACGCGAGAGCGAGTGTCGTCGTTTTTAATTTTAAGGAAACGTCCTTTGCTCGTTTGTTTATTGGATGATAAAATTAAAAAATTAGAAAAGCATTGTTTCGTGTTGTTACTGATCGAACGAGACTACGAATTGAAAGAGTCGTTTTTCGTTTAAATCGGATAAGAAGAGCGAATTGCGACTGCTAGTGGCAATAATAATAATAATAATAGAACCAATTAGAAGAAAAGGGAGATTTGGGAAAGAGGGAAAACGACAGATACTAATTAATGGAAAACTCAAATATTCAAATATTGAAGTTGGAATAAAGCGAAAGGGATCGAAATAAGGCAAAACAAAACTCCTGCTTTTCACTTCGCGATTCGTCTTCTCGTTTCGTTCATTTGCGCGAAAATCTGTATGTTTGCTTCGAAAATTTTCCACGCATTTTATTCATTTTTGTCAGAGTTAGAAATTGGCACGTTCAATCGTGCTTCAAAAACAAAAGTTCACGATGGCTCATTATTATAATTGTTAAAGCTTCGACTAGCAGTGTCGATGATCCATTTAAAGACGGGTCGCGTTAACTCGTTCCTGACATGCGAAAACAATTAAAAGCTCAGGAGAAAGTCCGAGTCCGTACCAAGCGAGATATAACTGATATCGTTTTGTCGAAATGAAATATGTTTTGCTAATTATCTCTGGAATTGTATCGCTGCCTGTAAAGTTTACCCGGTTTTCCTCCCCCTCCTTGACTTATTGCGGTTAATTTATCGTTGATTTGCAAGAAATTGTGGTATTTTCAGGTCGAGTGCGTGTGCCGCAAAGTAAAAGAGTGAGAAATGGTGTGTTTCTTTTCGGATGCCGTGCAATTAAATCTTTCCAAATCAGGTGATTTTTTGAATACTTCTTTGAGGATTGATTTTAAACCGGTTCCCTTTCTTTGATTAAACGAATTTTTTTTATTTCTTTTCATCGCCAATGTTGTCAGATTTGTGTAAAGTGCATATGCTTTTTTTAGGCCGTGGAAAATTTTACTGTTGTCGTTAACATGAATAGAAAACGATTGATTATTAACTCGAGCGTGCATCGTAAATGACTCGGTAATGCAAACAGAAATTCCTTAGATGTTCGTTTTTTTTTCCTTTTTAATTCTCTTTTACCTACCGACACTTAATTTCTTCCAAATCAGGTGTTATTCTCAATACAACCTTTTTCGCCTCAGATTGATCCAACGGCTGCTTTTTTTAATTAAAAGATCTTTTTGATGTCGTTTTTTTTAAACTTAGCCCCAGGAAACAGTTACTGTAAGACGTTGCCAAACCTTCCATAAAATCTATTAATTTGCCCAATTGCCACATCCTCAGTAAAAACCAAAATCGTTATTGATTTCCACGTTAGCCTGGATACACACACATATGTATATGTATACATACGTAGATGTATAAAGCATTAACAACAGCAGAATGAAAAGAGAGCCACCACCACCACTTCTGATTCCCCATCCCTATTGTCTCCAAATTCGGCTCCCGGGGGCGATATTTTTAATTTATGCATCGTGGCTGAGCCGTCTCCCACCCGCCCGTCCTTCCGCCGCCCCCATATATATCCGCCGCATCGCCAATGATTCATTGATGACTTAATTTTGCTGCCGTCGTCATGGCAACGTCTTTCATCTCGATCTTTTCGCTCCGATCGCCCGGTCCTCGTAGTCGACGTCGACGTCGTCGTCTTTTTCCGAACGCGAGAGGACAAATACATGTCGTAATCGTATCGATACTTTTACAAGCATCGATACTACTCACTTGTCGATTCAATAATACTGCCATCCTCTAATCTAAAATAATTTCTACTGGTTAGCCGTAGCTGTGATAGCATCGATACGCTTATCGATAACTTCGCCCATTTACTATCAATGGTGATGCGATGTTACGTCGTCCGAATGAATATTCAAGAGTTATTAAATCGGGACACGGGCTCTTATGTGCTGTGGGCTTTATTTTGCCCTTAAATATTCCGTGTTATCGAAGCGGTCGTCTTTTTCTCCGCCGCGTGATTGCGAATGGTGTCGTCCTCGTCGCTATGGACGTGGGGTACGTTGTTGCGGGGCGTCCAAAGTTAGTTATTAGAAATCGGATTTCAGATTAAAGGGATATAGGCTTCGGTTGTCCTGTTTGAATATTTTATTATTTAATTTTCCGTCCTGAAAGGATTTCGAAAGGAGGTTCGTTATGTCCGGATAATGCGAGTAGTTTGTTGGGGAATTTCGAGAGAACGAGAGAAGCAGGAAGCCCTTTTGTCCTGTCGTATTATTTTTTCTTTCAGTTGTTGCTGTTGCGCCTTTGTCCTTTAGAATCGATATAAAATATAGTATATACCTAAGAGAGAGCGAGGATGGATATCGTCGAAAAACCACGAGATCGAGGCTAGAAATAAGCGTCACTATAATCTAATAAAACTCTGACCAGAACTGACAACATGAGCGGATATTTATGACGGCTTTTTTCGGACAGGGACCGCTCACCAAAACCAATACTGACGTCATAAAAACACTTTTACGATCGGGAAATTGGTGCGGAAAACCGTAGGAAATATAGAGGGGTACTAAGAAAAAATTTCTTGAAAAGCATTTTTAACAATCCTTGAAGGATTATTGAGCGATTGATGCTCGTTTGTTTCTTTTCAGGGGGTTTTTTGATGTTTGGTCGCAACTCCAAGGGGAACTAAAAAATATCGAAGATATGTATGTAAAAGATCGTTGATCCCCCCAAAGATATCGTTCAGTTCGTTAAAGCGGCACGCCCGACTGACCGTACGAGTGTTCGATGAGACCTCAAGGAGTCTTCTTCTGCATACTGAAGGGGTTTTATCGAGTGTGGCCGAATTGAAGGGCCTCATTAGGAGTTTGACAGCGAAATGGCTCTTTAAAAGATCCACCGTCGCCACCACCATCACCACCACCACCACCGCCGCTGCCACCTCCATCGCTCATCTAATGGCAACATAAATATGAAGCCTTTTCTTTATTATTTTTTTTTTTCATTCAATTTAATTCTAAAGCCATTTTAAGCGCGTGTTGTACACAAGAACAAAGAGCCGCATTGCTCGCCCTGAGGGCTTTTCATTGATTATTATTGTTAGTATCAGCATTCGGCATCTTTCAGCTGAGCGAACGGCTCAATTGGTCAATTCGGAGGCAGCACACACTGAACGACTCGCACTCGTTTTTCAGTTCAATTAAAAGGATTTTTAAATAATGTTTTTTCATTATTTGTGCGCTTGTGTGTGTATTTCTCTGAATGCAATTGAGCGGCTCTGTTCAAAGAGACCATTCGGTTACGCACAAATTGATTTCAATCTGTTAATTTTCTTTAATTTATGAATTGGGGATAAAATTCTTATTTTAAATTGCAAAATCTATATTAAAAAAATAAATTAACCAGAAACCACTATCTGAATTTAATCATCTCATCTGTATCAGCTTTTTTTTTTTAGAGACGGTCGTCTGGACTTTATGGTAAAAGTTAAATTAATAATCGGAGCCATATAACGGCCGAAAACAAACATTTCGTGGGGACGAACGAGAATTCGACGATGATAAATCAAAAAGGGAAAACGACAAAGAAAATATGGCCGTGGACACATTGGCAGAAGATGCTGCTAATACTATTTAGTATGTGGACAATGGTAAATTCGGCCCGGTATTGTTTTTCGACCATATTGAAAGTAACTTTATGAAAATTCGGGCCAGTTGACTAAGGTCCGTTTCTCCTAATGGTGATAATAATAAAGTATCGGACATATTTTCCACTTACTATTATCTTTCCGAGTTCCTTTTTGCCATAACGGGCCGTATTAACGTTGCTTAACCATATTTACGGGATGGAACATTAATTTTTCTACATCCCCTCTATAATAAGAGAGGACCGTTAAGGGTTTTTCGTTCTCCTCGAGCTAATTAAAGCTTATTTATGTCCGCTTATTCGATATAAATATTTCCCTGTCGGGCCATCTAATACACGCGAAAAAAACTGATTTTTTTCTTTTAAATGCGTGAAAATCACTTGTTCGTTCGCAAAGTAAATATGGAGTGATAGATGTGCCGATCGGGAATTCAAAGCGGTTTTTCCTCGACCGCAAGATGCCTCCCGAGCCAATTGACCGGAAAATCAGGTTGAAAGGGCGGCGGTCGAGAAAAATTGACTCGATTTTTCCAGTCGGGCGGGCGAGCGTTTGGGCCCTTTTTCGGCCCGTTTATCTTTTTGAATTTCGGCAGTGGCAAACGAGACTGAGAGAAGAAGGAGGTTAGTGATCGAGGGAGAGCCAAATTGAATTTTTCTTTTATGAGACAACTGAGAAACACCTGATGCTGCCTAGGAAAATGCACCACATGAAGGATATAATCCTTTGGAGATACGTGGCGGTCCGTTGCTTGACCCATGTCCCTCCTAATATACTCTCTATTAGTATTAAGAGTATATTAACTGGACGATATCAGGAGTTATGAAGTGTAAGAATCCTTTATCGGGAGCTGGATTACAAGGGATCGAGCCGTGTCCGCTGACCCGAGGCTCGATCCGATTTAAGACAATAATCCTGGAGTATCCTTTAGGACGAAATTGTGTTCAAATTAATTGATTTAGGAATGAAATTTGCCGAACTTTCTTCTTGGAATGAGTATCACCTGTAAATTGGCACCCACTCTACATAAACCAGGAGCTTTAAATTTAAAAATACCTCTCATTTTTTTTTAAATCATCACAATTATATGAATACGTAGAGTGTTGCTTTTTTTGTTTGTCATGTTTTCCAGCCGAGAAATTTAAGCCTTTCGACGTGGGTGGCAAACGAAAGCGCACATATCGTAATAGACATGCATAAATCCGCCTCGTTCTTCGCCTTTTCCTCTTTCCAACATCAATAAAACAAAACTAATAAACCGGGCCGAATAATGATAACACAAATAAAAGACGTTAGCGCGATATGGTTCGCAGGTCGGATGATGATGATGGTGGGTTCCATTTCGAGTTGTTCTTGTTTACACGAAACGCCGCCAAACAATCGTCACATGGGCTTTTTGATTGCCCCGTCATATTTACAAATCCGTTCTTGTTTTACACTAATAATCCGAATCGTCTTTTTCCGACAACGACGACATGTGCAACGCATCGTTGTGTGGGGGCGCGAATTTTTACACAATGTTGCCAAACTTATATGAATATTAAACGAAAACAAATACTGACTTGGAAATGCCTAGCCATTGAAATATTCATTCATATAAATTCTCAGTTTTACTCAACTGTAAAATAGTTGAAAAAAAACTGAGCAGCCTATTGGAAAATCTTGGGATTTAAGACTTTGTACTTGATCTCGGCAACATTGCACGTTCTAGCCTTAATTCCACAATTCCGACTATTTCCGGTAAAAATAAACAAAACGAACCTCCTTCGTTTGATTCTGTAGACACACACACACATACATACACATATATGTAATATGTATATATATAACCCGATCGAAAACGTCACGTAGCGCCATTAACAGTTTCTAACTGAAAAAAATCCTTAATCATAAAATTTATGACAGTACAGCCGTTGACAGTAACTGTCATTAATACCACGCCATCTATCAATAAATAAATAACAATAATCTTCTTCTTAAACGCATACACATGTGTTATTAAAGTGACTAAATTTAATCCAGTGACTTGGCATTATATTAAAACGTCATCATGACGAGACACTTTCATCATAGTGGCCGGTCAAGAAGATCGATGCTTATTTGTTAAATCATTGTCATATCGACAGTCTTGTGTCATCAACGAGCAACTTCAGTGGCAATTGTTACTAATCAGTCAACTTTAAAATGCTATACAGAGTAATAAAAGAAACATTGACTGAACAGTTAACAGTGCATTTGGTCACGGATTGTGGTCATTCTGTATTTACATATATTGATGTGTCATTCTCAATGATTGTTAAATTGACTTTAAAAGAGTAATTTTTCAGATCATTCCTTTTTGATAAGACGCTGAAATCGAACAATTTTGTACTTAAGGGCATTTTTTTCCCCCGTTGTATTCGTAAACTTTTGTCCACTGGGACAGTGGGTCATTAATAAAAAAAAGCCTCTCGTCGGCTCGATTTTCTCTTTCATTCCTTTCCCCCCTGCAACGTACAATGGCGCAATCTGTTGTTGTTTGATCGACTCCCGGCAAATGAAAACGCAAAAACACAATGAAAACACCGCTAATTCCTCTAACTTGTCGATTCTCCTCCTTTTGACGAATTTTCCAATTTTCCGAGCGGGAAAGTTTGATTAATGCCCCGAAGGCTGCACGTCGATTGTTTGTCCGACACTCTCTATTCAATTTTTCCCTGTTCATTTTTCCTTTTTTTTACCAGATTCCTGCTGTCTGTATTAAACGATCATCGTTCCGACAAGAGAACAAAAAAAAACATACAACGGGACTTGTTGCGAAAGGATGATTGATTGATTATCTTTTTGAAAATAGGGCGCATTGATTGGGCATTAGATTTACAGCTCGTTTAGTTCTTCTTCCCCGTTCGTCTTCTGCGACATCTAGCAAAAGACGTTAATTAATCAGCTTCAGCTTCGGGTGATGGTAATTTTTGTGCGACGCGAAACTGCGGCTTAATGGTATTAAATGGCTCGACCCGATACAATGAATGAATAACAGATGAGTGACGGGACGGGAGACAAAGTCGCGCGTTAACTGCCCGTTCGATCGCACGTTTTCCAGACCATTTAATCGGTCTATTTATTATTTCCAGTGACTTCCAGGAGGACCGCGATCCGTATCCGATTTCTTGGCGAAAAAATTATTCGAAATCAAAACGAGTGGAGAACCAAGGGGTGGGACAGAGGGAGGGAACGTGATCAAAATAGTGATGTTTATTGATCAGCGGCAATCGGACCGATTAAAATTCAAGAAGTTTCCCCCGATCTGACAATATCTAATCAACTAAGTAATCAACGTGCGAGATTGGAATGCAGTACATTCCAAGCCTTTCAAAGGGGTAGAATTTCTGTTTTCAGTATTATTAATTTTATTGACAACCAGATCTAGTTGGTCACAAATTATGATGTAAAAAAAATGTCGATGTTCTATCGGTTTCAGGTTGACAATAACTTTCATTCAAGCGTCTGCAGTAGATTTTTCCTGAAAAAAATCGATTAACTTGAAATATCGAGTTAGTTCTCAGAAAATCCACCGTTTCCTCCTGATGCAGGTCTATTTGATTATTCTTTCCTTTTTTGTTTATTGAAGTTCCAAAAAAAAACAGAGTGAACATATTTGTTTTATTCAAATTATTTCATTGTCATGGGAAATTGGAAAAAGTTAAAAGAAAAGCGTCTCTTCGTCTTATGTTGCTGGAATGTAATATTGGTTGCCAACCCGATAGATAAAATACTTTGAAATAATTCAACTCGGATGACCGTTGTCCATTCGAAATTCCTTTCTGATGCCAAGAATTTATTGAAATACCGCAATTGGCAGAAAATAAGGGAAGAAACGTAAACGAACTGTTATTTATTCCGTTTTCTCGTGACGAATTTACATACTACCATTCCCATAGGGTCCTTATAAATGGATATTTGTCATTTTTCGAATGTCCTTCGTTCGAAATATCGGTCGCAAGTGGACTGATATTTATTTGTCGGCCACCCAACTAGGAAATATAATATTAAATTTTCAACGTTAATCCGAGTCGAAATAAGGTCGATTTTTGGACGAAATCACGTTTTCCAAAAGTGATTAATGGTGGCGCGTCGCTCTGTCATCGACAAAACCGGCCGGTTTTGCCGATTTCAATTGGCAATATTGTTTTCTATGTTCGGTCGTATGTGCGGCGATGACGCTTCATAATTATATGATTTATGATTGTTGGATCGAGTGCCATTCCGTCCGTGAAATTTGCGTGGAAAATAACATTCGAGTCGTAAAAGTAATCTGCGTGTTCCAATCTTGCGAAACAATCAAATATCGAGACAATCCTAAAGGGCTGTTGCCGTTTTTTTTCTCTTGCTGGGAGTCACGTTGTCGCTCCGGACACTTTTAAATCACTACGACGAACGCAACAAAAAAACTGATAAGCGGAATTGGTTCTTCTCTTTGGAGGCGCCCCCCTGTCCTCAGTTTCGAGTCGATTCCCTCGAGGTACGAAATTGGCGTCTTCCAATTCGACTGTTAAAACTTTTTTCACATACAGAGTGGTCCATTTAAAAGCGTTTCACTCAAATAGTAAACTGACAATGGAAAGATTAGTTGTCATTACAATTTAGGAAAGTACGAGTCTCACTTTATTAAATCGAACAATGCGGGTGGAAATGTGCCAAATTTATCGTTTGTGCAAAGCAAATATTTGTGGCTCGTTCACCCTATATAATCGGCAAACTTCCGAAGGCATTCTTATTCACAAACTACCCCAATTTGAGCCCCCGAACAAGTGTCGCGCGATTGTCGAATTCGAATTTGATTGTATCGCTCTGCCTATTTGTTTTTTTTTTGTTGTTGGTCGTTCTTTTATGCAGCTTTTTTTCTGGGGTCTTTTAAATGTGAGTGCTTCTGTGGCTTTTCCGAGTCGAATCAATTAACCATCGTAGATCGATTGCGAAGCATAACACGCGAAACATTAGAGATTCTCTTTAATTTCCTCTCAATCTCGCTCTCGAGCGCTCCTAATCCTGGGGCCAAAGAGTATCGCTTTTAGAAATTAATTTATTCCATTACGAGTCGAATCCTCTAAATATTTCATAAAATTTGAGCGCGTCGAGGAATCGACTTTGATCAGCATTGCAGATGTTAATTCTTTCATTCGATTTTTTTTTGGAACGTTCGAGAGTTAATTTCTTCGTAAATAAACGATGAAACGGCAAACGAGAACGGAGAGTTAATAATGGTAATATTTTCGAAGATCGACGAATGATTTTTCAACGAACCCGGCTTTATTGGGCCCTTCTCTCGGCGCTAAGAGGGAAATTATTATTTTCCGTTAATATCAGCCGTCGATATTGAAATTTTCCCAAATTTATTGTCTCGTCGTGTGTTTCGTTGTGAGAATTTAATAACGTCGATTTCGACAGGGGAAACGTTCATAATAAACAAGCCTAATCATTAAGATCTACGTTGTGAAACAGAAAAATTTCGAAATTTAAATAACATCCATTAGCTGTTTCATCGTACGTGGGTTACTCTAAAAGTTTTTAGATTTCATCTAAAAGAAAATTATTATAAGAAAACTTGAAACGAACATTTACAATTACTAAACTTCTTAAAGTTTAAGAGTGCTTATGCGTCAAAATTCTATCGTATCTAATATATTAGTCCAAATTTTGGTTCTATGCAAGTATTTTTTTTATTAGCTACAGTTAATGATAATGACGTAAAAGATGAAGAAGACTACTTTGAAAACAAAAGTGAAAAAAATCTACATTTTGTTTAAGTGTTAAGAAGCATTCATGGCAACAGAGTTGAAAGTAAAACTTCTCACATATTTAACAAACTACCACTTCGTATGAATAATGAAGCGATGTTGTCAGAATGTAAAAAATTATAAAATAATTTGAAATTACTGTAATTTTTTTCTTTAGGGCATTAACCGTTGAATTTGTCAAATGTGATTGTTAGATTGACTGTATGCTAATGTTAATTTCGTTTAGAAGATACAACAAATTAAGTTTTAATAGAAAATTGTATACAAGAGTTCGGAGATGTTGAAAATTCGCTTCCTTTTGCTTGATTAAAATTTCATTGTCACGAACGTGGCAGACGTCGCTCACATATTTGCGAAACATCGAGAGAAAGACAATCCACTCCACCACCACCTCCTCCTCGTCCTCCTATATATGTGTCGATTGTTTACATTAGACGAATAGCAATTGCCTGATTGCCTCTGCAACTGGGGAAAACGAGGAATGTTACGCGAAGATAGCTTTTGGGCGCATTGTATCGACTCCATATGCTGGAATTTTCCTTTCAACCGTTCTAATTACATACATACACACACACACACACACACACACACACACACACACACACACACACACACACACACACACACACACACACACACACACACACACACACACACACACACACACACACACACACACACACACACACACACACACACACACACACACACACACACACACACANCACACACACACACACACACACACACACACACACACACACACACACACACACACACACACACACACACACACACACACACATATATATATATATATATATATATACACACATACACATCTCTATTTATTTATAGATGATTTCTCGATCAGAAGATTGGACAAGCTGCATCTCATTAGTTAGGCTCGCGTTCTATCACGAGCGCGCGTCTCCTCGTAGTCCGTTCGTTAATAATAAGTACTTCAGGATCTCGGTGATTATCTTAAATCAATAGTAATTTGGCACGAAAACCTGCAGAATACGTTCCAGACCAGACGGGAAAAACAAAAAAAACAGATATTTATTTTAAGGTTTCTGCATAGGCGGACCGACAATCTTCGCGTGTATTATTAGCATTTGATCGCCACCACTGGATCCTAATCTTCCTCCAATAAGAATCCATAAATTATGTCGCCATTAGCGCGAATGCATATGCAGGGAAATTTGTTCGATTTAATTTGGAAAATGACGTTCATAATTTTTGAGTCTCGATCTCGAAACAGGATAAATATATCACCTCGCAATATACGGGGACAAATTAAAAAATAGCTAACGTTTTGTTGGTTTATTTAAGTGGGATTTCGGGTTTTTAGAGTGAGTCTTTTTTCAGTGAAATTATTTAATTCCGTTCATGGAAAAAACAACAGCAGGACATATGTCTAAAGAGATTATCTTCAGGTTTCTGGACTGCCTGGAACATTGCAAAAAATCTGCTTGGTCACGTACGTGGGGCCAGAAATGTCGATTTTCGAACGAACCCGCGTCCGTAACAACAACAGAAAAATTGCCCCAAAAAATAAAAAAATAAATAAATAAATTTCGTCCACGTATGCGAAACATTAGGGACACGGGAAAGAAAGACGGCTAATTACTTTATTATCTCCCAAAAACCGGTGGCGCATTTCGTATTTATATTACCTTTTTTCCTCCTGCAAAAGGTTAATGCGCATTAAAAACGCTTGATGATGAATTTTTCTCGCGTCAAAGAGATTTAACGTTTTTTAGTCCCCCACGTATTTTTTCTCCTTTTTTTCCATCATGCATCGAAACAACATTAAGATGGGGCCATTAAGAAACGTTTCCTTACAACGAGATATCATAAAATCGACATCTGCAACCGAGAAGGGATAAATAATAACACACGGGGATCGATTAGGGTGATTTTTCATCTCGTATCAGTTGATGTTGTTTGTTCGAGGAAGTGCAAAGAGGGGAAAAGGGAATTTCGGTAATTTAAAGCGGGGAAAAAAGTTTTATTCGCTCTCGTAAAAGCGTCGATACAAGAAAAAATCATAGTGATAAACCGGAACGAACATTTTGTCTAATACGTTTCAACCATCAAAAAACGGTAAAATCTCGGCACGATGACGAAAAGTTGTAAAAACCCACCAGAAAGTACTAAACAAGCGAAAAGTGTCCAGTATTTTACTTACCTTGCTGGAAACGTCACCACACAACGTTCAACTTTTCGGTCGGATCATCTTTTGCATATTTGCGACGGTCCTAAGAAAAATGGAAAAACTACTTTAATATTCTTCCTCATTACATTTAAATTTGCAATGTATCAAAGCGATTCTTGGAAACAATGCAATCAAGAAAAAAAGTTTGATTTTATGGTACTGCTCCTTGCTTGTCTAATAAAGCAAACAGTATCCAAAGTGAGACACGTCGAAAGATAATTTTACTCTAGTAAATATAAATGGCACCAGACTATCGAGATTTTACAGCCTTTTTAGGGACCCAACCCTCGAAACGAGAAAAACTCTCCTGATAATAAAAACATAAGCCACTCACAACTTATTAGTATACGACACACATTTTATTTACGGCTTTCTTAGGTGAAAAATTATGTATTTCGGGTTGCCTATATGGATGGCAATTAAATTTAACAGGGTCGTTTTTTGTGATATTGTATGTTACGCAGTTTTACTCAATTTTACTGCAGATTTGGTTAATAACGGTAGGATGCATTTTGGGTTGCATACTTAACGTCTGATATATGACCGGGTCTGGGCTTTACCTTCAGCTGGAGAGAGGGTGATCCGGACGGAGATTGGGTAATTAATTGGCTATCGCCGCCCGTAAATTGTAAGGACATTGCAGGTTACCACCAGAGGCTCTCCTGGATCCGGCTGGATATTTATCCTTTGCCGTTCAGGCAAAAGCCGCGGGATCCACTCACTTCCACGAAATTGATTTATTAATTGGTTCGGTATCGTGTGCTAGAGTGATTTAAGCTTCACCTATATCTTAATCTAGTGATCCTTAATTTAGACTTGGTACAGATTTCAGTTCTGCCTCTTTTTGGACTGAAAAGAAAGAACAAGTCATAAGACTGTTTCCTTGTTTTGTAGAAGTATTTCAATTATTAGTTGCTTAATTGAACACGAGAGGCGCGTCCCCTTAACTCGTGGATTGACAGATGACGTGACGGGCGCGATTCAACTTAAATTGGATTCCGATCTAATTTCTTCCTCGGTCTGTCTGGATCTGTCTACGGAGACACCGATTGCGGGGCGTTGCCGTTTAAATAAATCGCATCGTTAAACGTAAAATCTCAATTCCGCATCAATTACGCGTTTAAGGGATAAAAAATTCACCCCCCGAAACGATCGAGCCACGGGCCCCGGGTCGAGGGAAACTTTAAAAGAAAAGTTTAAAAGCGATTAGTGTTCCACTTATTGCGTCCGGACGTCGGTTAATCGAAAAACCCTCGAAGATGAAAATTGATATTGGAATTTTTAACCGAGTTTTTTCCGCACCAGGCCTTCAGGCGTAACGAGTTTTCATCCCCCAATTACATATTTAAAAAAAGAACGAATTTCATTTAAATTAAGCGTATTCCTTTCTTTTCAAAAGTTGACGTTTATGATTTACATATGTATATATGGTTCATTTTTTGATTTGATTGATGACATAACGGACAACATTCAAAAAATTAACTGTATGTATATATATGTATCTGGACGTTTTTAGATTAGGGCCCCAAACCCTCCTCCAACGTTTCGGCTTCGTCGGTCACTAATTCGGACGAAGAGGGCGCATATATCAATAATTTGAGCCCCCCAAAACCTTTTATTTTACTTACTTTATAATTAGGACCGAGGTCCCCGGAAATACCCTTGAGAGGAGCCTGGACATGTCGCCCTCGTCTTTTGCCAACACTCAGACTCGCTAATCAATATGACCGTCGTTTTATTTCAATATTAAATACAGAAGAAAAAAAAACAAATGAAATGAAACAAAATTTGAAATTAAAAAAAAAATACAAATTGTTGGAATTTCTTGAAAAAGAGGACTTTCAATTCAGGAAGGAACCGAGCAAAGTCCATTATTTGAGAAGTAAAGAGTAGTGTCTCTAACGTACAACGACAATTAAAAAAAAAAAGTTTAAAAGTGGAAAAGCTGACATTGTCGCAAAAGTTGCAAAAAATGCTGACAAAATTCTAAGACTAATCTGAAATTTCAGCGTAACATGGTCGGATTGCAAAAAAAACTGGTTCGAATGTTAAATGACAAACATTCACTACTGGTCCAATTGCTACCATGTGTATGTAAACCAACTGTTAAACGACTTTTTTAACATTCCAACTATCTGTGTACGTGTATGTGTTGTTTTTTTTTGTTAGTTCATTGTTAATTGAAACTCCTTATAAAGACCTCAAAGTAAAATTTCTCTTCTAAAGCCCACAAAATACCTGATAATTATTAATAATCATTTCGATCGTGATCGGAGTAAAATCTTCTAGAAGGCGTGCACCAGGTGGGTACGCACACACATATTGTCTGTCAGTCAATCTTCAAGTCTTCTCAAAGAAAAAAGCGTCGTTTCGCGGTTCATTTCGTTCGACCATCCGTTTGTTGTTGTCTTCCAGCCAACACGAAACAACAAATGCTCTTTTTTTCTTTGAAAAATGACAGTTTCGATAGCGACTACACTGCTCAACTAAACGATTCGGGTGTATGTTTTTTAGTTGTTCTGATTTTGATTTAGTGTTGGCTTGTATAAATCGAAGATCGAAAGTCGAGCTCGGGTTCGGTTGACTGACAACCGGCCGGCGTATCGAGACGTAGCGTATTATTAGCCGTTCTGCTATTAATACTTTAATACATATTTATTAGTTTGTGAAAAGAGGGAAGATGATCGCCGCGCCGCGAGGAGTCCTACAAGAGAATGGACAACGTTTAATTGTCTGCCAGTCACTCTTTCGAAGAAAAAAAGTTTTTTTTTTTTGAAGTAAATCGAAACCGCGCCGAGAAGACGTTTCGATCCATCGACCGACAGCCGCTTTAAAAGCCTTAACTGACAGATAAATTAATACCACGGATGATTATTGGCCCGAGGGCCGAGCGAATATCGATGTCAACGCTTTAAACTTTAAAATGGATTTTCGTAAATCAAATAAAACTGGAAACAACGTAGTACGTGAACATGGAAAATTTTTTCCTAATCACCGAACAATCGTTCAAAGTCAGTTTCGCGCGTCGACAAGCCGTGATAGATGGCAACAATTAAATAAGCGACCAATCATATCGTCCGAGGCGATATCGTCAAGCATTTCATCAAAGTCATACCGCTCTGCTCGCGTAAAAATTCCCCATCCAGGACCGGATCGAGAAAAAGGTACTAGAGCAGCCCCCGCTTCCCCAACGATCAGGTGATGACGCATTCTCCCGTACACTTCATTCGTCTTTGTCCATTTCTGTTTTTTTCCTTCGTTATCGAACAATCGACGATCGACAAGTGACGCGTGACAAGTGACAAACGAGTGCGGGCCTTTTAATTGATGATTGGCCAGTGGGTCGCGACAACGCGGGTGGTCCACGTGGTTTTCTCTTTATGTATACGAGGTGATATTGAAAACTATTTCAAATATTTCACATGTTTAACCCTTATAAAGAACGTTAATACTTAAATGTTGAAGAATGTACGTATGTGTGTAAAAAACAACTTTTTAGGAATGTTTCGTGATAAAAATCTGAGTTGGACTGTAAAACAGCCAACTTCAGAAGAAAGAATCCATTCTGGCCAGTTAGAAAACAATATCCATTGATATCAAAAAACAAGATACGATCGTTCGATCGCCCACGTTCCATTGTTTTCCGCCCGCTGCGACTCACATACAAACGAATCGTCCAGAAGAAGAGATGGCCTCCCGTTTGAGTCATTTGTTCATGTGGCCGGAGAGCGCGATTAATACCATTTTTATGTCGTCCTGAATAAAAGATTACGCGAGTAGGCCCCCCCGAGGACTATTAATAATGCCTTAGAGATCCGGATTATTCTTATTTAAAATAATAAATCGGTGAGGTCGATATCATGCCGATGACGATGACGTGCATTAGAGAAGAAAAAAATTATTATTGCTTTGACCTAATTAATGGGGAGCTTTTTTCAAGCCTTCTTACGATTCTGGTGTCTGATTAGGAACAAAAGTTAGTTGGGAGTTTGATTAATCGCAGTGAGCTTAGTTTCTTCGATTCGCATGACCGACGATTGTTAAATCTAAATAGATCTTTACACGGAATCGTTAAAAATCCACGAAATTAATATTCGGTTTAAAATTGACGTCGTATCATTAGAGTAAACGAAGGAAAAAGTTGCAAATTTAATTTCCTTGGCTTCGTTAATTGTTCACCTATTTTAGATACGTGTCCAGTAAAAAAAATCTTAATCAGACACTTCTATAAATTGAAACTCACAACTGAAAGGGGTTACCCGCATCATTACCAACAACAAAATGTGAGTTGGGCAAAGGAAAAGGGAGGTGGAGGTTTCCAAAGAGGCATTACTGTTTTCTCTGACGACCGCCCGTCCTCCCGCTTCAACCCCAGCGCTTTTAGGGGCAATTATCGCATATTTATAGCGCAATTAATGATTTTTCTTAATTAGTAACGTGCGTGTCTTGGGGCCTTGGAAATATATTTCTTCGACCATAAATGGTGGAAATCGTTCCTTTATACTGCTTTTCTTTGATTGTTCTCCCTATAACATATACATGCGAAAAAGCGATCCGTCAAAGGGAACCGAACTTTTGACAGTGACAAAGAAAAACATCGAACAAAAACGCCTTACCTGGCAAAACAACGTAAAACGGGGAGTGTTAATTTTGAATCAATATTACCACAAAAGCAGGAACATACCATCCGTGGCCAACCCCCCTTAGGGCCGCATAAGGAATGGCAATAGTAGAAGGAGGAGGAGGAGGAGGAGGATATCTTCCAAAGTTCAGTTCTTCGAAGTAATCAAAGACAAACAACCGATTCTTGGCGGTGTGTTTACCTTAAACGAGGCGAATTCTGATAATTCAGCGTTGGAAATTTGCATATACCGATGTTCGGGCGGAGTGCAGGAATCCGGGCGGAATTGCTGTTTTAGCCGGCGCCCCCTCGCACAGTAGTTCAATTACAAATTGTTTAGCAGGAAAGGTAAACGAAACCCCCGTTCCAGGACAATTCCTAATGTGGCTTAAGGGCTAATTTTTTTTTCTCTCACTTTAAGCGTAGTCCAAACAGCTTTAATGGCACCCCCTTGATTTAACGAAATTTCGTTGACATAAAGGGTTTCGCCGCCAGGGTGCCATACTTCGATAAGGATTTTAATAAACAGTTTTCGCACAGACACCTACAACCCCGACTGTTTGTTTTACATAGCTTTTCAACACGAAATTTGGCACGTTTGCATAAAATTTCCACTTTTTTCGTCGCTAACTTACCCTTCCCGAGTTAAACTCTTTCAGGCTATGCAAATAGAAGTGAGTGATCAAGGATCAAAGCGTCGATGCGAAAACTCTTTGGATAGACTTTAGGAGTATTAAAATGCCAAAAGGCAAACACAACCCGGCGACCATCTTGTAAAAATGGCCGTTACTATGACGGTGCAACGCGATAAAATAAATCTGGAATGCAAACATCCCTTTTAACCTTCAGTTAAAACCGCCAGTTAATTTTTTCTTCTCCTTGAACACCACCGGGTGGAAGTATTATAAATCAAATCGATCGCGGCTAGACAGGGAAATCGGCCGTTTTTTGTGTGCAAATGGGAAGTGAAAGAGGGAGGCTCTTAAAAAGGGTTTCTTGGCCGATTGACAGTCGCGTCCGTTAACAGACGTCTCCACTTTGTAGGACCATAAATATTCCGGCCCTTAAAATGTCCGAAACGACCACTTTTTACCCTGAACGAATTTTGGGGGAGGAGATTCGGAAATCGCTTAAGAATTTGCCATAGAAAAGTGGTTTTTTTAGTAGCTCGTTTAAGCAACTGCAATCTTTTAAATGCCTTAATAACGCCCACATTTCTTTCACGTCTGTAACTGTATTTGAATAAATTTTGATTGAAACGCGACAAATTACGGCACTAACCCTTTGCCTTATTGAAAAGCTTTTCAACGTCAATTTTAAAAGGGAAAATTATTCTTGAGAGAGCGTCAAGTTTTCTGTCCACAAATCACCTAAAACACTCGTCGTCTCTTCTCTTTACTCGCCCCCGCTCTCTCTTTCGCACCCCACCCCCTCCCTCCCTCTCTATTTCTCTCTCGACGAAACAATTGAAAACCGAACAACAAGAGGCAAAACAATAATCGAGTCGGCTCGTAAATCTTGAACCCGGGGGCCACAACGATTGTATTTTGTCGAGACCGTCACGGTCCGGTTCCCATCTGAACTTCCGAAGGAGTTAAACTCCGAAAGTTTCCGTTTTGGCGTGGCGTGCGTGGAACCGTGGTGGTGACCGAACGAGCGGCTGACCCCTCGTGAAGATTATTAAGCTCTAAGCGACTCGTGAGCACAAAAGACTTTAAATAATAAATCAACTCGAAGACTTTGAGTCTAGAATGACGACGGGAACTGATGGTTGAAAGAGAGAGGGGTGGGGCGTTTAAAAACAAATCGCTGTCACATATTCGCGATGATTTTTCCGACTGTCTGGCGACAATTTCCTGGAGAGGCAATAAAGACATTTACCGAACGAGGTTCGTACTCCATACAAATCGGCCGCGCCCTTATGACTTTCTACCTTAATGCAAGGGCGGATTGCTTAACACCAACAAGGAATATTTATGTATGTAATATTTGTATGTGTTGTGCGTGTGGGAAATTTCTCATATTATCCTTGCCTTGTCGAACAAACAATTAATACGTTGGCAAAAGGCGGTTCACTTGGTTATTTAACAAACATCAAGGGCTGCCAAAATAAATTCGCCCCACCTCTCGGCCCGTCTTCTTCGTGCAGACGACAGTGTTTGTCTAGCCTTCGTCGGCTTAACAACACTAATTGCCAAACTTGGAAAGTGTATTAAGATTATGCAAACCGTTGCTCACCTAACGCTTTAAATACTCTTGCTACTGCTGCTATTCCAAAGCCTCCTGATATTTTTCCAGATAAAACACGAATTTTAAACATACAGTACGCCTCCGTGGTGGTCCGTGCGGCTCGATTTCCCGATGAAAATAAAATATTTTACGACGATTATTAACAAAGTGTAAATTGGCTGTTCGCTCGTTAAAATTTAATTAACCGGAATTAATTGTCTGGACCACCAAAAAGGAGACTGAAAGGGGAGCCATCCATGTGCAATCAGGATTTTTGTTACCGTAGAAAGTTATTATTTTAACTCTTTTTTGGAGACTTTACTCCATTTCAATGTTAATGTAGGTTTTCAGTTGACAGTTAAAATTCTCGGCGCACTATCCTCTTTAATGACAATTTTAATATCTTCCAGACTACCCCTAATATTGACTTAATATCGACTGGAACACAGAAAAATCGCTAGTCTTCCGGAGAATGGCTGGCATTGCGAGACACAGACAAAAGACGCAGAAGAAGGAGATCAAAGCGAAGCGGAACAACGGGGCGAGAGAGCCAATAAATTTTGTCATCAAGGAAATTAATTGAAAAATTCGGCGCGATGGTAAACACGGGCAAAGATCGGCTTACCACCCGGCTTAATTAAGTCACTTCTTGTATTATTAGCTCCACCCTTAAACTCCTCAATTAAATCTTTCTTTTTTTTGGGTTTTTTCATTTTGGTTTCGTTGATTTTTACGGAAAAATGGGCATTACGACCGCCTATGATGTTTTAGTAGTTGAATAGGAAATCGTTTCTAATGGAATTGCATTCAATCTACCCATTAATTCATTCGTATCAAGTTATTGAAATTAATAATTCCATTAAAATACGTGCGTTTTTTTTCTCTATTAGAATAGAGAATAACTAAAGAAAGAGAGAGATAGACGAGGAATGAAAGGGGCGGGGGTGTGTGTGTGTGTATTTAATGGCATACGAAAAAGGAAATCTATTGTTTTGATAGTAAAACGGTNAAGGACCGGGGCGGTCAAGGGTGGCTCCCCAGGGCAATTTTTTACTTTTGTATTGACAGGTCCGGTCGTGTATCTTGTCATAAATTGGCTTGTAGTCTAGGGTTATGCTAAAAAAAAAAGATGAATAAAAGGGTGGTGTATGGTTTATGACTCTTAAAAAAAGAAGAAGAAACGGAAATCGTCTATTTTTAAAAAAGTTTTTAAACAGATGCTCGTGTAATTGCTCTAACGAAGTCTAAAAGAAAAATATGAGCCCGGTTAGGTAATTAATACAGTTTTTATTTTACAATTTGCGTTGTTTATGTGTGCGCTTTGATTTAGCCGCTGCTCGTAAATAATATTAACGATTTTTCGGTGCGTTTCTCCTCCGCCTATTTGATTTATTTAAATTTCAAAGTATAAACGCATACATATAAAATCGTCATTAAATGGTAAATGACTGCTCCGTAAACAATAATATTAATTTTAAATGGTAATCGACCGGAATGGTCATGCCCATTACACGTCTCCTACTGGACTTGTGGTCGTTGGTTCTGTTCTTTTATTTTTTTGGCTGGGTTGACACGTCATCGTCTAGTTAGGAGTTGTAACGTATTCATTTATACACCGGGAATATAAATTGGTGGTATCGAGACAAGAAAGGCGCAAACAAGCCCTTTTCATTGTATGTTGAAATCGACATCGTGGCGGGCGTGGGCCGAGTCACTCTCATTGTCGAAAACACCAAACGAAAGACTCATCGATGAGGGGGCGAAATGACAAAAAAAAAATTATGGACATACGCACCTAAGTTTCGTTTAGTTTTTTAACACAAAAACATAGATATTGCTAAGAGCAACGCAAGTCCGTCTTGGATTCCCACAGAATCTATATCACCCAAAATTTCATTGTTACCATATACATTTTCTTTAAGAAAATACATAAATCATGAATTGCAAGAGAAACAAGAAAAAATTTGAATAAAATTCAACATAATGACATTAACTAATGCGAAAGACTGAAAAAAGTTCCGTTCCGATTGGCAAATCTGTAATTATCATTGAAATTTTATCGTGGTAAATGTATGAAAATTTCGGGAATCAACATGAAAATTCCAGAGGCTTAATGATGTTTTGCGACGTCGAAACGACGCGGAACTTTTCCTGAATACGTAATTGCCATTTGCACATTAAGACCAAACGTCCATCGAAATCCAAACAAAGAAAAACGAGGTAAAACAAAAATTAATAAAACATCATCATTCAAAAGAAATAAAATGAAAAAAAAAAAAACGGACGAAAGAAACGGAAAAAATCCCAGTCGCAAATTTGTAGAGGGACGTAAAACGAGCTCTCGCATTACAGTATCACTATAAATAATCCAATTTGTTCAATGGCCCTTGAAATCTGTTTTAAAATTCAATATTTGTGGAAAAAAGGGATGACCGCACGCCGTTCTCCGTGATCCCCAAGGACCACTTGACTGGTTATAGACAAATTCCGAAGACCGAGGGCCGTAAAAAAAAGGGACGACTCCAATTTTTAAATCTCGAGGGACCCTTCGGGGGGCATACAATTCCATTTCGGAATTTTACACAAGTCATTGAATAAAACCTCGATACGCAATTACGTCAAAGACATATAAATCTTATCACAGAACAATAACTTATTAATTAATAACCCAAAAGGGCCATAAATCACTCGATACAGACATCGATACATACCAAAAGCGGGCGCGGTCATTCGATAGCCATAGTGGTGGTCATTGACAATATCAATTCAAATTAAGACGGCCGTGAACAAATGACAATTACCTGCGCAATTGAACAATAATTGATTTACTGACCAGCCCTATTGCGATTGTTTAATTAATGACGGTGCGTGACGTCAATTAAAAGTAATTAACCGAGGTAGCAGAGGGGCGTGGAGGTGGCGGTGGTGAAACCGCCCTCGCCCTCAGCCGACCCAAAACCGTTTAACATCGTGTCTGAACCACAATAGTTCCGGTGTCAAACTTTCTATACGACCGTATAGAGTGCGGGATTCTCTTCGCACTAATTTCCATTTTCAACAGATATTCCATTGATCTGACAACAGCACGCGTTCAAACCGTCTTAAACGCACCTTCTTTTCGTTAGATATACCCCATCTTCGCAATATCAATCAACCTACTCTATTCATGTTCTACGTGAATTAAAATTTTTGAAAATCTAAATTGGCCTATTTCAATTTTTCTTCAAATTTCAGAAGAAGAAAATTAAGAAATGTGTGTCATGCGAGAGAAAATTATGCGAGATTAGATTTCCAACTGAATGCACAAACGGATAACAGACTTTAGTTTGCCATTCAAAGTCGCAAATTATTCGGAAGATTCGGTCGACCGATAGTTGAACCATGGTAGACAATAGGCCCGGATGATGATTTCTAGACGTCTTAATGGAAATCATGCCAGATAACTATAGAAAATCACCTATGGAAAATTACCCTTATTATTACAGCCCTCTTGTCACAAGCATTGGTTTAATTCAATAGGCCTTTTTCCTAGCCTAAGGCCCTCTTGAGTTAACCGTTTCAAAATTATCACCTGAAGCTTCAATTACCACGTGATCGATAATCGATCATGTTTCTCCGCAAGCAATTTTTCATTTTCACTTGACATTCGAATATTCCTCAAACAATATACTCCCGTTTTTCCTTGCAGGTGTTATTTTTTCTAGTAACTGGAGTATTTTCGAGAGCGAGAACGCCGGTCCTATCGAAAGAGGGCAATAATTTTCCCATGACGTGTCAAGACAATTCGAAGTGCCTCGTGACAATGACGAATTAACTCTTATAGCATCTTCTCTCGTAAACGCATGAGAGAGAACGAAATATATATATATATATATAAATATATATATACACTATCCAAATATATATATTTGGAGCTATGCCCTTGGAAGGTAAAGTAGCAGATTAGATCTAACCAGATTAATATTTCATGGAAAGGATTGATGCGTTACCGAAACCAAGTGGAGCCTCTGCATAGTGTCATGTTACGGTGAATTCATAGTTAACGTAATCACGAGCCCATATTTTCTTCCGATAAACACACGCCACGTACGTCTGTGATAAGCTTACATCAATCAAATAAACTCTCAACGTTATCTCTTTTCCACATGTCCTGGACAATGATAATATTAGGGCAGTGGTAGACACATAACTCACCACTACGGAAAACAACTTGAAATAATCAAGAGAGTGTCGTAATAGTACATATTATGGCTACTATTTACGTGCAATTATTGAAGAATAATTAAAAAAATCATTTCATATTACGAGTAAAGCAGCACCAAAGGTGTCGATATTTAAAGATACGCCACTGGTTAATAATTAAATCATCTAGTTATCTGTGGCCAATTAGCGATATTATCTGTTTCGAAAGTTCCACATATCAACTACTTTTCATCGCAAATTATCATTTTTGATGACGAGTTTAACGCCATCGCGCGGTGAAATTACGAGCCACGTTCGGACAATAAATCCAGGACCACGGAACGTATTACTTCTTCTTTGGCTTTGTATTCTTCTATAAAATCCGTTTGTCAACTCCCTCGTCTTTCTTTGGTCGCTCGAGCGTCGTTGTTTATTTCAATACGATTCGAAGTCCTCTTATCGCATTCAGAAAACCGATCCGAAGAGATTTCAATAGAAATTTTCATTTGAATATGAATCCTATTGATTTAATAAACGCAGGTGGGCATAAAAAGACGAAATAAGGATGATGACGAACTGCACCAGAAGTTTATGGTCGGAGTTAATAGTTAAAAAAAAAGTTATAGAATAGTCTTTGAATAAGGAATTGTAGTGGAACATCTGTGTACACGTTTGAACGAATTTCAGATTTACATCTTAAAAATAAATGAATGGGAGCAGTTTGGATTGTCCCAATGGCTTACTATACAAAACGATCAATAGGAAATCGCCTTAAAGGGGGTATAAAAGGACAGTTTTTTCTTCATTGTTTTTTTCTTTTGTGCTTTTTTTATCAGCCATTGATGGTCGATTTGAATACGATCACCATTTATTTCTTTTTTTTTACCTTCTCTAGTCCTGGGGCAAACTCAATCCAGGGTTTAATTTCTCTTATTTTTTTCTCTTCTCTTGATTCTCCCGCCGCTGGTTTGTTATTTCCGGCTGAAGGTAGCCGGAAAATGTGGGTTTTCGTATCATCACCATTATTATTATATGATATATAGACATCCCGTAATTTTCCATTAGGAGAATTTAATTTTAATTACGTTTTTCCTTGGAACTGGAAGCTTTTCCGAATGAAGAGTTTTTATTAATAATAATTTAATGGGCGTTTCCTTGAACTGAAACCCGCCATTATAAACATGTCAATATTATTAATAATAATTTAAATTGGACGCATGTAAGTAGCAGTAGATACATGGACCGATATTCAAATGGGGGAGAGTCCCATTGTAAGACCGAAAACAGATATGCACGATCGACCATTCGTGGTCGATAATTTTTTTTCAAATTTATATCATTACCCGAACAATAACACATCGATTTTATTAGATCGATATCGATATGATTATATGCATAAGAAGAGAAATTTAAGCAGCACGAATGCGCTGCTTGTTTCCTTTTCCTTGGCCGACTGTTGCCCCTTTCTTTATTTCTGACGACCATCAATGGTCGTTCTCCAGGTTGATTAAAACTTTAAAATAAAAAAATGAGAAATATTCGCGTATATTCAGGATAAATGGTTCGTCATTAATATGAAATAAATTCTCTGTTGTCCATGTCCACCCATACACTCGCTACCCCCACAATGGAAAAATTATTAAATCCTAACAGAGGCGTACGCATACAAGAGTATTGGCCCAAATTGATCTCGATTAGAAGTCTTTTTATGACACGCGTGATTCAATCTTGTATTTATTGGAATTTACAAAACTGTTTTTCTACTGTTTTGCTAATAACTAAAAAACGAAATACTAAAAATATGAAACTCTGTTCTACTTTTCTTAGATTGAATTAAGTGAGGCATATTCCGGCGCCCCTGTGTAAACGATATTCTTTTTAAATAAAAATCGAATAGGTAACGATCCGTGTATAAATTTATACAGAGTGAAAAAGAAAAAGCGCGAGCAAAAGAGAAAGAAACGTTGGTTTTAATAATAATGCGGTGGTGTATTAATAAATCGCGATAAATACCGGCCATTAGTGACAAATGTCCCGAGCCCTCCTCGAGACAATATTACATTACTTACAGTGACGTCGACTAATGGGGCCCATTGTGCGGGGCTACCGTTCGACTTGGGAGGCTGTGCCCCCCCGTCGCGGGGGCATTTTTTAGTCTGTCTTCGGCCCCGGACCCGGTCCTGGACCGATGGTCCTACTAATTTATTTCTTTCTCTTTCTTTCCCTCTCTCTCTCTCTTTCATAATCAAAATGTTTCGTATAAACAAGTCCGAGTCTGCCTACTGTTGACGTTAAACGATCATTGTGCCCGTTATTATTATCTCTCGGCAACAATAGCGATTTTTCTCCAACAACTCTACCAAAAAAAAAAAGGGCTTCATAAATTTTCATTATGATGTCGAAATTTACGGTCATCGGTACCATATGGTTCTTATCCCAGTGATTACGAAAGATAGTTCAAAAATGTACTCGAATCGTGTTTAGGGCCAAAGTCTAATTAATAAAATTGGGCGGCTGATGGGAGTTGGGTGGGCCGAAAAAGTGGAAGTCCCCAAAAGTGGAAAAAGTCTTTTTTCAATCAACTCGTAATTGGCCCCCTTTTCAAAGGATGACGCTAAAAAACGGCTCGAAAGACACTTAATTGTAAATTAGCCTCTATCTTATTGAGATCGTTCGTTGATTGCCTATACATTGAAGACAACCTATAAATAACCAGTGGTGTAGAAGGTAAAACAGTTCACTGTAAAACAATTGCGTTAGAAATTTAGAAATTTAAATTTCTTCTTTGTATGTTCGACAACAAAAATGAATATTTGATGTTCAAGGTCATGTTAAATTTTTTATTTCTTTCTTCAGTTTCTTGTTGATGGTTTTTAGACGAAATTTAGTGTTACGACTCTGGTAGTCTGTTTTGTAAATAAATCAAGGTCCTCAAGAGACTTCGGAGATATGGTGAAAAGGGCCCACTTTCGTTCCCAGTCCCTTTAATCTTATAATTTTCTTTTCGGCGACGGATTATTCGCAATCAACCTCCTTTTTTTTTAATCCGGAAGAAATCGATTCGATTAAAACCGTCTCACTCAAGATGGCATTTTCAACGTTTCGCGAAACGAATTACATTTTATTCGAGGCAAATATCCCGGAATGAAATAATAAAACTCGCATCGTAAAATCGTCATATAAAAAGCGCATTAAAGTTACTTAGTAAGCCAGCAGCAGCACGAGCACCGTACATACATATAAAAATCGTTCGAATTTATAATAAAAATCCTCTCAGTTAAGCGATTAATTTGTTGACGGGTGGCCTTAAAAACTGTCCAAATTTTTCGAAAAGACTAGGCCACGAACTGAAAATATCAACTATCTATAGTTATTAGACAAAAAGTGAATATAAACCTTTGTTTATAAAATGTTTAAATTGATCCTCGCAGCTGCTGCTCCTACATATCAAAGATTTTTAAATTGAAACATGGAGAACTACTCATAGTAATTAATACTCGAAATAAAATCATGTTAAAATCACATAGAATACGTATGTTTCCTTCTTCAGCGTGCGAAATTAGACATAACAGAAATCGAGATAGAAACTCTCGATTTTCTGGTCAGAGACCCCACTTTTGCCTGTCTATTTATTTTTGGGTCATTTACGTAAACCGAAGCCCATCAGCGATCGGCCAAATTGGCAACACACCGCAGGCTTTTATTGGGTCGAGGGAAATTTGGCAGCTAGGCAAACAATTGCCTGCCGGTCGCTCGTTAGTTGTGAAACAATTGAGGCCGATCAAGGGACCGTGGCACACTGGATGGACACACGCAGGGACGTGGTTCTTTTTCGTAGAAGTTTAAATATTTCGATTTGAGTGGCCCCTTTGCGACGCCTATGGCATTCCCAGGAAAAATCGGTAGATCTGTTTGGAATATACCGGTCGTTGTAAACAAAACACCTCTATTTTCCCGTTATATCTTTGGTAATGACTGCAAGGGACACCCTCCAATAAATGGCTTGATCCTATTTTATTGAGGGTTTGGGACCCTGGCAGCACTAGTAGTGGTAGTAGTAGTAGTTTGACCCACTATTTTAGATTAGGCGATGAAAAATTGACCGAAAACGAAAATATTTGCTTTTGCGAAACATCGGTCCATTAAAAAGGGAATATTTCAAGATGGTATTACAATAGAAGAAAAAGAGAGAAAACGGCAAAGTACCGGTGTCATTTTCCATTTTCCATTAGACGTTATTGAAAAGTGCGCCTTGGAAACGGAGAGGCAATATCTCAAATGGCAGCTCGAATGCAGCCAGATATCAGTCCTCATTTGTTTATCTGTCACTTTCAGTTGTTTTAGAGCGAAAAGAGGCCCGGGATAAAATGATACTCCACGGCTCTCTTTGCGTTTTTGTTCGGATCGGTTTGTTTTTGAGTGATTATTTCAAAAGGGAAGATGGATTCCGGGGGAATATTAATCACAAAACGTTCAGTCAGGGGGGGAATGTTAGAACGAACTCTCGATAAGAACTCGATTGCTCGTCCTGCTTTGTCGTCAATTAAAAGACTCACACACAAACAAACACACATATACACTCTCACACATATACACGCACACATACAACATAGAAACACGCGGTCATTCTGGGCGAAAAGACATCAAGGGCCGAGAGCGAAATTGAGACGTTTCCTCGTTTTCGGAAAAGGGAAGTTTCGGCCCATATACTTGTCCAGACTAATTTGCGACCCCCACCCGAAAAATAAGAAGGGCGCTTCTACGATTTATTTATTATTGCGGCCTCGTGTCTACTTCTTCGTGTTTAACAAGGAACAGCGATTCGAGCGAATGAAACACGATTAAATTTCCTTCTTTTAAAAGAATGGGAGAAACCGATAGCTTAAAGGTAAAATAATCTCATTTCCTATTGACTTTAAAGGTTCAATTACTGGGTTTCGTCTCGTGGAAATTTCAAGAAATCTTATGGTTACAGATACGTTCATGCGATAAAGAAAAGGGGGCCTTATCTTGTCGATCTTAAAAATTTCAAAATGAAATGATTCACGTCTTTATTATGAGATTCAACCGAAAAGAGAACGCTCCTGGAATTGACGCGTTTCGAGACGAACGGGTTTTTGAATTTTTTAAATATTTTTCCCCGGCTCTTATTGCCGAACGTGATCGCGTTCGCCATTTTCATAAGTGGCCGCCGCCCCCCATATACGTACATTGTGTACCTTGCCTGTCAATTTTTCATTCCGATGTCACTTTAAATATTTACCCTAAAGTTTCATCCGCTAAATGGTACCTGTGTGTCTTTCCATGTCACTTTTAGTATTTCTCCTCTCAATACGTATACACATCTTCCCATTTAAATTGTCATTTTTTATGCTATGTCAATTCAGGGGCGTGTAATCGGGCGAAAATCGGGTGATTATATTGTAATTGTCTTAACGTACACTTTTCGCCATTAATTATCATTGTTGCCATATTGTTAATTTAGTGTCTAATTTATAAGAAATTAGTTATATAATCAACTAAAATCGGTATTTCACTCAGAGAGTGGGGATTTTCGAACGTCACTGACGCCGAAATATGAAACAGTATGGCTATTGAATAATTTCTTGAGGAAAATAAGGAAAAATCGCTCTGTTTTATTCATCGACTGATCCGCGAGTGTATCTTTCTCCATTCTTTTACGAGCACGATTTGAATGCCACAAAACGCTTTTTTTTCACTTAAAAACACTGTACGTATGTACGTTCGCGACCTCCATTAGCTTTATTAAGTGTACGCTCTAACTTCGACATGAAAATCTCCAAAAATTGGAGCTGAAATATTTTGAAAAAATAAAAGCGGGGTGGACAAACCTCGGAGCGTGAAGATTAAAAATTGAGAAAAACGGTGCAGTTAAGCAAATTCCGAAGCGTATTGTCTCCGTTTAATTTCGCCCTCGGGACGCATAAACTCTCCGATACATTTTTACGAACTCTCCTAAAGTTCTGATGAAAAATTTCGCCATGTTTCGCTTTTCGGGAAAAAGTTTCATTAAATTTTACGAGCGCGCAATCAAAGAAAAATATTATAATAAATATACCACAAAATAAAAAAAAATAAATAAAATAATAGGATTTCCCAACGTGAGCTGGCAATGCCGCAATGGGTTTGTTTTCACAAAAATTATCCATCATCAAATCGTTAAGGAGACTTTCTGGGCACGTTGGATTTGTTAAAAATTTTCTATAATCTCGGTCTTTGAACGGCCAATGATAGGATCTGCAGCACGTCGTTTGCCGGCCGTGATCTTTCAATAAAGATATGATTTTTTTTTTGAGAAAAAGGCATATTTGAAAATATTAACTGGACCCGGGTTACGCCCACTTGGCGTTCAAATTTTTACGATACAGATCGCCGAGTTTTATTGTTTTTTTTTGTTCGTTCCTGTACAGAAATTTACGTTCGTTTGTTGTCCGTTTATAAAAATAAGATGAATAGCTCTGAGTGAGCGTGACTTAATAATTCACTGGAAAAGGATAGATACAACGTGACGGAGAGAGAAAAAAGGTTAAGCCTTCCGTATCAAAGATCACATATCTAAACGAATACGCGGAACCGAGAATTTATATTTCAAAAATATGATACCGGCCACTACGTGAGATGAGAGACTATGTTCCAATTACGAGACACTCGGGGGACACACAAGGATTTTGAAAAATTTATTTCGTGCGTACTTTTTTTTAATATTTCTATTTTCTTTTTTTTTAGGGTCGTTGTGACTAAGATCATGCCCTGCTGATAGCTAGGCTCAATCAATTTTCCCCTTTCTTTTGTTTGACGACCCATTAAATTGTCCATGCACGCATTTCTAATACCTGGAAAAATCCTAAAGTGTATTTCTTCGTAAACATTTGACGTCTCCCAAGATATGGCATTTACGGTCGAATTAATTAAGCAGTAAATATTCCTGCCGTAACGTCACTCAACTACCCATCATACTACCACGGTTGACGCATGGTTAGTCCCACTATCACCTGGACAATAAGCCATGAATATCCTGCGATACGCGCAATAATATAGGATGCGATCTAATTGCCTTCCTGCTGCTGCTGCTTCTGCAGTAATTCAACAGCGGGGATGATTTGTGTCCCTCGGTCACGGGGCTCTGGCCCCGGGTTAATAAACAATTAGATACTAGTGCAACTCAAGTTTATTTTCGTTCGATTTCGATCGTAAAAACTATTTTTAAAATAGGCTGGCTCTTCTTCCTCTCGATGTATCTTTTTCTGGGGGGCTTAATTAAGCGAAAAACTAAAGGGGCCCCACTTTCCTTCTCTCATTCTGGCTAATAAACAAGTTTTTTACGATTCTTCTTATGACCATTTTAAAATGATTTTTACTACCGTTTGATAGAATCTTGGCGATGAAATACGATCGAACATAAATGAATTTATTATTGAAAATTTATATTTAAATATACTATACGGGCGGCCCGCAAAGAACCAAGTGTTCCATGGATGGAATATCAAGCAGGCCAGCGTAGTCAAAGGTCACCTTTGACAGTTGCCGATAGTTGTAGATTGAAATTCTAAGCGGGTTGTTTTTTGCATTAATAGAGACTAGTTTCACCAGTTGCATGCATAGCCAGACTTTCAATAAAAGACATGGAGAGAGTGGGACCCCAAAGTATATGTAGGTATGTACGTATATGATGTAAGGTCTTTGAATAGGGGCATTGTTGCTAACGAAACAATATTATTCCTAACTTCATTTCATATGTCCCCGAAACTGACCAGCGCCCATTCTCTCCGCTAACTTATCTGAGGCCGAAGCAGCTTTCCAATGGTTTTCTTTATCGCTTGCAGCAGTAGAACAATGAGTCTGTCGCCACCATGGAATTATAGTATTCATATTTCTCTCGTCACGTCTCGTTCACGTCGTTTGCGTTGAACAATATTTTATTTTAAATAATAAATTCCATCAATTTTTCATATTTCCAGGCCACTTATTACATATAATCGGTCATATTGAAATTTCCATCGAAGAACGTTCGACATCTGGTCCATTGCCTTGTCACAGATGGTACCCTGTGCCGTTTTATGACCGCAAACCGATGCGTAATACGCCCAACACCTAAAATCGTTCCGGCTGATAGATGCGTCTACATATCGGTTATGGCTGCAATTGATCGCAGAAGGGTCAGCAGGACCGTTTGGTCGTCGTGGTTCGACAGAACGGCAAACAAACATCACATGAACCTCGTCCCCGGAGGGAGCGAAACAGCTATTACGGAAGAGGTGTGATTCAATATTCCTGCGGTTATGTGTATAGTGACGTTGTGTGCATTTGAAAGGGAAACAAATTAAAATTGGCATATACTTAATTGAACTTTTAACAATTGCTTAAAATTTTTTCCATTTCCTGACAAAAACCCGCTTTATTCGCCCATTCCGCAACTCTAATGGCATCGATTGTAAATTACGCATAAAACAAGAAAACCCATCACCTTTCCGCCGTCCCTGCTTCCATTTTCTTTCCCTTTTGCCCGTGTTTTTATTGTGAAACGATTCATTAAACCTTGGCATATACTCGCAAACGTTATTCTCCTTTGCCCATAGCGATCGACAGCCTATGGGGAAGATTTCGGAGCGGGGGGGCCTTGTTTCGGATCGTAACGTTTTGTAACAACTAATTTTATTGCCGAGAACAACGTTTTCTTTCCTGCTACAACTCATTAACTGGGCACGTTTAATGCCATTACTCCTGATTGGACGATCGTCGTCTTTAGGTTCAATTTTCAATATAGTATAGTCGTAAATGTAACCGAAAAACTAGTGGGCCGGGGGAAGGTTTAGGGGTTTGGTAATGGAGTAAACTAAGTAAGGTTAAAGGGGAAGGGAAAAATTGCAGATGATAATCGTGATGATGATCGTAAAATTATACGGAAAAGTTAATCGGGTGCAGGAGAGACTTTTGCCGAATATCCGAGTCGACTATTGAGAGCGTGAAGACGATAAATTCGCCCCGGCACCATATTAAATTGGAATATTTGACCGCCATAAACTCTGTCTAATGGCCGATGTGGAATTTTCAATTTGACAGACGCGTATCATCATAACTATAAAATCACTTTTTCTCCTTTTTAAATTAGTAAAAATTCATCTACATACCCGTAACGGAACCGGAAAACTTGGTTGGTTGTCTGAAAAATACAAAAAATATTTCCTATTAGATCTAGAATGAAACAAAATACTTTATATCTTAAATGATCAATTTGTTTTCAACATCTGGTTCCACCCAGCAAATATCTACACCTTTTGATGTCAATTCAACGGTTGTTTCAACATGAAATATTAACCACTAACCTGCCTGCAAACGTTCAACCTCCCTCTTAAGATGGCAAGTTGACAACCAAGTTCATCGTCTATGGACCCTTTTAAGTAATACGTACAAAGTCTTAACTTGTAGGGGTTGAAATTTTAGTTCAGCAAAAACATATTTTCCACAGCGGGATATTTAACGCAACATTAAATTATAGTTCGTTGCTGGCTGGCTGGCTGGCTGGCTCCTCGCTCGTCTTCCATAGGCCGTTTTCCATTAAACAAATGACGCGAGTCCCTCGAAACGACCGTTCGAAGGATAAAAAACTGTGATATTTTCGAAAAGGAAAACGATGAATTACGAGCGTCGCGACTTCATTTAAATAAATCTATTATGTTTAAGACGAATGATTTAGTGCTTTTTCCCCTTTATTTATTAGGAAGAATAATCAATTGGATGTAAATCTGCATTAGCTTTAGTCAAGAACATCAAGAAACCTGCTTTCAAATTTTAATTTTTCTGGAAAATTTGTGAAAAAAAATGTGACACTCGTTATCGTTATCGAAATAAATCCCACAATTTCTCCTGTCTCGTCGTTTTTTTCTCCTTTTGCCAAAGTAATATTAAACGAGCCTTGGCTGAGCCGGTGTGGTGGCCTTATTATTCGCCCCGATATAAACGAGCAGTCATTTGTATTCTATTTTAATAAGCTTTTCGCATAATAGATTAGGTATAGTTTCGCTTTTCGCATTCTTACATTGAGGCCCTCCCCCGTTTCGTATTGTCGTCTTTTTTTAATCCTTAAGGCTCCCAATTCACCATCTAACTACAATCTCATTTGCATTTTATCTTGGATACATTCACAATAACATTAATTTGAATGAAAAATCACCAAAACCATAACAAAATGAAATACAGAAAATTATTAACATAAATGTATTGGACTCGAACCAGATTAAATTTATTGAGATCAATTTTAATACTGTTATACGAGAGGACGTCGTGTGGGGCTCTTAAGAAATTTTCCCGAATTTCCCTATCGCGTATTAGCCCCGGGTACCATAATGATAGGTAATTTTTTATTATTAAGATTTTGGGATTCGAAACGGCGTAAGCGCGGTTTTCGCAACTTATTAATTTTGAATTTTGATGGGACGACATTTGTACCAGTCAAAAGATAATAATGGAAAAGTGGGGGGCGCAGTCCGTCCCGTATACAAAATAATACAGATAGATATAAATGAGGGTTCGTAAAAGGGCCTTTTCGACGTTCGACAATTTTTACACCTTACGACTATGTTATAAAGAGAAACACAGTAAGAGAAGAAGAAGAGGAGAGAGAGAGAGAGAGNCGTTTCCTTTTGTCTTCTTTTTTTTTCTTGATATCTGTTTAATAATTTTTGCAATAAGGAAATTAGAATTCTTAATTAGATCGTCGTTAATGGCTCTTGCTTCGCATCGCGGTTTAATTGAAAATTTACGCCTGTTTCGTTTTCCTAATGGAAAAATGGAAAATGGGAACGAACGTCCGGCTGATAATCGAAAAAAAAACCGGTGCGATATACGTACGCCACTGATTCAATAGATAGATTCCTGTCTCGAATTAGAAATGGCTCGAATCAATTTAAGTAGAAGAAAAAAAATTGCTCTGAAATAATAATAGGTTTTCCTATTGGGAATTTCCAACGGAAAACATATTGCCCTCGGACTGTCAGCTTGGCCGGGAGGTACATTTATCCCGATATTTTTCGATGAAAGAATTATTTTTCGGGAAATGATTGATGATCAGGATGTTTGTGTCTTATGACCACCAATATGTGAGGTGAAAATTAAGTGTTTTATTGCGGAAAAAAAAGTCATACGAACGGCCGGACAATTTTCCATTAAAATTCATTGAAGAGCAAAAGAGGAAGGAGGGTGAGAGGAGGGAAATGGAAAAAAATTACAGAGGAAAACCGAGCGATTTTTCACGCGGCGGCGACGAAAATTATCAGAGGGCCATTAAAATACATCAAAAATTAATTTCTTCGCGAGCCCTAGATTAAAAATTAAAACTTTCCGTTTTAAAAATTAATGGTTAAGAAAACAGAAGATAATTTCCGAAAATTCCGATGCGATAACAACCGGCGAGCCATTAAAATTTCTGCAAACGACCCTGGAATACTCATTTTTTTTTAACTGACTAATAAAAACGAAATATGTAGATATATACAGGCTGCATAATGAAGGTTTCGTCACGAATCCATCCCTTACCTCACCACATCACACTAATTCTTAATTAAAATATTTCCCCAGTATTGTTGTTTCTGGACAAGTTGAGGTGCATTTTGAAACGGTTTAAATAAAAATGGATCATTAGGCATGGGCGCAATGGTTTCGTTTCCGGTTCGAAACACGGTCGTTTCGGTCAGTATCTTGGAGAAAGTCCTCGAAACTGACCCGCATTCCTTGTAAAATAATGGCTACAGGGGCTTGAAATTTCCCCCCCACACGCCCATTGCCTCCTGATTTTCCCTTCGTCGTCCTTTAATTACTCGACCGCCAATAAAATCACTGAATCGAAACGATTTATGGAACAGGTTTTTAATTGAAGAATGCCAATTTATGGAAAGGAACTTTTCAAATATCTGGATCAGAAATGTAACCAAGTGACAAATCGAGTGATAGAATCCAGTACATGAAGCAACTTCATGCTTTGAAATTTAAACCCTGCAGAACATCCTTGTTATTTACCTGATTTAACTACTTCGGATTAGCTATCTCTTTGCTGAACTGACAAAAATTTTAAAAGGTCGGAAATTATTTTCCAACAGCGACTAGGGTTATGGAAAGGTGGTTTGCAGATCAAGAGGAATTTTGTTTATGGCATGCCTAGAGACATTGTAGACCCGTTCTACATACTGTGCAGATTGTATCGAATATTCAAGTTATTTTATAAAAATATAATGGTAATTGTCTACTTGACACCATCTATGAAGTATTAAATTTGAGTATGGGCGAGGATAATGGGAAAACCCATCCTATTTTTCCATGCTGGCATGGTAATTCGACATGCCTGGAACATACCTTGAAAATCCCTATGGAATGGGATCGGTCAGATTTAATATGATTTAATTAAACCACTGTAATATTCAACACACAAAATTTTAATAAAGGAAATATCGTCAAGATCAAAATCGCATATAGAATTGGGGTACTTAAATTTCACCCCCCACAAGCAACTTCTAGACATCGCATAGTTTCCGATCGAGTGGTCTAAAACTATGTTCGAATTCGTTATCAACACCCCATTGAGCCAAAATGTCCCTTAGTTCGCACACTTCAGTTCGCCCTCATCTAAGGGAATATACTTATACAAGATTATCCTTTAAGTCGAAGAAGTGATTTTCGCACGCAATCCTATTACAACATAACCCAAATTTCTTCTTCCATCCAAAACAAACATTCGTAACTTTTCATTCGCATTTTAACGACCCACCTCCAGAGAACGAAAACTGCGAGAGAAAGAGCTAGAGAGAGAGGCAGGAGGGGGTGGCGGCGAGGCAGGGAAACTCACTGAAAACTTTCACGACCATCTACATTAATGAAGGCGCATCAAAATTAGGCTTCCTCGTGCCCCACCTCGCGTTTCTCCCCGTAAAATTCCTGATGATGGCCTCCCATTTGTATTAATATATATTTATATGGGCCGTATCAATGACTCCCTCTCGCGTCGTTTCGTCGAACTGAAGCAAAATGAGGTGCAAATGAAGCGTCGTCCTTGTTTATTCGTCCTCGGTCGGTTATTGCGTCTTTTATTATTCAAACTTTTTGGTTACGTTGGCGAAAAGCGGACGAGGGAGAGGCGAATGAAAAAATTAAACGTCATAAGATTGTCGTCCTCTCCTGAGCACCCTACACTCCCTCCAGCGCGGACGTCCTCCTCACCGGAAGTTTGAAATTAATTAAACTTGTATTTCTTTTATGACTCAAACTCGAATGGCTTTTTGTTAATTTAATCGAATCTCCAAATTGTGCAATACTCACAAACAATTGGCGTAGAACCAAATCGGCACAATAGTTTCTCTCGAAACTGTTTAGACGCGATTTCGGATCTATTAAATTCTGTTAAGACCGAATTTATGTCTTACATGCGATCCAACGAGTTTCGAAAATCTAGAAGTCAATTTATAGTCTTCCCAAAAAATTCATTGTTCCCGAAAAAAATTTAAATTTTTAGACTTGATTACCGACTCCTGTTCTAATTTACATTTATCAACTCTACCCTCAAATCTCGTTTTTCACATACATACATACATAGATACACACACATATTATGTAAATTCAAAATTGTTTTGTCGCCTTCCCGTTTCTAAACTTTACCAAAGATAATGCATTCGAGAGTTGGCGTTGTTATAGACTCCGGTTTCCTTTAAAATAATAACAATAAATAGTTTTTCTAGGTTGATGACAAAGGGGATCTATGTAGTAACAGTGTCGAGAGTACACGTACACGGTTCCGAATGGAGAAATCTCCATATCCTTATCCATTAAGACAAGAACTGAAGGGGGGCGGCACACGTACCAGCACGATGAAACTGGCAAAAGGCCTAAGTTTAGCCATTCCCTTTAAGAATTCCTAAGTCACCATTAACGGAATGTTAAGTGTGTTAAAAGTGTCGCAGTGCGTTGTTCAAATTACTCTTGGAGGATAGAATGGGATGAATTTTCATGTAGTACAATCAGTGGTGTAGTTACCTCTAAAGTAACTTTTTTATTCCAAAAAATTGTAGATAATATTATCTGCATGTGAATCTCATTGCGACTGACTTGGTTCATCCATTGCAACACTATTAAAAAAGCCAATTTATTCTTTTCTGCGAGTGAACACCGGTAAAACGAGTCGATAATGTATGGTTACGGTATGACAGCCTCATTAGTGAATCGTGTGATAATTTCAGAAAAGACAGGAAACACTATAGTTTCTAAGAGAAACTTTAATTAAGAACGAAAATGTTCGTTTCTAAACGCCCATCTAATGTCACAAAACAAGCAACTTTCCTATTTAACGAGTTTTAAGCAAGAAAGACATTTTTAAAATTTTCCTCCTGCTGGTGAAGCTCATATGCACAAAGAACATTCATCAATAATAAAGTTACTCACATTATTTATTATTATGATGGCGCTACTCCTCGCGTTCATTAAAGAGAAAACGGGGTGCGCCCTTTATTGGGGTGGATTTTGCATAGATCCCTGATTTATCGGCACTCATCAATGGACCCATTGTGGGACTCGATGAGCCGTTTGCATTAACGGGGTTCATATCAGTAGGTTCAGTGGTGGCGACCAATTTTAATGTAACCTCCATGTTATTCAATCAAGCATGCCTAACTTATTTTTCATACAAGAATTGTCACTTTTTTATTTCGCACACAGCTTATCGTCAGTTTCTCGCTTGATTTCTCAATGGACGTATTAAAACATGTCCGGATAAGGTACGTCAATGAAGTGGAGATTTCCAAAACTCGTTATCGGGCCATTTATTGCACCTCCTCAAGTAAATTGTGGCGATATTTCATCAATATCTTCAAGGGGATTATGAGGGCTCTTAATACACTCCTAGATATAAAGGACTTCCTTAATGTGCTCCAGAAAAAACGAAGTCGTCTTTTGCGTTTTTGTAAACAAAAGTGGCTCGTAACGAGACAGATGTTATAATGAACTCGGGGAAAAGGAGCCAAACTTGGTGGAGCGGGAGGAGGACGTGTAGGGCGTCGGAACATCGGATAAATTTAATTAACAGACAATGGCATCAGCATCAGCGGCATCACCTCGTCTTACACATACTTTGCGATAACTCGAGTTGTTGGCAGTTGGATTGGAAGTCAATGCTTCAAGTTAATTTGCGTCTAATAACTTTGAGACGGGCGGGCCGCCTCCTCTTCTCGGCTCTAATCTTTAGAGCAAGAGTGTCGACTGACGACGTGATGTTCTTCTTCTTAAAGGCAAATTTAATAATGCAGTTTATTTAATTTCACGCCCCTGTCCCCCTTTCCGTCATCTACACGACAACGCCCAAAACAAATCCTATTGTGCCGTAAACATTTTAAGGTAAAAATCCAGTAACCCGCAGCTATGCGACATGTTTTTGTTTGTTGTTTTCAATTTTTTTTTTTGAGTGCAAAAGAATCTCCGGACTCTTTGACCGAACTGAGCGGAAACACAAACGCATATCCCTCAGAGCTTTTCAAATTATGACATGCATGTTTCAAGTTAAATTTTTAACAAAAAAAATTTCCAAGTTTCAATACTGAAATTAAAAGCATCCGCCTTCTTTTTTTCNGAAAGAAGAGGAGAGAGAGAGAGAGAGAGAGAGAGAATGAACGGTAATAAGCATATTACACACACGGAGCTTGCGTTATCGTAAGGCGACCTTTTTGGCCGATAATTTATCGCCGATTTTAGAAATTACTTTGAGTTACAGACTCTTATGCTGATTTATGTGCAATTTTTACCGAGACAACCGTACAAATATGTGTGTTGTATGGATCCATATACGAGGGTTACTCTGGAAACTTATGAGTGTGACAACATTGCTGAATGGAAATCGTAATACTTTCCACATTAGCTGTTAATTGTTATTTTTGTAAGTACATTTCTTAGTGGGTGTCTAAATTTCTCTCAGAGGCGTAAAAAGTTCAACAACTTCGAACTAAAGTTAAAACCACGACAAGCTGATAAATTGTAATGAGCCAAATTAATGCGTACGACATCCACCTTACAGTTGCAATTTAATCTCCTGCGACTTCTTTTTTTTTCAAAAACCTCCAGAAAATTCTCTAGTGCAAACTGAAGGTAATACAAAAGAAGTTGTAAATGTAATATTATTCAAATTTCTAAAGAAATCTTCGGAACATTCGCAATTAATGGAAATGTACCCTGTACAAAACTTAATTCCACTTTTAATTTAACATATCTCTTATAACAAAATGACAATGCGACTCTAAACTTTAGAGACTAAAACAACGATTTACATGTTTTTTAATTTAAAACACTATTAGTTGTTTAGACAAAATGGTGAATGGGCAGCCTCCGTACACGCCAGATTTGGTTCTCTTTAACGAAGTAATACTAGGTATATACATCGACAGTTTTTGCATAGTTTTCATAAAATATTTTTTATATAAATAGTAGATGATCTCCCCACGTTCTTTTCGCACAATTCACGACCGATATATCTCTTCCAATACGACATTTAAGAATGATTTACTGCCGTGTGCACGCCTCATTCGACACAACGTCTTAAGGGGGCCTCTCCCGGGGCATTGTCGCTCCTCTTCAGTACGCACTCAAACCCGTTTATTTATCGAATTTCAGAGAGAAATCAAACTCCCTTTTACATAATCACCTAAATATTTTATTATACAAAACGACATGGGAAATCGCAATGATTAAATCCAAAGTAATCACTTTACTTTTAATCCAGGTCCCACTTTCTAGAAAATTACCGCTCTAAAACGAGATAGAACGAACGAGCCGGAGACTTAAAGACTCTCTCTCGATGAGGAGGCTCCGATATATCGAGCCCCCCCTTTTAATGTGTCCTTTATGTAACTTTGTTTGTATCCTCGTATTTTACGTAAATAACGGCTTAAGAAATACATTCATTCGCAAAATAAGCCTATTCCTTCTCAACAACTTCAAAGATGGCTGGAATACTCTTAATTGAACATCACACATGTGAAAAGAAACTTTGATCGACAAGGGTTCCTTGACAAAATGGCGGAGGAACCATTTAAATTTAATTTGATTAAGTTTGAATTGGGTTAGTTGAAATGGATTGTAGATATTTATTATTGGAGCCCTATCAGGGGCGGAATACATTATATTTCCACCCGAAAACAAAAAAACATTTTACCAAAATTGAAAGATTATCTTTCCGTGGGCTTTATCTTCCCTTTATTACGGATCGAGGCGAATTGGATATGCAAATCCTTCCTGGGCGCAGTGGGTCGAGTTATTCATTTTCCGGCCAAAATCTATAAGCTGTGTCCTTCAAGTTTTAAGACAAAGAAAAATAAAACTCAGCTTATTTTAGCAGCATTAAGTTTTCCATAAAGTTACTAAGGCTTAAATTAGCAATAGAAGTATTCCAGTATCACAACCCATTTCATTTAGGTAATTATAAGAAAGTACTTGATTTTTGGCCTAATTGATCAATAGTTAAACCATTGCTTTATATTCATGCAAAATATTGTTCAATCTTCGAAATGGGAAAATATCGTTCAAGAGAAGGAAAAAACACACATTCGCCTCTGGACCGATGATAATCCCTGTGCTGTTCTAAGAGGGAATTCTGTCAAAATGCAAGGCCCTTCATTAGCTATCAGGTAAACGGACAAAACGTTAATAGGATTATGTATTATTATTGTCTGCTAGAACTTTGTGCAGGTATTTTCTAACGTTAAATACCTTTTAGAGTTGATGGAGCGGCTGGTGGAGCTCTCGTCCATTCCTGGGCATTGTGCCAGGGGAGAAGAAGAAACTGAATTAACCGCGCGATATCTATTTAACACCCCATAAAAAATAAACTGGCATAAAAATGAGCCATCCTCTCGTTCATTAACAACCGTTTCCATCTTAAGATAGCATAGAAGAGGGAGCTGTTCTCTCATTCCCCCCCTCCCTTCTGTCTTCCTGGAAATTTAATTACCAACCCTCCTCTGGCAAAAGAAAAAATGTCTTGTCTTGTCGCATTGTTATCCAGAGGCCGATCTCATCGGGATATTTCAATTATTTATCCGTTGTTTTAACGGGGAAAAAATTAGATGTTTAATTGGGTTAAGGATGATGATCGAGAGCGCGTCTTAATTAAATTTTTACGCGAGTCGATTGCAAAATAAAAATTGCAATTTTCCGTATTTGAACCGTCCACTCAACAGTATTTCGGAGGGGGGAGGGGATCGTTAATGCCGACCCATTTCCTCCATAACCGAAATGGCATCATGCATAGATATTGTTATATCAATAACAAATCCCGTCTGGATCGGGGATACGGTTCGGAGATCACCAGAAGGTGAATTTTTAATTTCCTTATAGGTCAATTAATGGACTAAAACCAGGAAAAAATGGATAATGGTCTGGAATTGGACAAACAAATCGTTTTTATATGTTTGTTGGAACAGAATGTTTTCAGATTACTGTATGAAATTCACAGATTTTGGCAAAATGGTGTGGAAATCTCCAAAAAAATATATTAAAAGGATTGAGGTTTGATTGTAAAACTGGTCAATGTAATGCCCAGTGTTTTTAGTATTTAACGAGGTGAAATACTTCAATTAATTGTAATAACAGTTGCCCTATTTTGCTAAATTTATATTTGAAACATCGGACACATGTGAAACTAGATCTAGGTCAATAGGGCTAATATAGTTTTGAAGAAAATGAATGCAGGATTTTGGAACTCTCTGTAGTACTCCACATATGTATATGTTCATACACATACATACACGTATGGAAAAAGTAAATTTTTTTTAACCTTTCTGTTAGGATCGATGGAAACATCATAATCGAGCAGATTTTTCACTGTTGGTTGACGCAACACCGCATACGCAGTGGTGCAATAACGTAAAAAAAAAGTAGAAATATATATAACGTGGGGAGTTGATCTGAACTTATCCGTCTGTCAAATTTATTTATTAACAAGGTTGACCGAGGGCCGCGTTGCCAAATGTTACACCAAACCACACCTCCCTAATTGAGAGTTATCACCTTTATTACTTCCAAGGGAAAAAGAACACGATGTTCGGGTGTCGCGTTTTCGCCTGTGTTTTTTTTTCAAGTGAATTTTTCTGTTGGGACTGATCCTGTTAATATTCATTCACGTTTTACATGACGTTATAACGGTGACGGCAGGAAAGCAGCAGCAGAGATTTTTCCCCGGTAATAAATAGGTTATTACTTACATAAAGGCCAGAGCCGTTCGGCGTCAATTTCCATTACACGACCGCAAACAACGTTCGAAAAGAGAAACGTCTTCCCTCAAGAATAATAATAATCCATCCCCCAAGTGAACCTGCTTGTGTGCTTGTATGAGTATTTCGCTTTTCTCGTTTCCCCCCTGTTCTTTTTCCAGGATTTGCTATAAAAGCTTTGACGTCTATTCTTTACATCTGTCATTTTTCATGCAAATCGAAATAATGCAGTCGACGTGATCCGATAGTGATATTAATGTAATACTGGCCAATGTTGCCAGATTTAGGGAAATTTCCTTGGCACGCGGGTGAATCGCAGTTTAAAAATGACATTTATAAAACAATGGACGATTTCCAAGTTGTGTAAAATCCGTGTGCATACTAAATGTAGCGAAAGATCGGTGACAGAGGCAGCGTGCGGAGCGGGAACGTTCCAACTTTACTCGGAGCGCTGTTTGCGCCAGATCGGTCCTCCGGTTTCCGCTTGCCATCATCTTGACGTGTGCGGATGTCACTCCTCCGCGTACACGACCGGCCAGAAATTAATATTTCTGGTGTTTTGCACGGCGTTCGTTTTATAGTTTATGCACCGTTTCAGGCATGTTCTCTCTCTCGCTCTCTCTCTCTTCTTTCTCTTCTGCTCCTGGCACGACGATATCATCATATCGTTTCGAGGAGAAATAAAAATGTCCTCTCTCTGCTGGTGGAAGGAAACAAAAGAGAGATAGACTCAGTGAAACATGCAAACTAATATGCCATCAATCTTTTACGGTTCGAGTAGTCGTTTTTTGGACGCCCTTAGGTGGGACTCTCGCCCAACTTTGGGTTTTGATAAGGCCTCCATATGGTACTCCAGGGAATTTTTTTACATAATAATAACAGGGATATCTAACAGTATTATAATCTAATGCAAATCATCTCTAAGATGGGACACTCTTCTAGTTCGCTATTACTTTCTGTTTTCATTGCCATTGTGTAGGATTTCGTTTATTTATAATTTACCAATAAGGTTCGAATCGGGCAAAAACGAAGGCTAAGCTAAAACCATTATGATTTTAAGATAGACTTGAATTTGGAACTTAAATCGTACTTTGCTAGAGACTATTTCTTGTGTTTTGCCATAATTTCGACTACTATTGTCTATTGGCCGGTAATGAACAAGAAAGTACACTGTTGGCGTTTGAACAGTAGTTCAGATGGGATTTAGACAACAAACAAGTGAAGTTCGAGAGTAAACAAGATTTGCTCTATGCTCTGATTGCTCAAAGGCGACCGTTGGTCGCCCAGGCAAACTGGATTTTTTTCGAAATTCCACACTTTGCCTGATGGTGGTGTTTTCGCCATAAATTTCTATTCCGAGTCGTCGTCGTCGCATTCAGGCTCGTTCGTCTAATTTAAAAGTTAGTTTTGATAAAAATTAATTCAGCACAGCGCAGCGCTATCCAACAGGCAACGGTTCGTCGGTCCGTTTGCGTCGGAATTAAAAATTATTAGCGTTTTAATTGAAATGGGTGGAAATGTCGCCGCCTTCGGACACTTCTGTTTTTCGTATTTTTTCGCTCAACAGAAAGAGTGTAACAGAGAGAGACAGGCTGGAGAAAGAAAAATTATTTATTCTTCTTTGCTGGTTTTTGCTCCAGTTGCAGCTCGTATCATTCGAATGCAAGGAAGCGAGAATCTATCAAATTCTTATTCCGAACGGAAACGGTTCAATATAAGCTCTAAGTCGCTCTCCATCCACTGCGACATAAGTTGACATGTATGATTTGTGACCAGAAATATTTCTTTTCCCTTTTTTCTTCGTCCTCCTCGCATCCACCCCCCTCGAGCGGAATGGGGTGAGTTTATACAGGCCGTCACCCTTAACTATTGTGACATTAGTCAGTGGCGTCCAAAATCAATTTAAAACAAACTCATTTGTCATGTCTATTCACGTCACTTCTCGATGGATTGTTAACTGTATAAAAAAAGTCATAAAAGGCATTTACACAAAATAACTGACAGTATTATGATGCGCCACTGAGTGTTTAAAGGCATTTTTGGCAATATTTTTTGCGGGAAACGGATCGCTTTATTCTCCATAACATCCATCCGGATATATTTGAATAAATGTCTTTTCGCCATTGTGACTCCTAAAATCTTTTGATAGAAGGAGCCTCCACGAGGCGAAACTCCTAATATTGCAACTGGCAGTTGACTTTTTTCGTAGCTGTATTTTAATGACGCATCAGAAAAACTTAGGCAATGGAACGTTTTTCATTAAATTTAAACATAAATTTCTGTGAGGAATACATACATACTTCTAAAATACCTACCTTTTACTTTTGCACGACTTTGATAGAAGTTCTAAAACTCTGAGAGTTGGTACATACTCATATAAGCAAACGTCCCGTAGTAATTAACTGAGGAAGAACATAACGAAGAATTTTTCTTAATTACAGGCCCGCTTTTTTTTTCGCGAGAATTATTTACGGGGTACAGATAAGAACCATGGTGGCTCCTCGGCAAAAACCCNGACGACGTGATGTTCTTCTTCTTAAAGGCAAATTTAATAATGCAGTTTATTTAATTTCACGCCCCTGTCCCCCTTTCCGTCATCTACACGACAACGCCCAAAACAAATCCTATTGTGCCGTAAACATTTTAAGGTAAAAATCCAGTAACCCGCAGCTATGCGACATGTTTTTGTTTGTTGTTTTCAATTTTTTTTTTTTGAGTGCAAAAGAATCTCCGGACTCTTTGACCGAACTGAGCGGAAACACAAACGCATATCCCTCAGAGCTTTTCAAATTATGACATGCATGTTTCAAGTTAAATTTTTAACAAAAAAAATTTCCAAGTTTCAATACTGAAATTAAAAGCATCCGCCTTCTTTTTTTCAGTATCTAATCGCCCGGCCTCTAAAATATGATGAAAAAAAGTTCTATAAAATAAGACAGATATTATTTTCGTGAACCTGAACATCCGTGTTTGTCGGACCGAGACCCAATCTTCAGGCCGAACTCGTTCGAAACTAAAATCCACACAATAAAGAATCAGTTTCCAGTTTGACGGGCGATTTAAAATTCCTGGAGTTCGTTTTGTTCGGATATGCGTCATATTTGGATGTGGTATGATATGTAAACGTGAAAGTTGAATGGATTATGATTTGTTTGGGAAAAGACAGCGTCTCTCTTTATTTCTGTTATCAAACAAGTTTTACGAATGTACATATGTAGAATCGACGACGCGAAATATAAATATTATGCGAAAAGAAGAAAAATGTTGTTGCATTACTTTGTGTTTGTCATGACAACTGCACATTATGTCGTAGGCGGCCATGAACCTGATGATATTCGATGAGGAATTATTTGAAATAATGTGCATTTATATGGCGAAACCTATAAATACAATTGATCACATGCAAGCAGAAATACTGAACAATCCAGCTGACAGTCCGGACTTATACTATATGGATTTTGATTTAGCCCTGCGTTTATTGACGTTCTTGATATGAAAGCAAATGTTTAATTCACATTGAAAATGTTTAATTAATTTTTCAATATTTTCCACCAAACAGTGAAATATAAAGGGCTGTAACCATGAAAGGTCTCATTACTACTTCGAAAAACTCTGTACATCATAACTCTTTCTGATTCAAGTACTTTATGATGGCTCAATATACCATTTAATAGATTTTTCCATTAGCGATTTACCTAAATGTTTTTTTTAAAGTGTTATTTCAAAATTATATTTTTGTTGTCATGTAAATGTAATTTTTTGTAGTCAATATGTTCGATGTCACCCACACAGAATACGTATAGAACTTCATGTCTTCGAAAGACTTCATATTTAATAAGAAAAATAGCATTTTTTTTAAATAAATTGTTTTCCATCTGTAGAAAGGAATAAAACGAAGGTAAGGTAAAGGAAATGTCTTAAAAAAATTGCAATTGGCAAGATTGAATGTGTGTGAGAACAACAAATAAATTTTTATATTGCCAGTCTCATAAATCTCGACAGCCTGTCAGACATTTCCTTTCGAATATAAGATATGAAAAAATATTTATAATATACATAATAGGGGAAATATTATATAGCATTGATAAGGAGAGTTGTTGCAGGAACGTGTTATACTTTGGACAGCAGCTTTTTATCCAGCTGAGAAATACAGAAAAATATTTCAAGTAAATATAAATAAACAGTTCATTTCCAATAAATTACAGAGGATCGAACCTCAAATGGCTAAGAGGTCAAGTAGTTTTTTTTCTAAGCGAAAACTCCTTTTAATAAAAAAAAATAACACACTTTCTTGTCGGAGTCGTAACTTTATTTAAACCTCGAGTTCGAATATTAAAAGTCATAAATTTCAAGTTTTGATAGAAACCAATAATATTTAAAAATAATATATTTTTTTTATTAAAGACGCCTCTGAGTACGAAGCAGGACTGACTTGGGGGGGCAAGGGATGTTGGTAGTGGTGGTGGCGGTGTGACGTTCAGTGTCGTTCGTTTAACTTAAATTCGAAATTTCGATGTAAATAAATGTATATAATACAGTAGTGAGCCAAGCCGAATGCTAATTTTACTGTTATTATTTTCAGCCCCGAAATTTCCCGCCGTTTCTTTGTCCCTCGCGGATCATCTTAACCCTAATCCTTATCGAGGCCCTAAAATTTTACTTCAAATGTATTCAGCGAGTGAACGACCGAATTTCCCCCGTTTTTCGTTTCGATACACGTTACAACGACAATTCAACCACAATTTTTGAATAATGACAAATGACACTTTGGTTCCGTAACTCCTCCCCCCCCCCCAAATAATTTAATGAGTTTCGATCGGTGTTCGAATGCAAATTTTCCTTCTGCTGAACACGGTTTTCCACGGGAATAATAATATTCGTGGATTAATTCGAGAAATATCAGCGAGAGCAGATCAGCAGGAACGCGCTGAGAGATGATGCCATTGCGCTCCGGCCCTCCGGTTCAACCCTTTTAAATTTCGACACACTCGAATTTGCATTATTTTTAAGCTTAATGGGAGGACACGACGATGCCGGTTACTTATTTAATTAAATTTCGGCTTATAAAAGGAAAAGAGAAAGATAAACGAACGAAAGGCAAATAAAGATCGAGTTGAATAATAAATACACACACCCATCTCTACGTCTTTCTCTCATTCTCTTTCTCTGACTCATTTAGAGTACCTGTCAAAAGGTACAACAACAAGACAATACCTAAAGAAAAGACCAGGTCCGAATCATCCTGGACGAAAAGCAGGACGAACGTTTAAAGGATTATTCGACCCGCATTTCGGTCTTCTGGACAAAATTTGACACGGTTCAAAGAGTTCTTACTTTCGCTCAACGATTCAATAATCAGCATTCGTCAAAATGTGTCCTTCTTATTATGTTAAATTAACATTCCAGAGTACACGTAGATAAATTTAAATCAATTTACTTTTCTCAACGTTAAGTATTGAATTTAAAAACTTCAAATTTTACTGCAAATGTTTAAAACTCGTTAAACAGACAAACCTGAGACGAAACTTTTTGGGAGTCACTGAACACGAATCGGTTTAAATGTCTTTAATTAACAAAGACAAAGGACGAAACTCGAACGAACCCGTATTGTCAATGAACGGGTATCGTTTATATACAAATAGAAGTATTCGTCTGTTTTTGCCCAGGGAATCTCTAATTGCATCAACACCATATATTTGTATATTTAGTACCTTCGTCATTTCAGTATTTTCAATTCCATTTCAATTTCAATAAACATCGTTTTTAGGTATTCATATCTTCAATTGAAAACAATTGAGGAATAACGTTTCTTTGACTGAAATGTATTTGTTTCGATGCCCATTCTAATACTGCAAACCATAAGAACAACCATCAACCTCTTAGTTTTTGAGAAAATTGACACATTATGTTCTTTCAACATGAATTATTAAACTGTTGACAAATTGCACATAACATTTCTTTTCAATATTATGGTGCGCCCTCGTGCCTCTTTGGCTTATCGCCTGTTTTTTCCTTGGAGGGTTACGTTTATTACGCTCTCGTACGCGGGCGACACGCTAACCTCTCAATTCGCGTCCTTTAATATTTTAGAGGACCGATTGAGCGCCGATATCAGCCTGGAAATTTGCTCGTTTATAATGCATGTTGTTGCGAATATTCAATTTGCCTTGTGTTGGTATGGGAAAATCAAGGAGAAGGAACATTACGGATCGCATGGATAAAAACTAAATACAACAACGTCCATGTCCATGAGTAAAATAACAAAAAGTACAAAAGTTTTTCGGAAAAATGATGACGATTATTAACGCAGCGGGCCACCACAAGGAAACTAAACTTTCCCATTTTCCGGACGAACTTTTCCGACGATTACGACCTTATGATATTTATTTATGATGTTGCGCGACAATCGATTATTGTCGGAGGAGATTCTTAAAAACTTTCCTTCCTCCTTCAGGGTTCCAAAGAAGTCGAGATAAAAGTTTTTCCCCAATGATGTTCTTCTTTTATTTATTAGTTGACAATCTTTGTTGTTTACAATTATATACAGGACGGTCCAAAAATATGATCATTATCAAATAGAAGTATGTTCAAATGTAAATTGGAAGTTATTTGTATTTATGGAGGAAAATTACAATGTGTAATTTTCATTAAAATTAAAAGTTTCAAAACTGAAATCTAGTGAGGTTAAGTCACAATGTTGCCTAATTGTGCAAGAAGTGTTGCAGAATGGAATTTAAAAATCTCATTTTAATAATTACACTATGCTAGTTGCAAAATCCGTCAAGCGGAGCAACTGGGGGAAAATCTAATTCGAGTACGCTAAATCCAATGGTGCTAATCATTTTTCTAGGATAACTCTTGTTTTCGAGATATGAATTCAAATTTTTGGTTTGAAGAACCAAAAAAACGTTATTTTCTAATTTTTAATCATTTACTGAATTTGAATCTATGAAAATGGATCGAATAAACATCGTATCGACAAATATATTAATAGAAACTATTTAAAGAAAAATTAACTCGGTTTTAATATAACTTTTCATAATTTTTTTACAAAAAATCAACGTTTTCCTTAGTATTCATTCATTTTTTCAATTTTCAATTACTGATTCTTGTGTATCGTCTTCTTCTTCTTGCAAATTCCAACAGTCTTTGGTTGTTTTCTTCCAACGTTTTCTTGGGTCCTTCGAACCAAAAATTTGAATTTCAAATATCTCGAAAGCAAGAGCTAATCTTGAAAAATTGTTGACACCATTGGATTCAGCGTACTCGAATTAAGTTTTCTCCCCGGATGCCCCACTTGATGGAAAAAAGTCTCAGATTCTAGCACAGTGTTATTGAAAAAAAATACCTACTTATGACACATTCTTGCAAGATTGTAGATGTTATTAGCAATATATGCATCATGTATATTCAATATTGTCCCATAAGATTTTCTGAATAAATAAGCAACAATGCCATCATCTCTCATTAGATCATATATTAATTAGTTAACAATTTTGAAGAGTCTGTTATAGACTGAATCTCTTTTGCCGTTTTTTAATAAAAATATTCGTCGAGCAAATAACTGAAAAAGAGCCGTTTTGCATACCTTGGTCTCCCCCCTTATCGCCCTAATAAAATTCTTTTGATCGTAATTTGCCATTATCCGTCGATATATTCGTTCTCATTTCTAGCTCACTTCAATGTTATTGTGCAATATTAAAGATATAATTTAAAATTTTATTGAATTCCGCTATACGCCGTAATGCGCTTTTTTCCCTTCTAGGGTCTACCTTATTGGTATTTTTTTCAAGGCATATTTATCAATTGACAAGGGACCAAAAAGGACGAATTGCACGAAGTAATTTAAAGAAAAAATAGAGGTCAAATTAACAATTTAAAAAAATACCAAGAAAAAAACAATGTGGACGAAAGGGTGTTAGAAAGAAAACAATTGAGGCATCAAAATTATAAATTTTAATGTGATTTACATTTACAAAATATGAGCATTAAAACATATTTTTTTCAAAACATACGGTTTTTTTATTACTTTGTAGATTCACTTTACTCTTGTTTCTTTTTTAGGTTTTTCGTCACGAAACCATTTCTAATAAAGAATTTATGTTAAAAAATACAACGCTGCTTTGCTAAAAAAAGTTCCGACTTGGTGGTGCGCATTTTACACCTTAGACCCCCAATTTTAAGATTTTAAAAATATATAAGAAAAAAGGATAAAATTTTGAGTGAAATAAGAAAAGCATTACGCGAACATTAAATGAATTACGTTGAATCGTCATCTTTTTCTAGTGTAACCTGTTAAAATGCTTCTTCTTGATTAGATGATAAATAACATGTTGTCTTGTTTTTATAAAAAATTATAATTGTTCTTATTTGTACTGAAATCTAATGAAATCTTGTCTGATTATTTTCGTTGCGGTGTGACGTAACCTCCGTATTCTGTCGCAACTTTTCAGTTACGGATTCTCAGAGAATATTCAGTTTTGGTCTGAGGGGAGTCTTTAGGTTAGATTCTTGTTCCTCGTCGTCCTCTTTATGTTTATGAAAACTATTCCCACAATTTCTTCACAAATACATACGTCTTTTGTTCAATCACAAAATTCTAATGAATTTTCTGATAATTTTTTACCAAAAAATTCAAGTCACGTGTGTATGCGTATAACTTGCCAGAATGTTCGCAAACCAAATCGAACAAGGTGTTGTATAAAGTAATAAGAAATTTATTAAATTAAAAATTTATAAACTAGGAATATAGATAATTGATCTACAAATAGAGTTACATGGATTTTGCATAAATATACTTTTAGCCTAAATAGAAATAAACAAAATTAAACCTAATTACTCAAATATTGCTACCCTTATTAGAGTATGCTTATTCAGGGGATTATTGTGGGTTGATTTGTAGAGGACGCCTAGTAAGAGGTCATAGTAGAAGACTATGTGTTCCAACTAAAAGGACTAACTGAATGGCATATTTTACTGGATCGCTTGGCAACTGGACTACACACTAACTAATGCCCTTGTTCCTGCTTATCGTAACAATAGACATGGTGTTCAGAAACAACTCTGATATACAAGTAGGTGATACCGCATAAAAAAAAGTTCATATAAACCTAGGTTCAGATATGCTTCCTAAGAGTTAAAAAAAGAATGAATAGAGTTGTAAATGAAAATAAGACTTACTAAAGCCGCTTTAGATTCATTTATAAAATGTGAAACTTTTTTTTTCAATGACGTGTACTTGCAATATTATTCTCCGAAAGAAAACACTGATTTTTATGTCTCTATTTCCATGTTCTTCGAGATTTGAATATATTTAACTCCATAAGTTAATATAAGTCCCTCGTCCATTAATTTAGGAAAATGTCCTTCTTAAATGATCAGTTTTCATTTAATTTATACTTGTTTTCTTTTGTGCCTATATTCTTGGTTATAGCGATTAATTAGGGCTTTCTTAAATGAAAAATTTTAATTTACTTTAAGAGCCACCACATTTTTTGTATTTGGTTTTCCTTCTCTTTTTTTCCTCTTTCTTAGATTATCCGGATGGAACCATTTCTAGTTACAACTGAACTGATAAGAAAATTAAGAAGAATAGCGTTGAAATTATGTTGATATTGTATCTAGAGAAAACCTACTGGATGGATCCTTTTTATAACGATAGAGTTGCTAATTAAATATACAAATTTTTCTATTTTATGACCTTTCCTGATCAAAACCAATCCTCTTTAAACAAAATGCCTGCAAAGTGTCTTAATCTGACGTTAGTACATTGGAGTATACCATATCCCATAACTTTAAATGAATAAACGACAAACAAAAAATTACTTATTGCAGAGCTGCTCCAAGAATAGCATCTAGTAGTTTTAACTTTAACACGAGTACTGAATATTAGGGATTCCGTGGAAAATTATAGTATAAATTCACTGGCGTATGTCATACTCTACGTACCAACGCAGAGTTAAATTGCAGTGGTTACTTCAATATAGAATGGAACTTTTCAAAATCAGAAAGATTCCGAATCTTCACGATGTTAAAATTATTCAAAAAATTTTTTTTCTTTTGATTATTAGTTGGAAAAAATATCAATCATTTTATCGAATTTATTATAACTCTTAATCAAAATTTACTCAAATCTTAGCTGCCTTATTTTGGCTATATTTGCCAAGGCAAGAAAATTAATGAGACGATTTAATGAGGCCTCTGTATTATATTGGAAAAATCAAAATTACACATTAAGTTACTTTAAAAAAAAGCATTTTCTTTTTTTTCTTGAAGTTCCCTAAAGAAAAAAACTTAAAGAAATTCTGAATCTAAGGCCATATAAATTACTTCATTTCATCAGAGTAGTGGCATTATTTGATTGAATTTAATATAATTCAATCCGAACAACTCTCTGTTCACTTGGGGGATTGATACTTAGACGAAATGTGACATCCTTTAGGCTAATGATGTGTACCAAATTTGGTTAAATTACCTTCAGTGATTTGAATAAATATAAATAAAAATTATTTTCTTAATAAATTTCATCCTTCTGGTTGAAACCTAATTATTTTTCCATCCATGTTTTTTTAACGTTTTTGCTTAATTTCAAAAATTCTCTCTCATGATAAAATTTGGGCAGTACAATTCACAACACACCGTATATGTAAATGTTTGTATCGCAAAGGTAAAGGATCGTTACTTCATTTTTTAACGAAACTGAGTTAATATTATATACCAATCTGATCAAGAAGAATTCATGCGATAACAATCTTTAACGATCTTCTTATTTCCCATAATAACCCGAAGAAAGTAACAACAAAAACCAAAATCGTTTACTGAAACTTTTGCCAAGGATTTCACATCAATTTCGTGATTACTACAAAAACTTGCCAATTTCGCGTATTTAATGTATATAAATGATGAAGAATGACGATGATAGTTAAAATTTATGTTCCTTTTCGTTTTATTTGTCAAAGTATTCTTTTATTATTCTTACTTCTCACCTCCTTGTTCGTAATACGTGGTAAGATCGATTTATGGCTGCTTACTATATTATGAAATGTTATTTATCTAGTAAATTTGACCAGAATTAAATTAGTCGTGGGTGATTCCAACTCGGATTGTTTCGAACATTGTTTAAAATACCTAAAAAGTATTTTATCATTAATTAAAAGAACTTTACAGTAGTATATGATAAAATACCATTAGGCACTTTACTATAATTTTCATGTTCATGTTTATTTCTCGAAATTCATTAAAATGCAGAGACGACCCTTTACCTTTACGATACAAATATGTATGTATAGGGCGTTCAGAAACAACTTTAACATATTTCAAGACGTGATTCTACATGAAAAATACATTTAAAAAAATTGTATAAACTGAGGAAAATTTTCTAAAAGAGTTATGGATCTTGAAAGCTCCATTACTGAAAAATACACTGCTGAAGTTTGTACTTCTAATTATAACTCTCCCTGTACACATATGACAATTGATAAAGTATTCAAAAAATTTAGTTGAATGCTATTTTTCCAAAAAAAATATTATATTGCGTGGACGCATAGGCATCATTTGTGTAACTGAAAATGTTCCGTCTACTTCAAAAAATGTGGATTTATCCTACCACAGCGTATCCCAAATTTTGAATTAATATCCAAAACGGTTTTGGAATATTTAGAAAAAAAAATTAAGCACGTTGCATCTTGAAAGTGAAGTCTTTTTAGACCTATGTTTATATGAACTATTTTTCATACAAAAACTAAGCAATCACCCCTGAAACCTCTCTCACTAATTTAAAAACACCCTGTATGTAGGTTTCGATTTAGAATAGAGCTATAGGAAAATATACATAAAAACCATAGAAACTTTGACAAATTTTCTGCGAGATATTCTCAGTTTTTTTTTGCTTTCAAAAAAAAATATTTGAAAATTGCCTTACAATTGGTTTGGGCGTTCGTTTCGGTAACGACAAGACGTTCTGTTTTCGTATCATTTTTCTATAGATACACTATTCTGAGATCATGATTTGTACAGAATGAAATTTTTTTTTAATTCTATTGTTACAGACTGGAAAAATACCTAAACTGACGGTAGGTATTTCAAAAAAATTATAAGAAACTGAGATTGTTGATAAATATATTATTAAATCTCATGGAATTTTTAAACCAGCATATACAGTGTGGTATATTTAAAACTTGGATACCTTCATAACTTTCTTATTTATATTCCGAACTTAATGGGTAATGTTTCAAAAGATAGAAAGTAAAAAACTCTATACTGAAAAATTACATTCAAAATCATCAGACCAAGGCCTACTATCAAAAGCGGCAAAAAAGGTTTAAATTTTTTTTAGAAAGATATAAAGTGGACTATTAAATTCAGCGTTCTTCAGAAGGTGAATATACCAAATCTTACTAAAGAACAATTGCTTCTAACTTGTAAGAATATGTTTGTGTTATACTAATACATTGGTACCAACATTGAAAAAAAAATTGAAAATGTTTCTAAAGGCTAAAATTATATTTTTTTTTTTGATAATATTTAGTATATTGCCGTTTCGAAGGACGTCGAATTCGATAATGGTGCGTTTTATTATTTTTTTAAATTCCTAAACTTGTTTTGCCATTTTTAGCATGGAAAAACGTATCATAGTAGGTCTTGGTTTGAGGATTCTGAATACGAATTTTACAGCATAAACAGAGCTTTTTATTTACTATCTTTTAAGACATTGGCCATTAAATTTGGAATATAGGTCACTAAGAGAGTTAGGAAGGTGTTCAAGTTTTAAACGGGCTACGCTATAGGCTTTATAACTATTTCGGCCTCAAAAAAATATTAAAATTCTTATGCAAATCGTTTTCGCTTTTTCAAGGATTTATAAAGTTCCAATGACATATTGTAAAATCTCCCTTCAGACAGGATTTATTACCGCCTGACCGGGACCATTCCAATTTCCAAATAAACACAAATCTTGAAAACCGCCACCATTATTCTATTGAAACCGCCCGTCGAGTGGAAATGTTCGTCTTTCTTGACCTCAAGAAGTTGAATTATCCTTTACTAAAATTTCGCTACCCATAAACCAAGAAAATATGTTATTTTAAAAAAATTTTCTTTATTATTTGTAAGATTACTAACGACCTGTAGGTCTTAATATTTAGGACGTTAGCATGGAAAATTACAATCCTAATAACGATTCCTTCCAACTTCCATAAACTATGATATCCCTGTTTTTAGTCCGCGGCATTGTCTTACAAAAGACCGTCAAATTTACGGACCTCATTGTATTTTCTTTGGGGGGGCCTCCTCAGAAACTTGTGTGTGACTCGAGATTAACAGCTTTCTCCGATCTTACATGCATAAATATCACTCACTACCCGGAGAAACCGCCCATCAGGTCCCCGAAGGGACCGATTTCAAGGGGTCAACTTTACGAGGGTTTTCAAAATTTCCATTTAATATTTTCCATTGCATGCGGAATATGAAACAACCTCTTAAAAACGTAACTACCTAAGGAACGTTTCCAAATAATTATACGAAATGGACTTCAGTATAAACATTGTTCTTGTTTTTCCTATGTAACTTTCCGATTTGGCCAGGTAGGTATACTAAAAACCTTAACTGAAGTTTATTTTGTCCAGGCGTCAAGACGTTTTCGGGTTGTCTTTGGGATTTATTAAACCTCGGAAGGGAAATTGTCCGGGCAAAAAGCCTTAATTTCAAAGTGTGTGTATGTTCGCTTAAGATTCTACGATAATAAAGGTAAAGTTTCGTTAATAATAAAGGGAGTTTTCCGTCAAACAGATCACACCCTTCTGTTTTCCCTTTATCGTCATAATCCCTTTAGCAATGGTGGCGGTGGTGATGCTGCTGCTGCTCGTGGTGATGGTCTTTCTCCTCTTCCCTCACGCGAAGAAATCTGTCATACTCATTGTCGACGGTGGCGACAATTACAAGGACAAATTAGCGGCATTTACTAGCAAACACACGAGCGCTAATTGGCCGACAACAACAACGACAGAACATCTGTATATGGGCAGGATTAAAAGTTGCCATTAATTATTGCTGTTGAGCATTTAAAAAAGTGCTCGTTAAGCTTTGCTTCTGAGCGAAAAATTCACGGGGCTTTTATGGAAATTGAATGACATTAAACAGAAACGCATGTTATTTTGAAGAAAAAACGTTGCCAGTGAACAGAGATATTCATATTTTTTTGGCAAATATTCCAGCGATCAAACGTTCAGGATTTGAAACAAAATATCTAATGCCTGCTGCAGTCGTATTTTCTCTTAAACATGAATCTCAAAGTCTTTTTAGAGTAAATCACAAGACCTTCAGATTAAAATTGACAACTCGTCTAAAAAGTCAGTTTCGTTACGACACTGTTTTAATGCAAAAATTATATCTTGTCTAGTTTTCATCCGAGCGACAATAAGCGGCTTTTTTAATTATAATACGAAATTAGCTCACGTAATGACATTAAAGCAAGACCGCGACATATCTCCGAGGAGCCATCATTTTTATAATCAAGCGGGCCCGGACCGTGATTTAGCATCGTATGCGGCCATGTTTTCTGCCTTTTTCCGTCCGCCGCTGTCAAGGGTTTAATTTGGTGGGCGGACGTCGGGCGGCGTCTATTTATTTTATTAAAAAAACAAACAAACGAATCACGGGACGTTTCTTCTTTTTTTTGTCCCCGGACTAACAAAGTTACGTTATAGAGTCATCAAAATTGTGCGTAATGAAAACAGAATAGATACCCTAAATCTAGCGACTTTTTGAGTTAATCTGATTCGGAGGACTTATTGTAACAATGTTTATACATAATCGGTTTACTCGAGCGATTTTCGATTTTCCGACCGGAAAAGAAAAGAAATCTTTTTCCCCGTTACAGCAAATATTTGCTTAAAAAAATCTTCGAGCGGTTAAAGAATGATGATGGTGTGGCGAGGAACCGAAGAGGAAACATCAGTTATTCCGAGTAAACATTGAGGGTAATCCCTCAGCCCCAATTTGCCGAAGCATAACATCGAAAAAAAAATAAATAATAAAATACCCAAGGTAAAACAACGACAAATTACCCGATGACATCAATTAATTTCACGATCGCTATCAACACAGTGGCCGCCCCACCCACTATAACACATTAATAAAAACAAATATGACAGGACGAGTTTGACAGCCAGATTAATGACGTCTTCGACGTGTGACACGAATTTATATTCATTTGTTTCGAAATAAAAAGTCATTAGATATTCGTTCCTGCCCCTAATTCTGGGAGTGGCTAATAGATATGCAATGGGGTTGTTTGAATATTAATAATTAATAAGAATAGTACCACGTAAGTGTCGAAATGCAAGGGGAAATATCTCAAAGTTCTTACGTTTAGGCCTCAAAATTTAATCAAAGATCCTTGTCTCAGGGCAGCCCCGAGCCGCCACCACCGCCTCCTTTTCTAATTTGTAGGGTGCGTTTCTTGGCAATCGTCCTGGGACTCGTTCAAAAGTCTAAAGTTTATATGTACGTACTCGAGGATCATTATGACGGGCGCACTTTTGCTTTGATTGTCGAAAATCATCATCATCATCATCAACGCAACTGTAGGTAAGATTATCATGTGGAAACGGGCACCGAGTGCGTGCCAACTATTCGCATGTCAGTGGTGGAACTTCAACCCAAAATGTAATGTGTATATAAATATTTCATAATTAATTAAAATATTTGTAGTTCACACTACGCCCCTGACAAAAAACTTATATGTGCCCCTAGGAGAAAACCTGCACTGTGTACGAGTGTGTATAGTTTCCCAGGAGTTTTCACGCAGGTTTTACCATTATATCCTCTTAATTTTCACCACCCTCTTATTACTTACGTGAACATTACGTAAGTATAGGGTGGTCGAGTTCCGATGTCACGTATCTTTGAGGAACGTCATAAAATTAACAAAAAGAGAAACGAGAAATTTGCCATTAACTTTGATATTTTTATTTTTAAGAAGCTAGAACAAAGGGAAGATTTATGACTTTTTCAATGTTTACTCAATTGTAGATACACCTTTCAGGAAATTAGTTCAATTTTATTTATTTTTACAATATTGAGTTGAAAAAATTTGAGATAAGGGAAAATCTAATGAGTTTTAACAAGTTTGAGTTTGTTTTGTGCTGTCAGTGTATGACGTGACGCACACTATGTTGAAATTTGGTCAGAAATAAATTTATTAACTATTTGTAAGACGATTTTTTTATGAATAGAAAATAAAAAAATATAAAGTACTTAGTAAGAAATATTAATTGTAGATTAAAATATTATTTATTTATTATACAAGGTGTCCCAAAAATGCCCTCTGATAGCCCTACTGCGCTACGGGGGGGAGCTGAACGTAGATAAATTTTTTTTGAAAAAATGGCCTCTAGTTATAAGGAAATAACTGAATGCGCGATGCGGCAACGTCTTATCACAACTTGAGTACATAAGCAACTACAGTGACCTTATTATTTTATTATTTTTATGAAAAAATAAAAACATTTTTCTTATTTTTTTAATCAGTGCAATAAACAATTAAGATGATGTTCATTCTCGGAGAATGCCACGGAAAAATAATAAGGAAGTAATAATAATAACAAAATTTTCATTTGGAAATGACAATATTATAGCTACGAGTTCAGCATTGTTTGTTGTGAAAAAATAACGATTTAAATGTATTAAACTTTAGGATTTGTTATCTTCAACTTACTCGGAGTTAAATTGTTATTTTCCGGAAGTTGATCTCCCAAATGATTACCAAATATTCGAGTTGTTACAACCGTATCCTGTTAAAATTGTACCCAGTCTTCCCTACAACCTTGCGCATTGTGTTCTTTTTTCGTTAAAAGTCAAATAAATACATATATTATCAAATAGGTACCTGCTAATAATGAGTAGAAACAGAAAAACTAAAAAAATAGTCTTCTCCCAAGTTTTCCTTAAATACACCAAGAGTCATCTCTGAGCTCTTTGTGCCATTTGAAAGATCTATCTTTAAACTAAATAATTCTGCCTTCATCTTTTGCAAAATATCGTAGACTTTGAAGTTATACAGTCTCTTGTAGATTTGGTTTCTAATGTTACTGCTTAATGCATTACTAATCTTTATGAAACTTAGATATTTAGAGACAAATAAAGTAAAAAAATAGTTGCCAATAAAAAGAGATATTTTTAACATAAATGAATTAAAAAAACATTGAATCCCTACAAGAAATTAAATTAGTACAGGTTTCGCAACGTCTTAAAGTGAATAAATTCCAAACTTGTTCTATTTTGTACACGTGCGATAAGTATACAGGGTGGTACTGAAAAAAAGTACAAGCATATCACCATACGATAGAGGATGAATAATAAAATCGCCTTTTGCTTTAAAGATACAGCGTTTTGAGTGTTTTTGTGAAATTTAAATTTGTTTAAATTTCTGCCAATTGTAAAGAGACAATTGAACCAAAATCAGTGCAGAATATGCCCTTGCAGATGGCTATTTTGAGTCACAATATGAAGTTCATTCTGCATCCAGTGGCGGAATTAGAGGGACTTTTTATCTGTAAACAGAATTAACAACATTNCGATGCGGCAACGTCTTATCACAACTTGAGTACATAAGCAACTACAGTGACCTTATTATTTTATTATTTTTATGAAAAAATAAAAACATTTTTCTTATTTTTTTTAATCAGTGCAATAAACAATTAAGATGATGTTCATTCTCGGAGAATGCCACGGAAAAATAATAAGGAAGTAATAATAATAACAAAATTTTCATTTGGAAATGACAATATTATAGCTACGAGTTCAGCATTGTTTGTTGTGAAAAAATAACGATTTAAATGTATTAAACTTTAGGATTTGTTATCTTCAACTTACTCGGAGTTAAATTGTTATTTTCCGGAAGTTGATCTCCCAAATGATTACCAAATATTCGAGTTGTTACAACCGTATCCTGTTAAAATTGTACCCAGTCTTCCCTACAACCTTGCGCATTGTGTTCTTTTTTCGTTAAAAGTCAAATAAATACATATATTATCAAATAGGTACCTGCTAATAATGAGTAGAAACAGAAAAACTAAAAAAAATAGTCTTCTCCCAAGTTTTCCTTAAATACACCAAGAGTCATCTCTGAGCTCTTTGTGCCATTTGAAAGATCTATCTTTAAACTAAATAATTCTGCCTTCATCTTTTGCAAAATATCGTAGACTTTGAAGTTATACAGTCTCTTGTAGATTTGGTTTCTAATGTTACTGCTTAATGCATTACTAATCTTTATGAAACTTAGATATTTAGAGACAAATAAAGTAAAAAAAATAGTTGCCAATAAAAAGAGATATTTTTAACATAAATGAATTAAAAAAACATTGAATCCCTACAAGAAATTAAATTAGTACAGGTTTCGCAACGTCTTAAAGTGAATAAATTCCAAACTTGTTCTATTTTGTACACGTGCGATAAGTATACAGGGTGGTACTGAAAAAAAGTACAAGCATATCACCATACGATAGAGGATGAATAATAAAATCGCCTTTTGCTTTAAAGATACAGCGTTTTGAGTGTTTTTGTGAAATTTAAATTTGTTTAAATTTCTGCCAATTGTAAAGAGACAATTGAACCAAAATCAGTGCAGAATATGCCCTTGCAGATGGCTATTTTGAGTCACAATATGAAGTTCATTCTGCATCCAGTGGCGGAATTAGAGGGACTTTTTATCTGTAAACAGAATTAACAACATTGTTCCACCCTTTAAAAAAATATTTTTTTCATTTTTCGGAAGCTAATTTCATTTCATTTTTTTTTCTTTCTAAAAAACAAAAATTAAATTAAAAAAAATGATAAGGTACGTAGCAAATGTTCAAATATTTTTTTAAAAGATAAAGCAATGTTATTAATTTTGTTTATAGATAAAAAGCCCCTCTAACTCCGTCACTGGACGCTGAACAAACTTCATAACGTAACTCAACATAGCCATCCAGAAGGGCATATTGTGCACTGATTTTAGTTCAATTGTCTCTTTACAATCGGCAGAAATTTAAAAAAAAATTAAGTTTCACAAAAACACTTAAAACGGTACATTATTAAGAAAACAAAATGCGATCGGATATTAGTGAATAGGAACTTTTTTTTCTTATTTTATCATCCTCTACTGTATGGTACTGTATTTTTTTTGAGTGTCATCTTGTACAAAGCCCACACAATTAAAATCTTTATCTTAAATACAAGGTATGCCAAAAAAGTACGAGATTTATCAAAGGAATTCTTAAAAAAAATATTCATATAAATAAATTTATAGGAATCTTTTCGAGTGAATATTTAAAGTATTTCTGAGATACTCTGTTTAATCCTATTATATAATTACTGAACACTTATCTGATTTGAAGCATTTCTAAAGGATTGTATTCAGAAAAATTCTTAATTACTGCTTTATTTACCAACCGACTTTGCCTTTAAAAAAATAACGATAATTAGAGAATTAAAAGGTCTTTCAAATAACCTAGAAAAATATACGGGGTTACATTAAAAAATATTTAAATGGGATTTAAATTTTCAACTTTGAGGAATGACAACATCAAAAATATTTACGTTTTGCTATTCTAAAGGTATTTGAAAAATAATACAAACCAGTTTTGTCCGAAATCAATAAACGTTATAAAGGGTGTTCACAAAAGAATGTATTTGGAATTGGTTATGATAATGAAAACGTACGGCTTGGATTAATTCGAAATATAGCAGAGCTATTTATTTGTTTACATTTTTAATGACAGGTGTCATGACTTATATTTTATAATTAATAATAATTTATTAATACTGGAAAACGATTACCTTGTCTGGATATTTTTCCCTAAACTCCCCAAGACAACGGTCTAAACACCATCAACCATTTGACGGCTGTCAAAATAATTTTCGATGATAAACGGCTGTTGTTTTGAAGTGAATTCCATGGTAAAAAGATAAAAATTATCAGTATACATATAAAACTCGAAATAATTTGCAAAGAAACAAGAACCGTTAACATTTAAATGCAAAATGTAACCTCAAAAACGGACTTGTCATCGGGGTCGAATCTGTCTGAATTCATGCGTGACATATATACGTTTTCGATATAGTAGGCAACTCCAAATACGTTCCTTTTTGAACACCCTATAATTCTAAAACTATATGCTGGTTTAGTCATTTTAGGACATCCTGCGTATAATTGGCATATCTAATGATATAATTATATCTCAATATATCTATGTAGGATATATTAACTATTGCATGTAATAAAATTTAAATCCGACCACTAAAACCTGAGATATAATTTTTAAATTTAATTCTCTCTATCCAACACACTGTATGAAGCCTTGTTTATTATCTATGAATTATTTTTGATCTTTAAGAATTTTTGAGGAATTCTGCAGTAGCCTGGGAAGAATTTTTCCGAATCGACAATAGTATTTGACAACTTCTAGATCTGTTCTGGTCCAAATTAATTTGCAAAAATTGATTTCATATAATTGAGAAATATAAATCTGTAAATAATTTTATTCAGCTCGAATACTATCAAAATTCGAACTGTAATCATATAGAAAATTGTTGATTTCGTTAAACGTTAAATGTAATAAATCAATACAATGTCATTTTTGATGTTAAGAATTTAATAGTCATTTTTAAATTGCATAAAATTGAATAATTAATTATTAACCTTACCTTAGTTGAAACAATTGGCCGGCATTCAGTTAAATATACGTCCATTAATTCTATGTTTGAGGAAAAGTCAAAACAAGCAAAAATTCGTCAATACACTAAAAACAGAAATTCTTCTTAAAACCAACGCACACATTTTTACATACACCCGCGTAGCGTGCCGTTTATAATCCGAAACGAAAAGACAGCATTATGAACTGAGCGCTTATCAAAGACATCTGCAAATCGGCAACAGTCATCAATAAAAAAACCAAATAGTCTGTCTAATATTCTCTAATCACATCAGTGGCGGAGTTAATTTTAATTATTCTAATTAATATGTAACGACTTTTAGTCTAACCCAGTGACGTATCATTTTGGGGAAATGTTTTCAAAGTGTAGGTGTAGTAAAACTTTCGTTTCATAGCCCCGTTATTTTTGATTCCGAGTAATTTTAAACAGACGGTGTCACAATTGCAAATCCGCAAACTTTGTACATTAAAGATTATAAGGTGTCAGAATAATAACGAACGTTTTTCGTGAGAGGGGTGGATTCTACGAATTTTATGATTCTCTCGTAAATAAAGCAATATGTATTCATAAGAAGAAAAGTTTATTTACTTTTATTAAAGCCTTTAAGATTCGTGTATGAACAACAAGACATGGGGGTGGAATAACAAACAAAACATTAACGGAATCAGCAAGATTTCGTTTTGCCGCCAATAAATCGTGAGTGGTGTCGGTTCCATAATTAAAGACACATCCCCCCAGTTGTGGGGGGAAGGAGAGAAAACGGGGTCGATTTCCACCCCTTTCGACGCCATTACACACGTTCTAATGAAAGATGTACGGTTAATTTAAGGCCCTTTAGGGATTTACAAGAAAAGGGATTCCAGGATTCTTAGCGAGTTTCTTGCTTTATGACTTTTACTTGGCTCATGTGTTTGTTTAACAAATACACGTAATAACAATAACAAAAATATTGCTGTCTTTTAATGTGCATGTTCTTGGAAAGGAACAGGGAAGCCCGCTTGTCACTGTCATCCCGCCCACCACCACTCGATAGATCTCTTTTAACTTAATTTTCACTTTAAAAGTCTTTTCTTTAAATAAGCCCTATCCCCCCCGAAAATACACATCAAAGGAAACGTGTTGGGATTGATAAAGCCAAAGATCGAACGAACAATAAATTTAATGAGTAAGAGTGAAACTTGTATTTCTGCCCCTTCATCTTTTCCTTTTTTTTCTATAAAAGAACACAGCTCAAAAATTACATCCTGATAAATAATTTGTCTTTTCAATTTCGCACAAATAAAGGCGTTGAGATTTGAATGCTTTTCATTTCGTATTTCTATGTGTGGAGGGCACAATTTCAAATGTCCCGACCACTTCCTTTGACCACAACACCAGGAAAAAAACTTCCCATGAATCGGAAAATATTCATGAATTTTTTAGTCGATCTGTTTGAACGGCGCCACTGACGTGACAGACGATAATACAAATTCTCCCCTTTGACTGTGAAGTCTATGCGAACGAAAAGAAGATTAGGAATGCGCGAAAGGCCTACTAAAAAATGAAAACATTGATTATTATATTGTATGAATAATTTTAGCTAAATTGCCTTGGAAACTACACAACTAATGACATTCAAATTACATTTACTTTTTTAGAATATGCTTGTTTTCCATAGAAAATAATTTTAAATAATTTGCTCATTCCTAATTGACAGATGTCACTCGTTCCGGTTATTGTTTACATTTCACCGTTTCAAAATTTTTCTAACACCTAAATGTAATTTTTTTATATTAAAATGAGTGTCACCGATTATCTCAAACTATCAGAACATAAAATTTTTAAGGAAGCTCTCGAAGTGCTCCCTAAAACTGTAAACAAACCGCTCAATTTGCTGACTGTGCGCGATTCCGTGCTGTTTACATGGGACTTTTCCAATAACTGTGTGTTGTCCTTAAATGTCAAAGCGGCCCGAGGCAAGGAAGGACATAATGTAATTCATCAGGTAATTTTTAGCTTAAATATAATTTCCGTGGAATAATTTATTGGTTAAGTAGTGCTAACATAACCTCAATTGGTGTTTGTGGGTTTTTTCAACGTTGCCAACTTTGCAATATTTAAAACACCTAAGTTTACATTTCTATAACGTCTTTTTTTAAATGAAGACTGTTAAAAAAAAAAAAGCTTTAAATTTTAAGTAGAAATAGAGCTTGTAGGTTTGCATTCATATGAAGACTTATCAGCTGGACTGTTTTGAGAGAATTTGTAACATTTTTCAGTTAGGAAACACAAGAGAAATTTTATATTTGAACTCAAGTGTGTAACGGTATGACCCAAGTTAGGACACAAATTTCGAAACATATGTTAAATCTCATTTGATATAATATACATATGTATGTGTTCTTATGTCCTTTTGCTGTATCTATTGAAGATGGTTCAATATTTACAACCACATATTTAGCTACAAGCTTCAATGTGGAAGATATGAAATTTCATAGAATAAAATAAACATAATTGATATTAATCCATAAAAGGCACTCTGGGTGTTTAACATCCAGAGGTAGTTTTGGACATTAAGTTTTTTTTGTTCAATTATATGCATTAGTATCGCCTGCATATAAATTTTACTATCTTTGGGTGTAAAATGCACAATGTGTCTTTTATGTGATTTTATCGAAGTATGCCTTTTAAGAGTTAATACTGTTATGACTAAAATTCTTAAAGATCAGTTGTATCCAAAAAGCTGATATTTTCGAAAGCCTAAAACACGCACGACTAAAATCGATAGTTTCAATTAGAAAAAAAAAGGTTCTTCGTTTATTGAAGATTTCCTAAACAGTAAGTTTTTTTTTCAAATATGACATTATTTCGTTATATTTTCCTGAGTTTATTTCTTTTTTTATACATAAACTTTTAATTGATTCGTGTTTGAAAAATGCGAGAGAGAAAGAGACGGAGATGATTGTCCCAGTGGATCGAGGCACGCGAAGTAATTTTTCGAGGCAATTTCCTCTAAGACCGGCAGAAAAAAAAATTGTAATATCAGAAGATAATAATAAGAAAAGTTGAGTAATTTCGTTATTGACATGGAGGTATGATCCCGTGGAGGTAAATTGTAGCCGAAGGCCCACTCCGGATAACTTCGTTACGTAGACGACGAAGTTTTTCCAACGGAGGAATTATTTCAGGGAAATTATTTGTTTTTCTTAACCGATGGCAAGCAGGAGAAAGAGGAAAAAAACGTTATTTGCCGTTCCGAACCAGTTTACCTTTTGTTTCTCAGCGAATTAAAAAAAATCTCGACGTTTCATTTTCTAATTTATTTTTTTTTTAAATTGAAATTTTCGTTTATTACCTGACGTTCGATGCAAAAACAACATCATGGTTTCAAATGATAATTCTACCCTGTACATTTTTTAATAACGTTTAACTGTGCCAAGGGACACAAACTATCGCTGATCAACAACATGGAAAATAATTTATGACCAAATAAATGCATAACTAATTAACCAATGGTCGTGTAAACGAAGAGACGGAACGGTACATTCACACCCTTTTTTTATCAATTCGATATATTTACGATGAACGTTCATCCCTCAAAGGGCCGTCACAAGGGCACAATTACTCTAATATAGTTTTTTTTTAATTAAAACCACCATTGGAAGTCTCGCACACACGATTTTGTGTGTAATACATGTGACTTTAGCCAATAAAAACCAGCACCAAACCCTCCTCCCCCTCCCCACCCCCCACTGAGTGTATTCCTAACTCACCCTCTGGTTTAGCCACAAAATGAGTTTACGATCAACCCCAAGGTCCCGAAACGAATAGTCTTAAACAACGTTTAAGTGGACGTGGTTCTTGTTCTTGTTGTTCAGTTCATCCCCTGTGTGCCTTGTTTTCTGGCCTACTTAAATATATCTGAAAAAAAACCATCTTCATACAAGGGGTAGTTTCTAAGCAATCTAGGGGTTGTTAGTGTTTTAAAAAGGTCATGGTATTCAAGAGAGAAATAATTCAGAAGCCTTTGTAGAATAGGGGCCTACAAATGTGTTGAAAACATTTTACACCAGGATAATTTCGAAAATGATATTTGACAGCTATTGTGATAACTAGCATGTCATATCATTACTATCTATTTCATTGCACTATTCAACAATATTTATTTAGAATAAACTTTACATTTCTTGATGTACAGATTATCTGACCTATATCAATACTACACTCTGTATACAAGCCAAATGTTAATCAGTCAGAATCTAGTCACATATTTTTTTTGTATTTAATTCAAATCTTTAATCACTGTCATTAATTTTCCATGAGATAATCATCGAAGCGAGTGGGTGTCATTCTTAACACTTAACATCGCTTTTAATTAGTTAAATGGCATGGCCACGGCAGTTCACGATTTTTTTTCGGTCTAATTTGTACGCGGATTTATTAGAATCGGCCGGGGTGTGTTTATTATTTAGGGGGTGGTTTACCATCATCGTGGAACACCCCGCTCCCTCCTCACACCATCAAAATAAAAAATCTACCGCACCTTCAGTCTAATATGTCACTCGTGGGCATTGCGTAATTTTTGATAAATGTGACAATGTCGCATTCATATAACTGGTTTTTTTTTGTATGAATGTATTGTGTTTCAAGAATTCTTAACTACCTTTTGAATTTGATGGAAAACCTCCATTAAGTACCAATTAACAGTCGTTCTTGTTTGTTGTTCTTGTTATTGGCGTATAATTTTTCGCCCCATAACCACTCACGGGGATTAAAAGAGGGCAGAAAATATACATCAGCCGTGTCTCCCTCTACCCCCTCTCGAAAAGGTGAACGATTATAAAAATGGTTCGCGATTTTTCTCCACTCTTAACTTGAGCCGTAATTATTTCGTGCCTCCCTAGGGCAAATCCTCCTCCTACTGTTTCGGATGTTTTAAAACACAAAAGGGGGGCCGCGGCAGGTTCGGTAAAAAGATTCGTGCGTTTTGCCGACATACGAATTAATCATTCATCGATAAATACGGCTTGAACGGTAAAAAATTTTAAAATTTTCTTGAAATTTAATGAAAATTTTCTGGGGGTCGATTAATAAGGGGACCGGTGGTGTGGCTTTTACCCTCTCTCGCGCTTCCGATGATTTTTGACTTGAATATTCATGAGCGAGCGAAAGTGTCATTTTAAATAGAGAGAGAGAGAGAGCGAGAATGGAATGGGGGGACGCGCACAGTTCACTCGTACGATTTAAAATATCCATAATCCGAAATCATCTTCCGGATTTTGAATTTCTTGGGTTCCGTCTCGAGGGGGTTGGTAGGGCGGCTCGCGATTTGCATAATTGAATAATTGATACCAATCTCAACCCCCTACTCCTCTTCTGCTTACCGAGACGTCGAGTTCTATGATGAAAGCGTGATCAAAAATTAGCTTCCTGAATTGTGTGTAGACGGGAAACCATAATTACGACATATTTACGAAATTCTATAGTATACTTAACAAGAGTTGGGAATATTTTTTTTTCTCCGCACACTATCGCCATAATGAACGATAAGTGAATTTGATTTACATGAACAATTCAATTAAATGAAATTCAACAATCAAAATAGTCGATTTTAATAGAATTTTCATTTCGCATTAAATTCTTAGAGAATTTCGGGAATTTTTGTTTGTCGCCCGTAAACGAACATTCGAGTCCCCCCGCTCTTCGTTCGAAACCCGTTAATCACCAATGGGGGGGCACGTTCGGAAATTTAGTGTGCCGTTAATTTACTACCCCAACATCCCGGGGCGTATTCAAACTATCCCGTTTTCGACATTATTTTCGTTCTCATACCGTATGGACTCTGTATGTGTTTGTATGTATGTATGTTGAACCGTTTAAATTCAGTACCGGACTCCTTCATATAATATCCAATCAAAGAAACTGTTTCCTGCTAAAAGAAACATTTATAAAATGAACTATCATCATTAGTCAGTTTTCAAATTTCAAGTTTAGTTCGTAGTTTAATTTTGATTAAACATCGTCCAGAATTATAGACAATACTATGTAGACCACCAACTTTCTAGATAAATGCTCGACTAAATGTTGGTCCTCGCCACTGAGCGCTTTTCCTACCAATTTCCATTGAATTTTTCAGATTTGTGTAAACTATAGAATACACAATTACTAATTAACGTTAACAAATTATTTATTTCAGATCTGAAGAGGAATAATTTTGAGGCATATAAAAAACTGTTTTTTTTTATAATTACATATACAGGGTGTCCTAGAAATACAAATCCTCAGGAGAGGTGGAGGACATCAAGACAAATATTTTTTATCTAACGAACAGATGTCTGCTGTTAGTAGGTTTAGCACTAGAGCTAATAATTAGTTCTTTATACAATTATTGTATAAATGAATTTTTCTATCTAGATACAGTTAAATCTAATAATAAAATCATGGGTTATGTAATATTTTATGACAATTATTCAAAATTTCAACCATTTGCTTCAATACCACTTTAATACCACTTCAAATCCACTGGATTTTTTTTTGTAAGGTTATATCAAATCTTTAGTTTAATATAAAACTTATTCGTCCGTAGGAAAAACTTCTCGTAAGATTAATAGCAACGAATATGCAGAAACTATCTCTGGAGTTTTACACACAGTTCATGAATCAATTAATCGGCAGTTCTATGTTTATATTCGAATGATCGAAATTTCCAACAATTGTTATAAAATATTACATAATAAATGATTTTATCACTAAATTTAATTATATCGAAGTAAAAAATGAATTTACACATTTAGTTTTAGTGTTAATTCCGCTAATTTGCAGACATATGTTTATTAAAATAAAATTTTTGTCGGTATTTTTTTGGGGACGTTCTACATGTTTATAATAACTATATTCGAAATACTAAAACATTCTTAAAAATATTACACAAGAGATCAATGGAACTGAATGGGATCACTTAATCGAAACAAGTTAACGCAGAGAGAAAGACAGAGCAGCATTCAAAAGTATGCCAGCAAAATTTGGCTGCTACGATATTAGGTACATATATATTTGCAGAATTGTTGTACGGAGTGGTATTTTATACGTACTTAGAGAACTGTGTAAATCATTGTCGTATTCACATTAATCTTTAACATCGCCAACTTCTTATAAATTTTATCTGACGATAGCCGTTATTTAATGCAAAAGATCTTCAAATTTGTTTATAAATAAAGTTCTCAATACTTCTTGTAATTTAATTCAAGTTGGCCCATTCTGTACATACACAAATTGTCAATTTTAGAAAAACACAGAGTGTATACCAATGGTTTTTCTATTAAAAGATCTATAAGATATCATTTCTACCTGTTCGAAAAGTTATCAAATATCTAAGATACGAAGGTATCTCAAAATAACTAATTTTCATAATCGATCTGTATCTCAAAAACAAAAAATGTTAAGGAAAATCCACTTACGACATCTTTTATTCTACAAAAAAGTGACACAATATCCCGAAAACAAACTTTCTATCATAATACGCAAAAAATCCCGTAAATACTATAAAAGCGGGAGACCTTGTTTAGTTGCTGTAACTGTCTCATAGAGTCCTTGAAAAGTACGACCAGAGGCTCTATAAGAAAGTTTTTACCTGTTCAGATATTAATTCATTAAATAATTCTATGCCTTGTGCTTTTTCAATTGCAAAATCTAAATCAGTTTCAGTTGGAAAACTAAGTGAAGTAAGATATAATACGACATTTATTATTCAAAAATTTGTTATAGTTATTTTAAAACATCCTGTATATACAATACAATAAATTTTTAAGTACGTACATTTCGATCAAAAAGAAATAGATGCAATGTAATGTCTTTATTTTTCCTCACGCAACCCTGCTAACACAGACATTTTCAAATTAAACTTGTACAATTCAAATGTCAAATGTAAAAAATGACATTCATGACATCAGGTAAGGCAAAACAACGTAATTTTAATCATAAACATATTAACCATCAATCTTGTTTATGTCAATATAATATCAATCAGCGGTGTAAAGTAAAAGTCCAAATATAACAGACTTTTGATAAATAACAGTTCTCCAACTCTAGTTAAAACCGAATTGAAAATTGGCAATGCCCGGTCCTGCAATTTCCACTTTTCGCTAACAAAACAACAATTGCTATAAATTTAAGCGGGAAGACACTTTCCCTCCGCATCCGAGTAAAAGATACTTTCAAACGAGCGTCAGGCTTCAATAGTGCCCTCTCTATAAGTCTCTCTCCCTCCCATTAGATCTGTATAGCCATGGCTGACGTGTAGGCAATTCAAATCGACGATACAACAACATAATGCCTATATAATATGTTGTCGTGCGTTGGTATTTTGTAATACTCTTGGCTGGTGTGTGGTGTTAATTACGACGGTCTTATTAAATACTATATTATGTTTTAGATGGGAAAATAAGAGAGAAGGAGTAGTGTTTTGGGAGGCCCCATGCATACACTCCTTTCCCCACTATTATCATCACCATCTTAGCCAAAAATCATGACGTAATTTATGTTAAGTAAAGGGGATAAATGGTTGTAAATCTAACACAAGACGTCACTAGTTATTTATTGTTAGTTCGTAATGTAATAAACGGGCAGGAAAAAAAAGTATTCCGTTCACGTGATAGATGGATGCAAAATTAAGTAAACATATCATAGTCAATAAGGGCGGAATGCTCGAGGGTGAGAAGAAGTAGACGAAGAAGAAAGAGAAGTTATTCCCGGAATCAGCGAAGAAGAAAACGAGAAACACACTGACAATAAGCTAAATATATATATCGGGGTGATCCCGAAGGAATGCATCAGAAAAATGACCAGGACTGTTTCTCTCGTTTTTCCAGAGGGAAAACTGGGAAAAATACATACATAGTTTTGCGACTGAATATAATCAGGTTTATTCGAATCGTCTTTGTTTCGTTGACGTGAAATTGGTGACATTTTTTAAAAGTACCCCCCCGTCTATTACGTGAGTTGTTTGATACATGCGAAATTCCTAGAGTTAAGTCATGTGGAAATTTTAAAGTTGTGGTTATTCTGCTGAATTTCGAAGGGGGATTTTTTTTTTTTAAACTGTACAATATTTTTCGCATAGATACAGTCTTTCTTAAATGGGCAAAGAATTTTGCCTTTCTTTTCTATCTTTACCCACTTTATCTCACTGATTTACCTTTTTTAAATTAAAATGTTTAGATATAAAGTTGCAAGATTTCGTTGGGTTGACACCTATTAAGAAATCATTTAAATATTCAGCTTGACGATTGTGAAATATTTACTATCAAAAAGCGACCGTTAAGTACATACAGGGTGTGCTATCTCAATCTGATCAATAGAATCATCGAATAACTTTGACAATTCTCAATCGATCAGCGTTCTTTAAGAAATTTTGGAAATGTCAATTCAGTACAATTTCAACCCTATATCGATATGCACCGAAATATATACGTGTAGTATCGAAAGAAGGCAATATTGACTGGTCACCAATATCTCCGAATTTCACTTCACCCGAGTTCTTTTTGGGAAAATTTTTGAAGAATAAAGTTTTTGCCAATGAACCAAAGACCATAGAAGGGCTCAAAGACAACATTGGAACCGAAATAGCAGTGATATCGCCAAAAAAATGGCTACACACGTAACTGCAAGCTTGTCAAACTTGCAGTTACGTGTGTAGCCATCTTAAGACGCTGGTCAATGTAATAGGAAATGTCAAAGAACGAGGTAACATTTCTCTCACCAATAGGACCAGCCACTTAATAGATATTGTTTTCAGAAGCTAGTTGTGATAAATTGTCAACGATTAAACTTAATAAAAAAAATCTAAAATCTGTTGAGTCAAAGGGATTCAATAGTCCCATATATCAGATTGAAATGGCACACTCTGTATACCTATATACAGTAAGCACAGCGTGGTCTTAGCACAAATTTAAAAAAGGACATATAGAATACCTCTATTGCACTCACTCAATAGCCAATCGGCAACGATGGGGAAATTCAAGTCTATTCAATTCATACATGGAAAATTACGGTTTTCTTCCTAAATTTAATGGTTTTATCAAAGTTTAGAGTTTTTCCACAGGAATCTCTTTTATTTAACCCTCTTTGAAATTCGGAGTCCGAACATATATATATATAGTTTCGGAACACACTCCAACTTGACACAGTGAACTGTCAGGAACTAATTTATGGAAGAAAGAATAAACGAACACATGGATTTTTAATTGTAATCCTGTGGAAAAACTCTAAACTTTGATAAAACCATTAAATTTAGAAAGAAAACCGTAATTTTCCATGTATGACTTGAGTAGACCTGAATTTGCCCATCGTTGCCGATTGGCTATTGAATGAGTGCAATTCTGTCTGTCCTTTTTAAATTTGCGCTAAGACCACGTTGTGCATACTGAATTTCGATATGTACATAAATAGTTCAAATTGTACTGAATTGGCATTTACAAAATGTCTTTAATGTCGCTGATGAATTGAGAATTATAAAAGTTATTCAATTATCGACTGACCAAATTGATGTGATGCACCCCGTAACAGAATGTCGCTTGAAACCGGGTAAGGTTTGTTCTTATAAATCTTCATTCTAATCATTTAATCATTTCAAAACATGCCCTTGAAAGGTCATGTGATTTTCTTCATGTTCTAACACAATACTATTTTAGTATATTTTCTAAATTTTTATTGAAATAAATGTGTAAAAATATGTACAGATTGATAAAAACAGTTTATTAAAGCAAACAGTTAATACAGAGATTAAACATGAAATAAAAACTTCCACATATCTACAGATATATAAAAACAAATACATAGGTAATATACATACACATTATTTTCTATGATACAAACAAATATAACGTTTTTTTAGGTACTTTGTTATCCATTCCTTCAAGTATAGGAATAAACATTGTCGTGCCATAGTAATGTCTTCTACAGGACGCCTCTTCTTTAATGGCAGCCTTTTTTGTTCCTCAATTAGATTTACAATATCTTTTGCAGATTTTCTTAACGTGTTCGCTCGATCACTCATTCTAAACCTCATAATAAAACCATTATTGCAAAACATGTGACTATTCAGAGGCCGACTACTATTAAACTTGCACATTGCAGCTTTCGTATTCGAGTATGGTGCCATTTTTTTCACTTGTTAACACAAAGAGAAGCAAATTCGGAATAAGATGATAGCTGTTTTGAAATTTCTTGTAGGTAGGTAAATATTGAAATGAAGGGAACGGTGGTAGTCTGTTTAGGTAAATGACGATTGGTTGGACGGGTATTGGTGATAAATCTTAAATGGCTTGTTTTTTGCAGGTAGAATTTTTGCTACCGAACGCCTTTGAATGAATATTAGTCATTTTAACCGATAAACTACTATTTTTTGAGCAAAACATGCATTTGAATGTAACATACCCACAAAACTAACCACAGCTGTATCGGAATTTACATATTAAAGTTAAAGAAGTGAAAGAAGTTATTCTTGGAAAATGTTTTTAAATACAGGGTGTGTCCGAACTACTCATTTTATTTTTAAGGGGTGAATAACCACCTTCAAAGAAACCGCTTAAACCCAAAACATCTTAACGAGAGTTGCATAACTACAAAGATATAATTGTTTAAACAATTTACTAATTAACAATTTTCTTGTTATTTGTGAAATTTTTTTTGAAGGGGTGATTTTTGGGAGGGCGAAAGGGGTCTTGAAGAAGCTGATTAGACCCAAAATATTTTAACGAAAGTTGTATAAAAAGAGAGATATAATTTTTTTATTTCCAATAATTATAATTATTATCATAATTATGAACCAAAATAAAATTTTAAAAAATCACATGTCTTCTATTATACAACTTTCGTTAAAATATTTTGGACCTAATCAGCTTCTTTTAGAGTGATTAGGCTAGGTTAGGTTAGGTCATCCCTTCAAAAAAAATTTTCAAAAATAACAAGAAAATTGTTAATTTGTAACTATGCAACTTTCGTTAAGATGTTTTGGGTTCAATCGGTTTCTTTGAAGGTGGTTATTCTTAAAAATAAAATGAGTAGTTCGGAAACACCCTGTAGAATTCGAGGATTTTAAATTTTCATCGGATCTTGATTTTCAAGTTATGACATTAATTGTTGTTTTTTTCTTTAAGCCAGTCTTATTTAAAGTAATCATTTTTTTTAATTTAATTAATATTCTTAACTGTACTAATATCATTTTGCAATCGCTTAAAATTACTAAAATAAGCTAACTTTAATATTTTTATAAAGTTAACTACCCAGGAAACTTTCTGAAAGAAAACAGAAAAAGGTAGGTAATAAAATTAAATTTAATCCTCAAACAAGTGCTTCAGAGGTCAGCATCTATATGTATATTAAGAACAGAAGATAATAAAAAACGTTAGCCTCAAAACAGGCTGCATACTTCGTTATTATACTGAATATAAGATTAGAGAGCAGCTGGAAATAATCTTTATATCAGTAAATCAATCAGAAAGAGTGAATAAATATTTTACCAAAAAATACGTTGATCGAGACAGCGAATTTCGAGACCAGATATTGTTTTCTAATATAAATAAATAATACATCTTTAAATCTGATAGTAAAGTATATGTGGGGAAAATCAAATACATAACTGGAACTCAAGAATCTTCACAATACAATAAACATAGTGGCAGTATTGTCTTAGTATGGAAGTGATGTTGGAATTCTTGTGTTTATTGCTAATGTGTTGGATAATCTAAATGATTTCACCTATTTCAGTATTTTCAAAAAGAATTTAAATTAGAATGTTAGTAATCAACAATTAGTGATGGATACTACTTTCAACAAAGCAATGATTCAAAACATATGGCTTCTATTGTAAAATAATAGATTGCATGTAATATTTCCCGTACTTAAAACACTTCTCTGCAGTCGCTAGTCTTCTATCCCATTAAGCCTGTTTGAAATGAATTGGATAAAAGAATAAGAAAATATCATATTTTTAGTAAAACCGAATTCAAGTAGCTTTAGCAACGAGAATGGAATACCTAACGTAGTGACAAATTCTACTCAGAAGCCTAGCGCATTCTATGCCAAGAAGATTAGGTGAAGTTATGAAAAGAAAAGGTCTCCCCCACAAAATATTGGTTATAATAATTTTGTTTTATTACTAAAAGTTATACCAACGATTTGGTCCATGAATTTATAAAGTATGTCGTTATTTGTTACAAAAGAATGTCTTATTAAGTTTATTATATTGTTTATTACAAAGTATGTTAAGAGATACTAAATAATTGGGTTTTATTTTTATTTAATTTGCAAATACTGAACCAATACTTTTGTTGCTCACTCTATATTTTACGTACTGTATCTTTAATGCAGTAAATCCGCATACACACTTATAAAAACTTCCAGCCAATACGACGATGGAATTTGTGCAAATTGCACCGTATGTGTTCGACGTAATTTTCTATAGGCGCAGGCGACGCTTATTGCATAAATTTGATGTGGTGTTTAAACAAATTACTTTAAATAAAATCTCTCAAATATAAATTATATAGATTTTCTAAAATTCTTGCATATCCACCCTAAGTAATGGTCTATAAACTTGGCGTTCAGTGGAAAAAAATGCCAGTTCATATGAAGGGCATATTGGAATAACATGACAAGTCAGATAAAAAAAAAATTGAGATATCAGATTTTGAAATTTGACAGTTCCATTAGAAATTATTAAATCTAACATGTGCCGTATTAAGAGTATCAGTCGAAAATAGCAAATTTTCACGAGAGCAGTTTAAAGTTTTCAAACTTCACTTAATGTCCATTTGCATTATTAGGATCAATCCAATTTTTACATTATATCTGTGTCTAATATTGCCTTGAAATCTTAGGGTATTGTAAAGAAAACAAGGGCAACAAAATTATCAAAAGATATGAAAAACCGAAAAAAGCGACTTATACTCTTAATACAGAACATATTAGAAATGCAATACAATATTTTGGTTGCTGGTAACAGCATCTGTTAGGTAATGACCAAAATTACAGTTACTAAATCTATATATTTAGTGACTGTAGCCAAATCCTTTATGGTGTGCCTCATTATGTTGTTATTTAATGTAATGGACAAATATTATCGCCTATTTAAAATGTATGGTTTGTCATGTTATTCCAATATAATATATATGTTTCAAATGTAATTCTAATTTTTAAGGATTACCTTACCTGTACGTGATAAATTAATCGTCAATAATGCGCATAATTTTCTGTGACATTATTTGACATATTTTTGACAATTTGTATAATAAGTACAAACACTTTGTATCCGTATTTTCTTTTTTACCATTTTTACTTATTTCTCTAAAAGCATTCTGGTCCCAAAAAGCCTTTATTAAATCATACCTTGATGTTGTTATGTTTGTTTAAATTCAATTTTAAACTCAATAATAAGCAAACTTGTGCGTATTTCATATGAAGTAATCCTAAAGAAGATCGAAAAGTCTCTCGTACTCATAGAAATTAGTATTTTTCTATGTAGGAGTACTGTTCATCTTCGATAAAAAGGAAAAAAAACATCAAATACCTAAGTTAGAGAAAGATAATTTTATTTTAAATATTAAACCAGTTTACAAAACACGTGTCTTTTTTACTGTTATCAAAAAGAAAAAAGAAATAGTTTTCGACGGAAACGAAAGACGGAAAACAACTAACCAAGAAAGGAATTCGGGACAATTAATTTGAATAAAAATTACAATCTATTTGGTTGTTGCTTATAGTGTTGTCTTTTTTTAGTAAATTAAACACTTTTAAACAACGCATTGCGTAATTCCAAAGACAATTTTTTATGTAGCGTCCTTTTCTTTATTGCTTTAGAAAATGAATAAAAAAGGATAAAAGATACTTTTACTACAAGTTTGACATATGTACTTTAAAAATCGAACTGTACTTACCTAGTATGATATGCTCAAATATTTTTCCTTTAAACATGTGATTTGGACATTTTTCAATCGAATTTATTCGTTTTTGTACAAAAACACTGTATCCACTAAGTTATGTGTCTATATGCAGATGTTTTCCTTCTACTCCTCGGGGGAGGTATTTCTTAAGTTTGTCATCTTCCACGTCGTTCCCCATGTATTTTTTCTTCGTCCCACGTCTTACGGGTGCACTTATGCGTTATTTATCGTCGGATAATGTCGATTTCCGCGCGCTTTCGAAACGTTCCCGGGACCGATAAAATTCCACGTTATGTTTTTTTAATATAATTCATAAGGTCGTTTTTTATTCAATCATTTTATTTTGCTTCTTTTTTTCCTTTTTTTCCAAGCGCTGCTTCATAATTCAATCACTCCCACCAGTTTCTCAATACAATTTTCTTAGGAAAAAAAATATTTATTATAAAATGATGAATTGATAATGGAGATATTGGGTTCAATCAATATTCTTCCGTATTCAACTGTCAAACAAAGATAGAATCTTAGAATGTTCTGATATTCACACCTAAGTGGCCATACGCATTTCTTAGCGCTTTTGCACTTACAGTACTGTACCAATTGTTTAAACATGAATTCTGCAAAAGTCTCTAAATTTAGATATCAAATTTCGTTAGTAACAGTTCTATTTTTTGCATAGAGAAAACATACTAATGTGGAGAAAAGGGGATGTCTCCACACCCAGAAATCAAACCGAATGAGTTTCCTTTTCGGTTCATGTCGTCTAAAGTAATTAGGCATGTTTATGCATGTGCCGTGCGCGTTTCGCGTCCATCACTAAAAATTAAATATGGCAACAGATTAGTAATTCCTATTAATGGCGAATAACGTTCGTCCGGGACACTCCCTCGATTAATGTTTAACATACCTTTGTGACAAATTTCAACCGGCATGTTTATTCATTATTTCCATATGGATATCCATTAAGTGTGTTATTGGAGGACAGTGGCGTTCGGCCTTGTTGAAACAATAAAAATCATCATCAGTAAATTAAAGATTATTTTCCTACAGGAATGTACGTTGAGTTAGAACGAATTCCTGCAGGTCTTATTAACATCTTCTTGCCCTCGAAGGTCTTTTGTCCTGTAATAACAGTTAACCGTAGTAACGGTTAATGGAGATTGCCCATAATTTTCCTTGGTAATCGTACATCTCAGTTCATTTATTAAATCGATGAAGAAACAGTGGGGACTGGGTGGTAAATGGGTGGGTTTAGCTCTTGGAAAAACAGCGGAAAAATTGAATAAATCCCACGGGATCGGGCGGTTCAGGGGGGCAGGTCGGGCAAAAGGTGGATTAACATTAAAACACGTCGGCTCGGCTGTCGTCTTACAGAAAAATGTACGGCCATTCAATTAATATGCTCGCCGACGTTTTTACGGGGTGAATGAGGGTGAAATTTAAGGGAAAGATTAGTGAGATCTATAACCCTCACCTCCTCCTCCCTCCCTCTGTTTTTCGTCTTTTTTCCTTATTTTTATTATTTCTTTTTTTAGTTAATTTGTTTCGGGACGATAAATCCAAATTGTTTATGATGATGGAGCAAGAGCGAGACATTCATAAAAAATACGTAGCGAGTTTTAACAAAGAGCAGCAATATTGGTAAAAATTAAAAATTTAAGGGTTTTTGTTGCGACATTTTTACCTCGACACATTGATTTTGAAATAAAATTTTGGCACAGACGATTTTTCGTTTTGTTAAGATGGCAAAACTGACCGGAAACTTTTTGAGGAACCCACGTATTAACTATGTAAATGCAATAATTAGAAGGGAAATAGTATTTTATCAACGCCCTCTATGAATTGAGGTAAGAAAACGTCATATTGCGATCCTAGAATGTAATCAAACGGGGTTATGGGGGTAGATATTGTGAGGTGATGAATGTGGTTAGCGAAAGGTCTCCGGATTAATTCCTGTATAACCTCATCTACTTGGCTATTGTCGCGATAATGAGCTCATAAACGGGACGATGGCAATAATAATAATCATAATTCTATAATACTGTTTAGGAGGACTTTCTTGTCGTCAATTGAATAAATCCAGAAACGTGGAAGGTTTTGGCAGGCAATTAATTAAATTTTTAATTTAGAATTAATTTATGCATATCAACTGGAACGACATTGCGCTACCTTGACGCTGTATAACGTTTAATATACATCGTTAAACGGTGAGAGTGGGTGCGCGAGAGAGAGAGAGAAAGAGAGAAAGAATGAAAGGACAATATCTATGGTGCTGGCGTTGCCGTTGGCGGCGGCAAAAGGAGGAAAAAAATTGCTGCATTCAACGGATCCGTGCACTTTCGTCACCTGCGTTCTATGGCCTAGATTTGTAAGCAAATTGACTTAATCTTTGGAAAATTTGCTGCGAATTTTCCTTTAAATAAGATCTAAATTTAACCAGATTTTCTTCAGAGCGAATTTATTAGCCATTGCACCTAACGACCTGTCCCATGACGGGTTTTACGTTTCGCAATCGAAAAATTATATTTGAAAACGAATTGAAAAACATAATTTATATGAATATGACATCTATATTCGGTTCTATTATTTTCCCAAATTGATATCTGTTGAAAATCACGAGAAGAAACCCTAGAGAAGTGGAAAAATCTGGGCAAATTTTAACGTCCAACGAAGCATGTGATTTCCAATCTGTTTAAAAACTTTATAATTGAATAATTTTTCAATAAAAACAAGCGAAGCGACGCCGCAGCCACCGCTTTTCCGGCCTTTTTCGAAGATTTTCATTTTCCCATACCTACTTTCATCCGCGTCTCACGGTGAAACCAATGAAAATTGCCTATGGGAGAGGGGAGGAAAACCATCCCATTAAAACGAAAAATTTCTCGAAAAACAATTGAAAAAACAACTTATTTCCAACCCCCTTCCTCATGCCGCTCCTCGTCTTCGCGAACCGTAACGAAGGGAAAATGAAGATATAAATATCTTTAATAATAAATCGCGATTGTCCGCATGCAAATCGCCATTGTCGGGGGCGGCCGTGATTCTTTCATCGCAATTGTTTTTTGCCGTTTCCTTCTTTTGTGTTCATTTAATCTTTTGTTTCGGCACCCCCCACCGCTCCCTTAGAGTCTCCCTTTTGGCGCTCGCTCGATCGAAAATCGGAAACGCGGGCCGGCCGCGGAATTTATAGACTTAATTAACATCCAAGTGGCCTACAGGAGAGACAAAAGAGAGAGAGAGAGAGAAAGACGTGCATTTCTTCTTTTGTGTTTTTTTTCCTAAATGGAAAACTTGGATTTTTCATTCCGGATAAGTCGCCTCCCATCCGGGTTGATTTAGGCGTGGGCCACGCATATTAAATAATAAATTTTCGAAAATTAAAGCTATTGGAGCTACGAAAGGGATTTGGCTTTCAAATATACACAAGCATATACGTAAATGAATGCAGTTGAAAATTATATCAGAGATTAAATAAATTGCTTGTATGTATCAATTTTTTTGCGCAATCCTGTATATTACAGATAAAATAAAGCATGTTAAAGAAGCAATTCTAAAGAAAATAGGAACGTTGTGTTGAACTCACCCCCAAAATGTTGAAGTATTTTTTGATTTACTGTTTGTAAGAGGGGCCGAATTTTTCACTTCGTAAAATTTACATGTGAATGTGTCACTTTTTCTCCTCTTGCCGACGAACCGTTCGCAAACTTTAGCAGTTACGAGCGATTTGATATTCAATATAAAGGAAAATTCGATCGGCCGTAAAGAAAATCGCTTGTTTTCCCATTGAAAAGGAAAACGAAGCAAGCAGAGCTTCTCTTTCCCGAGAAATTTTTCATGTGTCGTATTTTATTAAAACTAGGTCTAAACGGAAGATTCCTTAACATACATCACGTGATAATTTCGACGTGCCACAACAATGGATAAAGTATGACGTCATTAGACCGATGTCACATTGGCAATTGTCGCGAACGTTGCCGTCGCGATTTATGTCCGAAACCTCTTTTATTGTGAACCAGGGCCTTATTGTACCCGGATAAATACGTACACCTCCGCCTTTGAGATGACCAAATAGGTTGTAATTTTTGTTTGGTCGCTTCAACGACAACAACAACAAGATGATTTAGCATGGCAATTTTCGGTCGGTCGCATGAGGAAATTCCTTCTTTTCATTACTCTCTTCAATGGCAATTTACCATGAACAGATTGGATTGCACAAAGTCTTTAGCACACTTTGTATATGTTACACGCCACATACCTAGTTTACTTTGCGTTTAATTCATTTTTCACTTGTCCTTTGGATATTGGGATTGCGTGTTCTCCATTATGGTCAATCGAATTCCGAATATTTTTGAAGTTACGACGTCAGTCAATTCGTCTGCCCATGATTTGACTAAAATTCAATTGGACTCCGGAACTAATTGGGACAAGTTGACTCACGTCCGCTAAAAATTAACTGAATATCATAGCCGGGTTTCGTTCCGTATTAATCTGATAAACGATCGGGAATTAGAATTTAAGATTTCTGTCAATATTTGAATCCAATTTTCCTAATGGAACATTAACTCTGATTACTTTATTATCTGATGGATTTAATCCATGGATAATAATCACAATGGAGATTCCCAGTTTGAATTGAATTTTTATTGATTTTTTGTTACATTTTGATGTCTATTATACTATAGAGAAAGGGAGAGAGAGAGAGAGAGAGAGACAGAGAGNATGTCTATTATACTATAGAGAAAGGGGGAGAGAGAGAGAGAGAGAGACAGAGAGAAAGAGAAAAGGAACCGGAAAAAAAATTAATTCCCCTTGACAAGGAATGTAAAGCAAGAATTAAAAAAATGACAAATCTTATTAAATTTGTAATAAGGATAAGGGTTGGTGGGCAACGGGTGGATCGCGCAAACAAACAGCCCTCTATGACAACGTTTTAACCCTTTATCTCGGCCGTTCGAAAGAAATATGACAGGAGAGGGAGGGCCGGGAGTGGAATAAAAAGGCGGCGTGCCCGAGAAAAAAGCACGAGCCAAAGACAAATGAATGACGATCGTCGATTAAGAAAAACAAACGACGAACGCGGCGATTAGAAAAAAGGCTCAAAGGAAAGAGAGAGCGGGGCAACCCTTTTTCACAGTCCTGCTTTTTTTTTCTTGTGAATAATCAGTGTCGCGCGTAATTTAAACTTGCTTCATTGAAGCACCAATTACAGTTGACAAATCATCTCGATTTCCATTATTACGATCATTCCAAATCCATCTGAGCCCTCCCATAAACAAACAGACACATACACACTCACGCCAACACATTCATCTCCGATACTCTCAAAGGAGAATACTAAAAAATGACCGGCGAGCCTTCGTTTCCCTCAATTTTTCTTACGTTATTTCGTTAGGATCGCAGTTTCAGCCCCCGCTCTCCATCCTCAAAAAGCATACGGGCACGTATTCCTGTGATTCATCTTCATTTTCACCACATAATCAAATTGATCAGAGATATTCGGCAACATTGCAACAACGATTGTTTAATTAAAAATCGGACAAAAGACATGCAATACGTCAACCGAATGCTGCGCTTCTTGGATTAACAGGAAAAATAAATAGCCGGTTTATAGATGTGGTCAATTTATATGTTGGCCAGGGCCCTTTATTGATGCAACGAGTTTTGATACTTAGAGTAAACAGGATGTATGTGTAATTTAATATGTTAATTTGACGTTTATTACAAATTCTGCTATAAGTTTTTCTTGACTGTAATTTGAACAGAAAAATTACATGTATCTAAAGTGAATTTTTGTTTTAGTATTTAGAATTTTCCCTTAGATAACCTTATGGAAAATCTGGATATTCAAAATCGTTGAATTGGCCTATTGTAAATGACCCAAAATATTGTGAGTCGTTTCTCCGGGTCTGAACTTAATCCTAAAGAAAAATATATTATTTGCGCTTCGGGTTTCTTCATTTGTTGATATATAAACACGACAAAAGCTATGCTCAAGTGAAATGTTACCAATTTCTCTCCACCCAATGTTGCCACCTCAATCAAGTTCCCCCCTTGGCCCCTCGAGAAAACTTAATCTTCAGTTGCAAGATCGGTCGTCTTTTCCCAAAGAATTTTCCAAGAGAGAGAGAGGAAACATTAATAAGCGGGGGCCCATTGTTTCTTAGCCGCGACCCCTTTTTTTCTTAACGAGAGACACTGGCCCATTAGACGGTATCAAAATAAAAAATGAGTCCCACATCTCTTCCCTTCAGAAAAATACACCGATATCCGAGTAAATTTAATCGGCTGGAGATGCATAAAACAGGCCCCCCACAGTTATTTCTCCCTTAACAATCTTAATTAATGCTTTCGGTATCGCGTATATGTGCGCTACTGATTAAAAAGAACTTTTTTCATGTGTATGTGGGTGTGTGGACAACCGAAATGCTCGCGAACAATCTGCAGATTGACTTTATATAAACGAAGGTAGTAGTTAGGAAGTTGATAGTTGAATAAAGAAATATTAACGCGACAACGGGAAAGTTCGTTGGAGGAAAACAGTGAAAATTATCCATAATTCCGTTGTTGCGAGCGCGGCCTCCACAGTAATCCCGAAGATATATTCCTTAGAAATGGGATAACTTCCAGATAACCATCCTGTCCCGTTGGAAAATTTCGAATAGAACTCCGGGTAATAATTGCTTCCTGCGTGTCACCTCAAGATCTCAACAAAAGACGACAGGACGGGAATCGGAACGATAATTCATTTCAGTTGAAAACCCCGGAGCGGGCTAATAGAGCGACATTCCAGTATCCTGCATCCTGCCGAGGAAGTCCTCCTGCCTCGGAGTTTATGCAGTTTATCTTCCTTCTTCAACTTCAAGTCGGGTTTTCGGGAAAAAAACTCGAGTAAAATTTACTCACCACCACCACCATAACCACTTTCATGAAGTTTTATTTTAATTCGAAACAATTCTCCAACACTTTGAATCTAGTCACCTGTTTCCTGTTGGAAAATGGGGGGAGTTAGACGGGGTGGTTGTTTTAATTAAAGAAACGCCCACCAGCTCGCGAAATTATGATTGTTTGTTGATTTTCGTTTGTTCGACCTCGGCTCGAGCAATTGTTTCATTTAATGATTTGGTTTTCGGGCTGTTCTGAACTGTTTTCCGCACAGTACGTCACTACAACTACTTTTGAATGATTGCGTTCAATTGTTTCGATTAAAGGACTTGTGATTCAACGAGCGTTCGGTAAATAATAATAGATGAATTCCCCTTGATTTATTGTTTCTGTCGTAATCATAAAAGGAGCTCCAGGTTTTTTGAAAGCAAGAGCGAAAAAAAATTCTTTTTAGATTTTATAATGATAATAATGGAATGGCGGTCGGTGATTAAATATCGGTTCGTTTTTCGCGATATATAAGGAAGAAGAGAAAAAAGTTCGGTTCGGAGGAGAGGAAATTCGAGGCATTATCCCCCATTCAGGGGCATATTAAGAATTTTTCCGCAGTTACTCCGACGGCCGATTAATATTCGGCCCAAATGGCTCATAAAAACGGTGATTTACGGGCGCCGATGTTGCCGATATTTTGCATTAAATACATTAAAATTAGCTTCAATCTCAGACGTAAACAGCACCGTACTTCCATCATTTCTTCAAATTTTACCTAATCAAACAAAATTTAAACATTTTATGTATTTGACTGCTAACTATGGCGAATGCACGCGAGCATTCGTCTTAATGGTTTCCCCTGTTTCGGACAATTTAACGATTTTGAACATTACTTTGAAAATTTTCGAAAAAGCAATGTGTCACGTCAATCGCAGTTACGAATGCGCTAATTCATTCCGATCGGTTAATTTGCTTTGATGAAAAATCGCGTGTCAAATCCGGCCCTGCAAACTAAAAGGTTTCAGTTTGTAGTTTTTACGGTCGGAATTGTCATTCGGCCGGAAAATTGAATGATTTTCCAAATTGGGCCCTCCGTTCAAACACACAGCGAGAGATATATACTGGAATGGCGCGCGCGGGGCGGTTTTTCTTCTTCTTATTTCCGAATTAATGGGGGATTTCGCGTCGCGGTCTGAGCATAAATGCCTCCTCCTCCCATATCCTCTCACTCTCTCTTTCTCTTTCTCTCTTCATCCTCAATTTCCAGTTATTGTTTCAATTACATATAATACATTTGGAAAATTTAAATCGCTGCCGGCTCATTTTTTACGATAAATCTAACGCGAACGTAACAATCTTTTGTTTCGGATTTGTGCGCTTGTTTCGTAACCAGTGCGCGGGGGCCCACTTAACAGTTTTCTGTTTTGAAGCCTCCAATTACGTTTTCTCGGGATCCAAAGCGCCAGGTGCTCGACAGAACCGTTTTGTGTTGTCGAGAGGACCACGAACAACTGTCAATTACAAGTCATTATTTCAAAAAGAACAAAAGTCTGGGTGGCATGTATGCGGGTACACTCTTAATTGGTTGAATGGTGATTACTCGTTTTCTTGTAATTTTACGATTTAATTGTTGTACAGTCGCAATTTATTGCGAAAAAATTGATAAATTTTCTCTTATTAAGGGCGATAGCGTGTTTGGGGGCAGCCTTCCTTTTTTTTAATATCGGTTGCATAAAAAATAGCGCCATTTAATCCCCTTTATGGCGAAAAATTGCTAATTTAAATCGAACGGGGCGGCCGACGCCCAACTCCAATATAAATTATCGAAATTATTATATTAAAAAAATCCATCCAAAAGAAGTCTGGGCGCGAGCCTTGGGGCTTTAAGGCAGATTAGAGCGCGCCCCATACTTTCTCCTTAATTGCCGATCGAGGAAGAGATTTTTTTTAATAGGAAAATCCCGGAAAAATGTCAATTGAATCAACGATCCGAAGGAAAAATATATATTTAAGCAGTTGCCTAATTGTGTTCTTAATTAGTAAGAGATTGTTCGCGTAATTGAACCGAAAAATGCTACCTTGGAAATGACCTTTACGAATAAAATCTTTTGTTTTAACCCCTTCACGGCACGCGCCTATCTTACCTGTTGCCTATTGACCACCCCCTGCAGGGAATAGTTAGCACCCCCTCGAGTAACTTGACCTCTGCAACAACAACCCCTTTTCCACACAAAGCGACCCTTGACTTAGCAGAAATTTCATGTTAAAAACACCTTTTTTTTATTGTAGAAACTCCTTCCACTTCATCCACCTTTATTCACTCCCGAGTATTTGGATTGCAATGAAACTGGTACTCTCTTGATAGTTGCTGGACCGAATGGTGTTTTGGTCCTCAAATTGCCAGGCAGATGTCCACCGTACGGAGCTTACGATAGTAACAAAGAGCTGGTGTACTGCAGGTAAATCGTCGACGTTTTGTCGCAATGAAATATTTGGGTAAATATGGGAAGGTCGGCGGGAAAACTATTTTACCCGTTTGGTTTTCGACGATAAAAATCCGATGCGACCCTTTTAAATTAAAAATTCGGTTTCGTATTTGAACAGCGCGAACGGGAACAATCGGTTTTATCGCGAATTCAGTGTTTTTTTGCTTTGTTCGCATTGATATTTATTGTATTTATTTTGCAGTCTAATGGGTTATGGAGAGAGTGTTCGTTTGATTTTTATCGGAAGAAATTAATGAATTGGATATTATCTGTTGAAACTAAAGACCCGTTCACACCATTCAATGTCAACGTTCGTGTATACTTTTTGATTCGTTTTCATCAACAACATTCAAATTACAGACAATGGTTTCATAAACATTGCACCATATTTGAGAGACTGATTGTCCATCGAAAAATTACGGCAATTCACTATATAAACTATATTCCAGTAATGCTTCATTACAAAGATACAGGGTGTTAGAGTTTTTTAAAAAAAATCAAATTTTATTATTAATATTTACAATATAGCTTCAGATATCTAAATGAAACTTTGCATTTTTTGATGACGAAAATGGTATATAATTGGTTTTTTTTTCAAAATAAAAATTGTTATTGAAGTTCCCTTTCAATTTAGAAGAAAAAAGCCCACTTGACTTTTTCCGTCTGACGCCCTATTTTTGAATAAAAAGTAAAAACCGTCTGCATGCACGATATTTTACGCCAATCTTAATTGAAAAGGCAAATTACATTTCATGAATTTAATCGAAAATTCTGTTATGTACCGAAAAAAGTCAATTGTTCTTTTCTGCTCCAAATTGAATTAAAAGAGTAATTTTTGATTTGTTTTCGGGTTTAAAAATGTTAAGAAACTTTGAATTTTTTAATAAAATTTTAACATCTTATTTCTTTGTAACGAAGCATTATTCGAATATAGTTTATTCGGGGAACCACCATTAATTTTCGATGGACAATCAGCCTGTGAAATATGGTGTAGTATTTATAAAATATCCTGTAATTATACCTGGTCGAATAACAAAATATAAAATCTTGATTAACTTCAAAGCGAAAAAAAAACCTTTATCCCCTCGCCGAATTAACCGTCGTCATGCGTCCTCCTCATCCTCCCCCGTATACACCCCAACTCCTCTCTCACGCTCCAAAAACTCACCCCATTTTAAATCATCGATACGCTACCGGCAAAAACAAAAGAAAGCCTTTGCGGCCGCAACCCTCATCCTCCAGTCTCGTTTCCGGAGTCGTAAAAAACCACCCTCTAATTCTAAAAACAACCCTTTTGTTTTCCGATGTAGCTGACCGCTACCTCCGTCGATAAATCTTACTTTTCGGACTGCCAGTAGTCATTTTAATTTTAAGGGATGAATATTTTATGACCTTTTTAATTTTTTCTTTTTGTTCGCATCCAATCGCCTGAGGAGGGGCGCACGGAAAATTGTTATTAAACTTGCCTACTACTACATAGGTATGACCTAAAGCCCCTTGGAAACACGACGGAAAACATGGCGTTTTGTCCTGAACGTCGCATTTAATCTCATGGGAAATGTTATATGCACGTACTACACACGATATACCTGTCCTAGAACGTATGTCCTAACTTTCTTCTTCAATATCTTACGATAGTTGATGGTTAGAATACTTTACTAGCAAGAAATGATATACGCTCTTCGAAGTCAGGTTCGTGCAAGATAAATTTTTAGGAAAAAATAACCAAACATAGCAAAGAACGTTGGTTTGAGAGTCGAGCCGTCCCTGTTGAGAAGTCACATCCAGCGGGCATAGAGTTAACAGTTGCATGTGGCAGAGCCGTTCGCGATTCGCATTCCTTTTACGATCGCCAACTCAATGGAGTCCGACTGAATATTTAAACGCCTCTCGACGCAACACATTTCGACATGCGACTCTCAACGAAAATGAGAGAAAATATGAATTTTTTAAATCGAAAGAAGAAAAGAAAGAAGGAAAAAATTTCCTGATCCAACAACTGGCGAAACAAGCCCCCTACGATTATCATTCTCGTCATTAAGAGATGTAAAGTTTTTGAATATGCATAACCGAGTCCAAAAAGTCGAAGCGGTGTTGCTCGAGTTAGGTATGGCAGTGTAGTGTACTCGGGGCTTAACCGAAAGACCCATTATTAGGATTATTATATTGTTTTAATGGGCGCGAAAGAATCGCGACCCGCGGATTTAAACTCGTACAGGCTTAAGCCATGACTCGTCTTAATGGCCATTTTCCAGCGCCACTGCCGTTTTGCATATTCAGAACCGAAAGGTTTCGAATTTTGGCTTAAAATAAAATGTGTGTCATATACCTGGGAGTCGTGCAAAGGTCTGGTTTAATCACAACGACATTCAGACGAAAAATAATCCGGTACCGGAGGTTAAACGAGTCCTAAAGCAAGCTGTCAATTCCCGGGGCTTATTTATAATAAAGCCCGAACACCAACCTGAGGGGGAAAACAACGGAAAACCGCCCCAACTGCGTGTATCTTATAATCAACACCTGATTATTTATTCATTAATTAATCTATCTATGAAGCTCCCCCGACGGAACAGTATTACCTGAGTTTAGCGAAACTGTTCGTATCTCACCTTTTTTCATTCCATTTTTAACGTTTCCCAGATTGTTTTTTTTCTTTGGTCGAAATGGCAAAGTTTAGACGGCAACAACCACCTTGACAAGACCTCCTAAATAAAAGTTTAGTTTTTATTCCGCTTCCTCGGCCGTCTTGATTTTTAAGCAGTTTGTTAATTAAATCACTCTTGATTATGTTTTTTAAACAAGTTTTTTGAATAAAATCGTAAAGTTTCGTGAAGAATGTGACAGAATTCCTGTCAAAATAAATTTTAGCATTACGTACACAATTTTAAACAACAACGAACAAGCGCAAGTAGTTCGCAAACGTGCCACGAACGTTAAAAATGATGGAGAAATCAAAACAAAACGACTGTCAATAGTGTCAATTTGAGTGCTTCTAAAGATTGCTCGTTATTACTTGTGGAGTTTTGTAATTAATTTTAATAAATATTATAATACAGGGTCATTATGCCTAAACAAGGTTATTAAATGATATAGAGGAGCGGAGCTCGCGCGACACCTTGCCTTGGATATCCGAAACTTCCAAAGTGCAATTAGGTACAACGGGGCCTTCCTCCTTCTTCCACGTCGACGATAAATTATATGCCATATTTCTATACGAACGGCATAAAGTTTAAATAACGTCACCATAATGTATTCCAAACTTGTGCAATATAACACCGGCCCGGTATAATGTAAACACAACAGTTTTCGCGTATTTTACTAATTTCGAAACGTCGTTCTCGGATCTTTTCCCTTTTGCAAAGACATTTTGTCCATAATTAGAGTAGACATCTTCAAAAGCAATGCTGCTAATTTCGTATTAGCCACGTGATAACCTTACATCGGACCATGTTCGGACCATGGATCGGGGATCGTTCTACCAGGATTCTTCAATAAACACATTGTTGATTTATATTATAAGTCATAATTTATTCGCCATAGCAATTGTTTGTTTAAGTAACGTTTTTTAGTCTATCAATTGTTGTCAAGTGAAAAAATGAAGGTAATTTGTTTGACAAATGTAGTTTGATAGCAACTTGGCAATTTCAAACTCACATCCATCGAATAACAAAAAATAAATGTCGTCTCATTGGGTCTAATGAAAGGAAAAAGTTTAATTAAGGACAATAAAGGCGGAGCCAAGACGATATTTACGATTTTTATTCGCCAAAGGATACGAGCAAGAGTTGAATTAATGGCCCACCCACTTCGTTTCTAAACTTTTAAAGGTGATTTTTAAACGTTTTTTTTATTTTATTTATTTTTTTTTTTTTGGGGCGGAGAGACATAAAGTTCGGTAGGTAATGTGTGGTTTTTCGCAAATAGACTGAATCCTTAACGAAGGCAACATCCCAGTTATTTAATATTAATTTTTTGGGTAGAAAAAAAAAGGAGCAAGAGTGAGAGCAGGAGGTGGAGGGTCGATTTAACTATATTATATGTAGGAAAAATATAAAGCGAAATCATGTATTCCTCTGGCCCCCAACCCCTTCGTGTATTTTCGGCACGGAGGGTGGGTAGAGGTAGAACGGGACCCCATCCCAACGGCGCATATATCGGCAATTAAAAAAGCGCTCACGTGCACACACATTAGTATACAAATTAAACGTGATAAATTCGGGCATTTTTCAGAGGAAAAAATGCCAGGACCCTGGCTCAGCTTTTCCTATATATTCTTAATTATCCCTTGGCAAAACCCCTTTTTTCCCTTTCGCTCGGAAACGAAACGAAGATATTAACGGGAAATTCATTTTTATACAGTACTCGTGAGCATTAGTCGTGTTTCACATAGGAATATATCTCACAGTGTTCGCAAGAAATATGTACATACATATGTAGTATGTATAACATTAACGATCATTCGAAATACTCTTCTTCTTATTATCAATTTGTGAAATGGACATCCCGCTTGTCTATCAAGCGTCCTACATATGTAACGATTCATCGTACTGCAAACAGTACATTAATTGAAACTATCGCAGTAACAATTGAATAAGGCGCACAATGTCGTTATTTCATAAAATGACAGTACCGCAAGCTATACGATTTTCTCTAGGATCTGCAGTTCCACGTGCAGTACAATAAATCGTTATATGTATAGGACGTGTTAGAATATCAGATGTCTTTTGCCATTTTATAAATATCTTTTTATTTCGAATCAACATGCAGTTGTTCATCTCACGTCTCGTTTTGTTTCTTTTTTTTTTCGTAGCCTTCTAGATTTCTTTCCAAGTATTTAACTTTTTTATCCAAAAAAATGTCATCGAAATAGAGACGGAAAGAGAGACAGTTGAAGGCCCATATATAATACCAGTTCAGTTACAAACATCACATATAAAGGTATATTTAAAATTCTTGCACATATTTCTCCCGGCGGCGACCCGCAAAAATAAAAACCAATTTGCATTCAAAGGCACAAAGAACATTCAAGTGAGGAAGAAGAGGGGGAAACTGTTCGTAGTGGAGTGCCGCCCCCGCCGCCCTTTTTGACCCGTCCACGAGGCCCAGTAGGAAAAATATCATAAAACACCGTGCGGTCAGTAAAAATTAGAATGCGAGACCGCTGTCATTTTTAATGTTCAAGAATCCGGCACGGCCAACGACCGCCCCCCTTACTTCTCTTTTCCCCGTTCACGTGCATCCCCCCTTACTCGTAACCCTTTTCGTTTATTTTTTTTAAGTGATCCCTGGGGATGTTCACTGACGTATCTTTAATTTTGCTGTCTCTTTAAAATTTCCATTTATATAAAAGAGATAAAGATTGACTAGCAACGATCCGATTATATGTTTACAAAAGTAGCAGAGTTGACAGATTTCTTAAAAAATTGCAAGATTTCGGGAAGTATTCCGGGCAACAATATTGACTACACAATCTATTTCAATGTGGGCAAATCTAGATTTTTATTCTGATGATAAGATTAAGAATGACGTAAGGATATTGTTTTTTACTTTGCATTTGTTACAACTTTATTTTTTCACAGCCTACCTTTAGAGACGTAAAAAAATTAGGAAAAATGTTCCCAGCGTATCATAAGTCCGTGAAACATCCCCAAAATAATAAACACCCTTTTAGCGTTGTTTTCACTTTTATAGAGCGCAAAGTTTTGGTTTAATGGCGTTTTTTGTCGGGCACACGACGCGTCATTAAAAACTTTTGTTTTTAATTACGTTATTGTTTCAATTAACGGACCGGTCGAACGCGAATTTTCCTCTGAAACTCCTATCATCCCATTACGGGAAAATAAAAAATAAATAATATAAACGTCAATTTACAAATATTTAATAGTACACGTGTATATTCGCTTGTAAAGTTGTGCCTCTCGATTGCAATCAACTTCCCTTGTGGCTTTTTTTTACGAACCACCTTGACGGACAAAATATGCCTTTTCGGAATACGTCATCGTTAATTCTCCCAACGGCAAGTGGCCTTTTAACGTTCGAAACTACAAAACAAGAACCATTAACTCGAGTCGTAATTGCGCCTTTTAAAATGATATACTCGCGAAATTTTCCCGTTTAAAGCACGCGTAACTCTTTAGCGGCGTGTGACTGGGGCTTAATAATAATTACTATTAATATTTTTCCTTATGATTAATCAAGGATTTTCTTTCCCCATTTTCCTGGCGGGAAATGTACCTGAAGTTCAGCGCGGTACTTTTTGTTTTTTTTATTTTCGAAAGGAAAAAGTTAAACCGAGAAAAGGGAAAGGGGGCAAGACGGTTTAAATAATGCCTTAACTCGGAGGAGCGTTAAGCCCCGTTCACGCATTCCGTTAATCCGACGCTAATTTTATCGGTTTTTTATGCAAATTATTTAAGTGGCGGCAACGCGGACCAAAATCTTCGCGCGAGTATTCAGATTACTTAACCTATGCTTTCTTAATTATGGGCCCTTAAGACTACCCAGGGCCGGAACAATGTTGTGTGAACATCATCTTAGATAATTACAATTTATCGATCATCCCTCGTAACTTCACTCAAGTTTCATGACATATTATTATGATATTTTACACCTTTTCCCACATAATAATTCTCAATCAAGGGTGTTTAAGTAGCATTCGGCCTAATTAGCTTAGAGCTAAAAGAGCCAGAGCGCGGCTAAAAAGCGAAGACGTCATCCGAAATTGTTATTTAGCGCCCGAATGTGTCGCACGACCGTACGAAAATCGCATTGCGGACGACGCGGAGACGACTAACTAATGGGTGGCCCCATCCCCCTCTCGTGGTAAAAGGGTAAAAGAGCACGTCCGAAATTAAGAAATATTGTTCGCAAAAAGTGGCTTTATACGATACCTAAATATTATGGGACAAATTATGATGGATATTATGCGGACCAACCGCTTATTTTTCCAGAAATGGTAGTCTCGAGTCTGAGAAATCCATTCATTTTTACTCATACGTATGCAAAATCTTGTAAATTCCATTATGTTTTTTCAGGAGTTACAGTTTAGATGAAAGATTATTATCCTGCAGTGATGTGGTGCATGTTCGCAGAGCCAAATTTCATCCAGGAAGCGCCAACGATTGCCATATCCTAGTTCTAACCTCTGATAATATGTTTCGCTTGTATCAGGTTCAGAACAATGAAGCGCTCCACTTGGGAGTATATCCCATCGGTGAAAGTCCTGGAGGAACATTTCCAGGAACCAAGACCACATTCTTGGATATATATGGGGAGATTGCCGTAGATTTTGACTTTGGTCATCCGGAAATTCTAGAAAAAACACAATTTAATCTGGAAAAAAGTAGAAAATATACAGGTTATTGCATAGAAACCAAGAACAATCAGAATAAAGTTATTCCAAAGAAGTTTGAGGTTAAAAAAAAGGAGGAAACTAATCAACATGAGAACCTGGCATGGCCTATTTACATTTTACGAGGAGATTTTAGTATTTTCACTGTTATCATCGATCTGAATAGACAGTAAGACTGGCCATTTTCATAAAGTGATTTTCTAGTCTTTTTAATAATTCTTTATCAATAGAATAAAACCGGTCCTCAAAGGTCCTTGTCCCATATCAGAACAACCTATTGCAATAGACAACGAAGCTTGTTCGATTATTTGTCTTAAGACTCTCCCGCAGATCATTTGTATCGCTAGTTCCTCTGGAGTCTTGACCAACAGCATCCTACTTAACATAGACGGTCACGTAAGTGTATCTAAATTCCATATAATTATCAAAATTTAACAAGTCTTATAGGTTAACTCTTTGACCAAAGAACCGACCAAAGAACTTTTTGTATTTGAAACAGTGGAATTAGAGTTAGGACTTTCAGTCGAATTGGATGATACCTCAGAGGAGTCGACTAGATACAAATGTCCTATTTTCTTGCAAAAAGACGAGTCCAAGGTATCCAGATACTTTGCCGTACATGCAGCTGGAGTTCATATGATAAATATAAATTGTACCGAAGACTTGCACTCGTACATCACTAGCTCCGAAGGTGATTTTCGAATTTATTTTTTGACAATTTAGACATAGTTTAATTAACTATAGATGTAGAACCGACATCAGATCTCTTTGTTAATCCCAGTTCTTCGGAGTATTTAATCTGCACAAGGACTTTGGCCAGCGAAAAATCGAACCCAGTCTTAGGATTCGCCCTTTACTATGAGCCCACCTCTGTTATTGCCCTTTTAAATGATAGCAGTGTGTTTACTTTAGGAATTTTGCCAGCAGCAATAGAAGATAATGAGAAACTATTGCTGGATGCATTGGATAAAACGGAGGTGCAGTCGCCCTTAAAAAAGGTGTAATTCCTATAAATATATTTGCGTTTGTTAAAGTCATTTTTTTAGATGTTAAATGAACCATTCGATCAATATATTCAGAAAATATTAAAGAAGGGCTGCAGTAGACCTCTATTAAAACTGTCGTCCACTTCAGGCGATGGTCCTGATGAACGCTATGAGGTCTGAAAAGTACAAACTTTCTCAAAAAGAAAAACTCTAAAGTTAATTTTTTGTTGCATAGTTAATTCAACGCACTGCCCAAATTTTTCGCGAAGAACACTTTAAACATTTTACTAAAGCGAGAGAAGAACTGGATAAGAGGGTTCACACTCTAACGTTGCTGAAAAAGGCCCAAAAACAGGAAATCGAGAAAATGACTTTATTAAAAGAAGAGTTAAGAGTCAGCGCGGAAAATTTGGCCGAAAAGTACGAAGATATCAAAGATAAACAGGATGAACTACTGAAGAGGTTCTAATTGAAGACACTTTAATAATAGATTGCGTCATAAATAAGTTGTTTTGTAGGTGCGAACAGTTATTGATGTTAGTCTCAAGAAAAAGGGTGGAACCTACAGAAGCTGAAAGAGGATTCATGAAAGATATGCAACGGTACAGGGAAAAATGTGTCGTTTTTCAGAAGGCTATCGATACCGTAAAGAAGAAAAAACAATATCAGGAAGTTCAGGTAATTATTGTCGACTGAAATGCTTAACAGGTCTACAATGAATATATCTTCGCTACAGATTCAAAGTTTTAAAGCTCAAGAGTCGAAAAAGGTTCCAGTTATTGGCGAAATGCAGTCAAAAACCATCAAAGACAGTCTTCATGAGTCGTAAGTTCAAAGCTAGGCCACGTGGTCTACAAGAATCTAATTAATAATAACAACTTTTACAGAACCCAAAAAATCGATGCTATGATAAAACAAGTTAACGAATACAAGTCACTACTTAATCTTAAATAACATTATGTTATTATTATTACAAATAAAATTTACATTGGCAACAATGCTTTTTTATATCACAAGAGACACACTCAGTGGTCAGTTAAAGGTCCCCAAAAGTACTTGGAAATCTTATCTTCATCTTCCGTTACGAAGAAGTCTCTTCCATGTTTCACAAACTCTTTGCTACTAATTTTTCCATCTCCATTTGAATCTATAGCTCTGAATGCCAGAATGGCATCTTCGTCTTTCAATCCTAAAACTCTAAAGAACAGTTTAAATTCTTCCACGGTAATTTCTCCGGAACGATCCTTGTCTACAGCCTGGAAAATGGAGAGTTGTTTCATGAATTTGAACAGATAAATGTGCATTTTTAAGTACCTTGAATAAATAGGGGAGGAACGAATGAGCTCTTCTTACAAGTTGTTTATCGTTGAGGACGTGGTGCATATTGTCTAGGAATTTCTCCACGGAGACTAAGTTGTATTCGGAAATTTCTCCGAATTGCTTTTCCCATAAGCTCTGTAATTTTTTTGAATTGATGTATGCGTGGTTTCAATACAATCTTCAAATACCTGAATAACTTGATAAAACTCTTTCGTATGTTTGTCACTTAAATGACCCAAATTAACGAATCCGTCTGCCAACAGTTTGAAATCATCATAGGAGATCACCCCATCCTTGTTTAGGTCGAGAATTGCATGAAAAGTGTGCATTTTTCTTCTCCAGAAATCAGAATTTCCCTAAATTTCCACACGAAATTAATAAAAACATTATTTATTATTAAAAAATTTCTCGCACTCTTTTTCCAATCCATTCCTCCAGGTCACTGTCCGATTCCGAGGACGACTGATACTTTCGCTCGTGATGACGCTGCAGCTCAATAAGACCAGTGGCAATGCCGCGAGTTATATTGAAATTTTGCAATTTTCGAGAAAGAAGACAAGAATTTTGGGTACAGACAATCTAACAAAGAAAAAAATTATACTGTTGTTGACCTCTTAACTTTCGGGTTAATTAATATTCGAAGGACTTAATCTACGGTTACGTGCGTACCCACATGACAATGTAGCAGCCGCTTTGTTTATTTATTTTTATCAATTTTATTTGAAATTAGGTCAACTAATAGGAGATATCGTGTGTTTGTTTGGGGGAGATCTAGCAGCCGTTTGGTTTCCATCTGAAGCTACATGTATAAATACATAGTTAAATGTTATTTAATAGGTTTCTTTTAGGTTACAGCTGCACGAGCACGTAGGCCTTAACGTAGTTCAATCGAAGAAGGTCAATGACGTGACGAATCTGAATGGTTTTTCAGCCTAATCTACTGTTTATTTAGTTTTAATATTTCTTTCTATCTGATAGTTTATTTATTTGTTTAGAAATATTCTAAGGTTGTTGCACTGTAATTTCTCGTTTTGAAAAAAAAACAAGAAATTTGTATTTATGCCTTTTTGAACTCACCCCTGTGCTGGCTTTAACGGCTTCAATTTTCGCATTTTCCGCGACATTTTTTAACATTGCAATTTTCTGCACATTCCTCCCCAATTTCAGGCTGTTTCGTAGCACTGACAATGCCATTTTCACCATCAACCAACAGTAAAATAATATTTTTACGCTCGACAAAAAGGAAAAAAGCGAGGGAAAAATTAATTTTTTTAAAAGTCTCAATTTCGCTGAACTGATAGAACGCACTGAACTCTGTACACTAAATTTTTGAAGAGACGAGAGAGAGAAGCTGGGGTACCTTGATTGGTTCGTATATCGTACTGCAAGAACGGTACCCTCACAACAAACGTATATAATCGTCTACAAAGGTCACCGGTTCCACCTAAATGGTTCTGTATTTCTTTGCCTTGTAACTCAATTTTTTTTTGTAATCGGACTTGTTTATATGTTTATGTTATATATTGCATTGCTAATTTTGTATTTTGAAAAGATAATTTAATCGAATATTTATTTGTTTGGAAAGTTCCTTTTGCGTTGCAAATTTTGAAGAAGAATTTCTATAGGACTTTTTGTAAAATTTCACATAAAAATAGTTTTCTTTAAAAAATTTTACTTTTTTTTCTATTCANAAGAAGGTCAATGACGTGACGAATCTGAATGGTTTTTCAGCCTAATCTACTGTTTATTTAGTTTTAATATTTCTTTCTATCTGATAGTTTATTTATTTGTTTAGAAATATTCTAAGGTTGTTGCACTGTAATTTCTCGTTTTGAAAAAAAAAACAAGAAATTTGTATTTATGCCTTTTTGAACTCACCCCTGTGCTGGCTTTAACGGCTTCAATTTTCGCATTTTCCGCGACATTTTTTAACATTGCAATTTTCTGCACATTCCTCCCCAATTTCAGGCTGTTTCGTAGCACTGACAATGCCATTTTCACCATCAACCAACAGTAAAATAATATTTTTACGCTCGACAAAAAGGAAAAAAGCGAGGGAAAAATTAATTTTTTTTAAAAGTCTCAATTTCGCTGAACTGATAGAACGCACTGAACTCTGTACACTAAATTTTTGAAGAGACGAGAGAGAGAAGCTGGGGTACCTTGATTGGTTCGTATATCGTACTGCAAGAACGGTACCCTCACAACAAACGTATATAATCGTCTACAAAGGTCACCGGTTCCACCTAAATGGTTCTGTATTTCTTTGCCTTGTAACTCAATTTTTTTTTGTAATCGGACTTGTTTATATGTTTATGTTATATATTGCATTGCTAATTTTGTATTTTGAAAAGATAATTTAATCGAATATTTATTTGTTTGGAAAGTTCCTTTTGCGTTGCAAATTTTGAAGAAGAATTTCTATAGGACTTTTTGTAAAATTTCACATAAAAATAGTTTTCTTTAAAAAATTTTCTTTTTTTCATTCATTTCCATTTACAACAATTTCTGAATAATAATCCAGTATATGGTATCACTCCTTAAAGTTATTTCTATTGAAGTTAGCAACACATGCAATTTCGAAAATATTCTATTGAATGTTTTACAACTTAACCTCAAATTTTCATGTGCTTGAATTAGTTTTGATATTTTTATTTTTAGGGTTTAAAAATGGGCAAAAAAAGGTATAATTGGAAGGCTAGACAAGTAGTAAAAGCTGTAGTGGACAATTCGAAAGCCAAAGAGGTAATTCTTAATCATTTAAAAGCAATTTTCTATTGGAAAGTCTATTTTTTAATTTTCATGTAGGTGCAATTAGACTTGGATATCAAAGGCAGTTATGATGAGAGCAATCAGTTGATTTTACCTTCAAAAAAAGGACTTACTAAAATCATAGATAACAGACCAAAAATTACTAGAATTCTTTCAAAAAAACACAGGAAAAAATTGGAGAAGATTGTTGACAAGAAGAAGAAAAAGAAAATGTAAGACAGCTCTTAATTAGATAAGAAACATTCTTATATTAAATGTTTTTAGAGAGCCAGCTTATTAGAGTCTCTTCAAAAAGTACAAGCCACCCCGGAAGAGCTTTCCCAACTGACTTCACTTGCTTCAGTGCAAACTAAAGGTCTCAAAAAGCATTTTAAAGAAATCGCTCATCCTGAAAGTCTTAAAATTAAAAATACTGATTTTCTGGATAATGATACTACTAAGAAAATTAATCCAATAAAGGGGGCTTATAGGAAAAGAAAATTATTACTACAACAGGATAATGATTCAAATAAAAGGACAAAAATTAGTGATCCCAATGTAGTTGGATTTAGTGATATTGATGATGACCCTAGTGATAGTGAACCAGAAATTTCCAATATTGAAAACAATGAAAAGAACGTTGTTAAAGAAGAAGCAACCACTGATAATGTTGTAATAGATTTAGAAGAAAATTTGAACGTTAAAACTAAACCAAGTGTCGAAGGCATCGAATCTAAAAAGATTGAAAAATCAAAGAATAAAAACAAAAATACTGCAATAAAAAAAACAAAACCAATAAAACCTGCAGTGTATGTAGATGTCCTTCGAACTGAGGACGTACAAGCTGCCCGCCTTAAACTCCCAATCCTGGCGGAAGAACAACAAATCATGGAAACCATCAATGAGAATTCAATTGTAATCATAGCAGGAGAAACAGGTAGTGGTAAAACCACACAATTGCCTCAATTTCTGTATGAAGCAGGCTATGCTTTGGAAAAACAAATTGTAATCACAGAACCTAGAAGAGTAGCTGCTATTTCAATGTCGCAACGTGTAGCTCATGAAATGAATTTAAGCAGCAGGGATGTGTCATATTTAATGAGATTTGAAGGCAATGTTACTGAAGACACAAAAATTAAGTTTGTGACTGATGGAGTGTTGTTTAAAGAGATGCAAGAGGATTTTCTTCTTAAAAAATACTCAGTCATTATCATAGATGAAGCTCACGAAAGGTATGTGAATTAATGGTTAAAATTAGTTTTATGATACATTTTTCTCTTTAGATCTGCACATACTGATATGTTATTGGGCTGCTTGTCCAGAATGGTACCTTTAAGACAAAAGAAAGGAGAACCAGTAAAACTGATAATCATGTCAGCTACGTTACGACTAAAAGATTTCATTGATAATCCTAGATTGTTTAAAATTCCTCCGCCAGTTATTGATGTCCAAACGAGGCAGTATTCAGTTACAACCCATTTCAATAAAAGAACTGAACAGGATTATCTTAAAGCGGTTCGTTTTTATAATATTTACGTGATCAGTTAAAAATAAAACATTGATTTCTAGGCTTACAGGAAAGTTGTCAAGATCAATACAACTCTACCTGAAGGAGGAGTTTTGATTTTTGTTACTGGACAGCGAGAAGTTAATTATTTAGTGAGAAAATTGAGGAAAACTTTTCCATTGAGGCACAAAGATAAACTATTAGAGTCTGAAGAAAATGAGAAAAAAGAGGAGACTCAAAACAATGAAGATGAAGAAGACTGTTTTGATGGTAGTATTTAAATGTTTTATTAAACTATTATCCCCTTTTAAAAATTTTCATTGCAGACAAGAAAAAAATTCGTGGAAAGCGTAAGAAAATTAAAGTCATCCCAAAAATTAACCTGGACGACTACACCACTTTCTTGGACTCTACAATAGATAATCTGTCAAATGAGGAATATGATGGCCAATCTTCAGATGAAGATGATGTTTTTGACGATGTAACGGTTTATAGAACTGCCCAGCCATTGTGGACACTTCCATTATACTCCATGCTACCTACTCACAAGCAACAAAAAGTATTCCAGCAACCACCCATTGGGTGTAGACTGTGTATTGTTAGCACGAATGTGGCAGAAACGTCATTAACAATACCTAATATCAAATATGTGGTAGATTGTGGAAAGGCAAAGGTTAAACTATACGACAAAATCACAGGTTTGACGAGATATATGGTGCAATGGACGAGTAAAGCATCAGCCAATCAGAGAACCGGAAGGGCAGGACGTACTGGACCTGGACATTGTTACAGATTGTACTCAAGTGCCGTTTTCAATGATGAATTTCCAGAATTTGATACTCCAGAAATTCAATTAATGCCTATTGATGACCTCTATTTGCAAATGAAATGCATGAAAATACCTAATATTGCGAAATTTCCATTTCCCAGTCCTCCAGACACTTTACAATTTACTACAGCTGAACAAAGACTGGAAATTTTAGGTGCCTTAAAGAATGGAAAAATCACTCGCCTGGGCCAAACCATAGCAAAATTGCCAGTATCTCCACGTTATGGAGTAATGCTTGTGCGCAGCAACATTAATAATCTTTTACCATACACAGTGTGTCTCGTTGCAAGCCTTAGCGTTCAGGAAGTTCTTCTAGAAACACCTCTTACGCCCAATGATAATCAAAAGGAAACTCAAAAGCAATGGGCGGCAGTACGACAACGATGGGCAGGTCAGGGAAACTCACTTTTATTGGGTGACAACGGAATGTTACTTAGAGCCATTGGGGCTGCAGAATATGAACATAGTAAAGGGAAGTTACAAGAATTTTGCGATAGAAACGGTCTGCGATATAAAGCTGTGATAGAAATTAGGAAGTTGAGGCTTCAAATTACATCAGAAATCAAGGCACATTATCCAGACTATTCTCATTTGGTTGTCGATCCAAAAATGGAACCTCCAAGCGATCACGAGGTAGGTTACAGTTATGTTTTGTAATTTGTTTTCAACCTAATTTTTAAGTTTGTTCCAATTTCAAGTTATAGTAGTTAAAAATTATGTTTTATTCAAGCTAATAGATCTCTTTTTAAGGCCAAATTGCTTCGGGAAGTAGTCTTATGTGGAATGGGTGACAAATTGGCCAAAAAGGTATCATTAGAGGAAGTAAAGGATCGAGAAGATAAAGCAAAGTTTAAATACGCTTACTGGGCAAACAACATGAAAGAACCTGTATTTTTGCACTCAAGTTCAGTGCTCAGAAGAACACTTCCAGAATTCGTTTGTTTTAACGAAATTTACGAAACCAATAAAATTTATATGAGAGGTGTCACTGCCATAGACCCTGAATGGATTCCAATTCATGTTCCTGCAATTTGTAATTTATCAGAGCCACTGGCAGAACCTCCTCCTTTTTACGATGAGAAAAGTGGTATTTTCATATTATTTATTCTGTAAAATTTGCCTTTATCATGAAAATAAATTATAGGCAAAGTACGCTGTTACGTCACAGGGACCGTTGGTTCTCAAGCTTGGGAATTACCAAGGACTGAGATTCAATATCCTGAAGGTCTTGAGTGTATCAAATGGTTTGCCAGGTTTTTGTTGGAAGGAAGGCCTTTCCCAAAGCTGGAAAAATTCAAAAAGAACTTGTTGAGTCAGCCGAATGTGATGGTAAAAAATTGGGCAAAGTAAGTACTCACAAGGGAAGCCCATGCGCTTTGTTTTGATAAATTCAGATGAGCTCACACTTGTAAAAACAGTTTTTATTCTAATTCAACCTAATTGCCGAAAAAGAAATGAATGAACAATCATCTAAGTTTATAATAAGCAATGCTATGTTCCTTTATACGAGCGTGGTCTCCCCTTTGTTAAAGCAAATAACTATGCTTCTAATATTATTATTTAATAGTTTGCAACCTAGGACGCAAATGCTGTTAAAGGTTCTTCTGTCAAAGCAAATTAGTAGTAAAACTGCTTTGGAAAGTGTCTGGGAACACGAACGACAATGTGAGTTTTTTGAGGTTCCTAAGTGCAAAAGATTTTTAACACATATTTGTTTTTAGATTTGTTACAGGCTTATTTAAGTTGGGTGCCTGAGAGTCTCCATAGTCAAGTTACGTTGATATGGCCTCCATTAGATACGTAAGAGCTCTTATTTTATTTAAAATTCTGTTTTATTAAAAAAAAATCTACAAAATAAAGTTTTATTTACCCTTTTCTCACGATGTAGTGTCTAATTAATAGCAATAATATTACTTTTGAGTAAAATATTCATTTTCTTCAGGTTCTTCTTCAAAATCCTTTGTTTTGACATCTTGATCTTCCCCATATTGTATTACACTATCTATCGTTATTAATACATCACCTTAAATTGATATCAGTCATAAAAATGGCAAAATAACGTTTCCAACTACCAATATTTTCATGGTTTTTAAGATTTAATGGAATAAACCTGACCAACGAGAAGTCCTCAATAATTTTCCCAATGGTTTCAGTTAAATTTTTGTATTTTTCGTTGAAAGCTGACATGCCATTCAATTCAACATCCCCTTGTGAAAAAAATCTTAATATAATGAATTTCTAAAAAAAAAAACAGTGGAAACTCACCCAGAATAGCGTGTGCGTCAGGCTCTAGAAACCTATCCAAACGCCTTCTTGCTGTTTTACTTAAAAGATCCATTTTTGAAAGAATATTTACATGTGGCAATTCCAAATTAACCATCACACTTAACGCAGCCATTGTTCCTAGATAAATTATATTAAAATTACATTTTTTTTTAAATATTTAATACCTGATAAAAACTTTGCTCCATCAGTCATAAACTGTACATCCACAAGAAATACCGAACAAACATTAAAATTCCAATTTTGCAATTGCTTAACCAGTTTTTTCATTGCAGTTAAATGTGTGTAAAGTTCTATTTGACCAGGACAATCAAACAAAATGTAATCATCTTCCTGTTCGCCTATGGAAATACCTTATATTTACATTGTTAACTTGCAATTTAGCAGTATACCTAATCGATCACGTAACCAGTCTGAGTTTTCCAACAAATATTCAATGCAAAATACTAAACCGCCTGTAGAAATTCGAATTTCATATAGCATATCAATTTGATGAAATATGTGACTACTACTATTTACCGTTCGGACCAAAATTTAATGTCTCATCTTCCATGGTGTCCTGAACTTGAATCAATTCTCTTATGTCTATCAGAGGAGTGTAATCAAAGTGTTCCGCTGCTGGATCCAAGTTAATTACCTCAATATTTCGCCGAGAATCCACACCAAATTGTGCTAAAGCACTACAGTATGTAGACTAGAAAAATAATGAATTTTAACATATTTTCTAATTGAAAATATCAAGATTCACCTTTCCACTCCCTGCAGGACCAACTACCAATTGAGCGTAACGCATGGTGATTGAAATAATTTAAATAAAACCTTTAGCTAATGCTGCATGTAAACAATATTAAAGTAAGGTTAAGTTCGAGAAAATTTTTGACAAATGAACAATAACAAGTGTAATTTTTCTGGCGATGTTGCCGTTCTGGATTTTTCTTTACAAAATTTTCTTTGAAAATTTAATTAAACTAACAACTAACGTAGTTTTAAACATATTTAAACAAAATTGAAAAATTGATGATCCACCGATTTTAATTGTTGAAAATACTTTTTATCATTCGGAAAATTAAATGCCACGGCGCCAATTTATGAAGGAGTGATTTGTTACGTCACATTATTAACGATTTCTGACGTTTGACACGTCACTTTTAGGTTAACTTGTCAGGAAACGTTAATTATAGGAGTGTATAGTTTATTTATGTTAATTTCTAGTCGCAAAAAGCCCTAAAATAGTTAAAAATGTTTAAGAAATTGCGAGATAAAATCTCGGAGGAGATGAAAAGTAGTCCTCAGCGACTCCAACAATTCACTCAAACGGTCAGTGATAGATTACAAGGTGGCAATGCTCCAGAAGAAAATATGTTTTCCATTGGAGATGAAGGTACCAAGCCCATAATGCTCATTTTAGCTTCTTAAAATTCTTAATTTTAAATATTATTTTTGAAATTGGGCTTGGTTACAGTTAAAAATGCACTTTTTTAGATGAAGTTGCTTTAAATACAAGCACAGACCAGGGTTTTTCAAGTGTCAATCTTGTTTCTCCTTCATCAGATACTCGATCCAGAAGATTATCCAATTCCTCTCTTGCCAGCGATGTCTCTTTTCTGCCCAGATATGAATCAGCCAATTTATACCACCTACAAGTAAGCTTGTTGATAAATTTATAATTTAATAGTAAATTTAACCTTCAGTTTATTGGGTGATGAAAATATTGATTTTCTTATATTTGTATATTAGTCCCAATGCTAAAAATATCAAATATTTTCAGTCAGATTTAGAAACTTCAGCTAGTGAAGTTGAAGACAACATTTCTCAATCATCATCTCAATTAGGCCACATTTCCAAAGAACAAATTTTGTCAGCTTATCAAAAGTCGCAAATGCGCTATCATAAATATCGAGGCCGATATACCGATTTATTCAGACATTATAGAGAATTGGAAAGAGAAAACGCTAAAATAAAGGTCAGTTAGAACATTAACAAAATGGGAACCTTGCCAGGAAATATGTTCTTTTCAGGCAGTATTGGCAGATACTCAGGACAAAGCTATTCGACGTGCAAAAGAATTAAAAGAACAGTGCTCACTTGAACAGAAAGCTAAAGCTCATTTAGAAAGTGCTCTTAGAGATGAAATGGATGAAAAACAAATGACCATTGATTCATTAAAAACAAAAATTGAGTTGTTGCAAGAACAAAATCATGGTGAACACTTGGACAGTATTGATTCCGAAAAATTGGAACAACTTACACAGTATTTAAATGATGCACGAAGTGAAATCGAAGCCCTAAATGCTAAAATTCAGGAATTTAAAGCGAGTGCTATAGTTTTTCAAAGCAAAGAAGCCGAGTATAAAGGGAAAATTCTTGCAATGGAAAAGGATATTGCCAGTTTTTCCGAAAGGTAACTAAAAATTGAACCATTTCTTGTTACTAAACGAGGTTTTTACAGAGAAAAAGAAAATAATATTAAACTGGCGGAAAATAAAATGGAACTGCACAATGAACTGATCCTTAAAGATGCAGAAATTAGCAAACTAAAACAGGAAATTGAAGTACTGAGAATACAAGAGAAAAGCAATAAATCAGTAAAATTGGAAAATTTACAAAGTCAAAATAACAAACTAATAGAACGACTGGAAACACTAACTCAAAAGTGCAATATTCAAGAGAACGAACTGCTAAGAATCGAAAAATATAAAATTGACATTACAGAAATTGAACAGAAAAATGCCGAGTTAACTCTTGAACTTGACAAATCAAAAGTTACTATGCAGGAACTTCGAGAAGAAAATCATCAAATGCATAGTGTAATTAAAACTTTAAAGCATGGTTTAAGTATATGTCAAGCCAACTTAAAAAGGTAAAAATGCATTATTTCTCGTACCTAATTATGACAAAAACTAATTTGCAGGTTATTGGAAGAAAAACAAGAGTTAATTGAAACAATAAATCATGAAAAGTCGAATTACAACAATCAAATTCAACAGTTAAGAGAAAGTGCTAAACAGGGTCTATTTACATTAGAAAAACACATTTATGATAAGATTCAAGCAAACTTTGAGGAGAAAGAAAATACGTTAAAGCAGGAATTCGAAATTAAATTAAGGGAAATATCCTCAGAAAATCATACAGCAGCAGAACTTCAATTGCAACTGTATGAAAAGGAGAACATTATCAAAGACTTATCCAACGAACTTGATGAGTTTAAAGATAAACTTTTACTGAAAGAGGATCAATTTAAAAATCTCGAAAATAATCACTTAGAATTAATTGAGGAAAGTAATCGGTTGAGAAGTGATCTGAACAATTTAGAATGTCAAAGTAAAGAGTTGAAGATGTATGGAGACAGAATAGATCGATTACAAGCGAATATAAAAATTTTGCAACAAGAAATAGATCATTTACAGAAAATCAATGAAGAAAAAGAACACTTAAATGTTGAGTTGAGTAAGGAAAATATTAATCTTCAAACAACAAACGGAGAAATTCTTCAAAAACTACGACTTATGGAGGAAAAGAATGAAGCACATGAATTAGAGATTACCGAAAACAATTTATTGGAAATGAAAGTCCAAGCATTAGAAATAGAGAAACAAGAGTTGCTTGGTAGTTTCGAGCAGGAACGTAAACTGTTCAACAAAGTTTTGCAGGAACATAACGAGTTAAAAATTTTGGAAATTACTTTGTCTGAATTGGAAGTAAGAAACCAAAAATTAGAAGAGAAAATCGTACGTTTGAAGGGCTATTTACAAGACAAGGAAAATACTATTGTCGAAGTTAATAAAGCAAAACTAGCGGTGGAACAAGAACTAAATAAAACCAAGGAAATGCTTCGTATTCAAGAAGAACATGAAGAAGCCATCGAGCTAGATAAAACCGAGTGTAGTTTACTTAAAATGAAAGTACAACAACTCGAATTTGACAATACCAATTTACAAAAAACATTCGATCGGGAAAGAGAGGGTTTTGATCAATATTTTCATCAAAATAAAGAAATTCATAGCCATAAACAGGAAGTTATTGAAGAAAATGTATCTTTAGCCAAGGAGAATATTGAGTTGAAAAAAATCAACGACGAATTAACTGGAAAAGTGAGGATTTTCGAAGAAAAAGATCAGGTCATTGATCTGGAAAATTCTGAATGCAATTTGTTGAAGTTAAAACTTCAAAGTATGGAAGAAGAACGAAAAGAGCTACTTAAGAGTTTTGAAGTGGAACGAGAGTTGTTTAACAAAATTTCAGCTGAACATAACGAACTTAAAATTAATGAAGAACACATAAAAGATCTTCAAAGCAANTTTTTTCGAATATTCGTCCGCAATTATTTCGAAGAATTCGGCAGTCGATTACATATCGTCATAACTTGTGTATTGAAAATGGTGGCTGTAATTTCGAACAATTTTTATAAAGTTTTATGCAGTATTATTCAAAATGTTCCTTAACTGCAATTTAGTAACTAATCATCTCTTAAGTATTTCTTTTCTGTTGTCATTGAGATTATTTTTAAAGATTTCTCATTTGCCTTGACTTCGAGAAATTTCTGGACATTAGTTTATTACTAAAAAATGGTTATTTAAGTGTCTTCTATCATTTCTGAAAATTAGGAATAATTATTCTGAAACACCCTGTATAGAGTAATAGTCAAAGACAGAGAGCTCTCTGATTTAACTGATTCAGCAGTCGAATGACTTAATTAATTCGACTGCTCATTGTGTGGCTTTAACCATTAATAATGGCATGGTTAATTGGAAAAAACAATGTACAGAAGGTAAAGTCTAATGAAAATTTTTAAAGTGCATGAAAAAAAACAACAAATATGCCGGGCAAACAATAGCAACGGAGACCTAAAAGTGAAGTTTGATTATTTTAAAATACTTGCTTCCTTCATCCCTGGAAAGTGTTCCAAACGATTATTTTATCTTTCTACAAGAGATTTCAGAATGATGATAAAACTGATTCAAGCTACATATAGGCGACTAACATACGACCAAATTAAATACGTACTTCCAAAACCGTAACAAACTATATAGAAATTAATGGGTACTGCATGGAAATACAATGATGGATGTTTTCTCATGTTTTGAAGGTCTTAATTTAACTGTGCCTCATGTATCTGTAAGTTAATCTAATAATAAATGTTCTAACATAATTACATACGTAGTTTGAGTAAAAAGCACTTATTACAGCTTCAAATACACTCCTATATATCATTATTCCGGTTCGACTAATTTGTATTAAAAAAAATGTGCAGCAGCTTGGTAATAACAGAAAGCCATTAAGCATTATGAGACTCGTTCAAACAATTATCATTTACCTTTGTTTAATTTTGAGCCAAGTAATTTCCGGTTTTATTTTACAGGAAAATACAGGTAAGTATTTCAAATGAATTTCTGTTCTAATTAATTAAAGTTTTTAACTTAAACCAGTACAAGAAGATGTTTGTACTCAAACTGTAAGCCATGTAACTGACTTGTGCCGTGAACAATGTACTCTCAAAGGACAATCAAATGGAATTTGTGTCAATGAAAAATGCACTTGCGTCTTGGAGACGTGAATCTATAATAAAGCAATATTTATTTTTTTCTTTTTTCAGAGGTATAAAATAAAAAAAAAACGATAACATCCAAAAATTAATGTTAAATCATGCTAAAAGGTCCATTTAGTTTTCCACAAATCAACGTGGCTAGAGCTGCAATCACATACAATTACGGAGGCATATACAGGGTTTCCAAATAAGACGGGAAAGAACGATATTTCAATACCCATTAACGTAAAAATATTTTTGATTATACTATATAGTGTGCTGTAGAAAAAATAAACGGGATGGAATTTTATTATTTCGAATAGAACATTTTATATTATACTATATTATTGTGTACCCTGTATAATCGAAAAAATTTTACATTTTTTCTCCAGGATTAATATGTGGTTATTGAACTATTGTCCGATGCCGTTTTAAGGTAAGCCTCCATTGATCAGTAAAGGCTCACCCGCTAGGTACATGTCGAATTTTAAATTCTTCAAAAGGAATTTTATTGAAATTCGATGTGTAAGATATTGTTAGATGGACACCTTCACTCTTAAAATTTTATACCTTTCAACCGATACTATTAATTGGAATCCTATTTTTAATGGAATACTCTATATATATGCCTTTCGTACGTCTACAAATATCCATAGGTTTCTTTGATGCTAACATTATAACAGCCACATTGATTTGAAGAAATCCGTTAATATACTAGTCTGTTAAAACAATATATCGAAAAATTATAAATTAATAAAAAGATGGGTTTTGTATGCTCAGGTGGAAGTTATAAATGTAAATATGTAATCTTATTTTCTATCACAGAAACAAATTAATAATTAGGTTAACTCCAGGGCAGTAAAATGTCCTTTTTCCATAGTAATAAAGAAAAAAAAAACGTTAAAAAAAAGAGGAAGATGTAACCTAAAAACTTAAACCTACGACAATACATAATAATAGTATGTATGTATGTATGTATAAATTACAATGAAATAATGATTTTATATAAAAAAACGGGTTTGTGAAGTGTGATTTTAGTGATACAAGCATTTGTTCTTAATAACTGAAAAAAAAAAATTATTGCATCACTACAATATCGAATATTAAAAAAATCAAGAGTGCTTTGTTTTAAACTCGGTTTAGACACAACAATTTATTGTACAATATATTGATGCGTTGAAAGCAAATCAATATAAGCGACATTATTGTCAAAACTAAGATTTTTTTGGATTGTTTCACAACAATAACTGTCACGAATGTATTAAAATAATAAAATATACATCAAATTAACTAAATATAGAGAAATATATGTTTGAAATTGCGTGAGCGACACATATTCTACAAAACAAAAGATGACAATAGTGTCTTTAAACGATGTAAACACCAGTCTAACACGTGAAAGCATAAAATAAACGTTTCGGCCTTTTCTTTAGATAATTACCTGAAATATTCAGATTTAACAATGGTAAATAACGTAAGAGACATGTTATTTAACCTTCTATGCGTTTTTAAGATTTCTTGTTTTTATATTCAATTTATTACAGTAATCATTAAAAACTCAATGTTGTCTATACTAGATTTAAATCCTGTTTATCATCAATTTGATCTAAGCAACACTTTCAATGTAGTTTTATGGGAACCATAATAAGCGTTTTATAATGATTATGATTTAACTTTAATTTTTTGAAAAACGGATCATTAATTTACCGTAGACTCAATTGATATCTTTAAAGTTTTATATAAAAATTCAAAATAGATTTTTCGTGGATGAATTAAATTAATTTTTCTATTTTCCATTAAAAATAATCACAGTAGAAATCGAGGAATTTTTTCAAAAGCTCTAGAAACAAATATTGAAATTCAAAAAGAAACTTTTTTTTTTGAGAACGAAACCTTTAAAACAAAATAATCTTATATTGAAAGCAGAGAGCATTAAAATTGTGATATGGAACGGTGAGATATCCAATCTAGAAACAGAATAATTATTTTCCATTATTAACGATGAAACTGCTCGCATTTTAATGAGTAAGCATTTAGCAATAATAATATTAATGAATGGAACTATCGAAGCAAGAAATTCATTATTTCATCGTTGAACAAAACAAAAAATATACGTTAGTTCCATATTCCAGTTTAGATTATAAAATTGACAAAGCTTCTTAAAAAAAATTATAAATAAATCTATACTAACCGTGAAGAGGTTGATAAATCGAGTTATCATGAAAACGAATTTAAAAATATTTAATATCTTTCGATTAAAATAATAAAATGTTTGTATCTATTGAAACATTTACTTTTTGCGTTTACGCCGTTTTGCTTTGAATGTATCAATGTCGAATCAGAAAAGTCATGTTAAGAAAGACGTTGCAGTATTGACTTTAAAAAACCTACATTGTACTTGATCAGATTTGTCTGATTCTACAAGACGTACAATAAATCGTAGCGCCTAAACTGTTCTTTACATTTTTATAATTCGTTTTTTACAGCAAACTTGATTTCTTTATTCTTTGAAAATAAAATGAATACTTATTTTGCTTAAGCTTGATGACGACAAACGTAACTATGATATTTCTCTTAATAATTCTCAGTCTTTGTTTTAGCTGATTTACACACTTATGCAAACTTGCTTTAGTTGTCTGGATATGTATGTAGTTGTCATTTACATGCTCAGTCTTTTTGGCTTGTACAAGCCACATTGTGCAAATTGCATAAGCGTATAAACCAGACTTTAAAGTTAAAAAATAATCAGTTTAGTAGCTCGCAATAATGCTAAAAAACATGATAACGGAAAGAAGCCTAAAATGTATCTGTCTTTAGTTTTCTATTTTTTACATTCATTTATTCAACAGTTTTTTATTGACTCTTATTGTTGTTCATATCTCTATATGCGTTTTTGCTCAGCAATAATTATCACACGTGACGTCTTCTCGATAAACAATAATTACAAGAACACATATGAGGTGGTCAAAAGAAAAAGCAAAAAATGTAATGTCTAATCGAGTACGTTGTCGAGAAACTACTGGTGACCTCCTTATATGTATAAGGCTCTCCTTCCCTCTACCTCTCTCACTCTCTTTTTCTCAATTTGTTCACCCTGTAGTTTGTGATTCAAGTGCTATTCTTTCATTAAACTATCGTACCATCAATGTTATCACACGTCTTGTAAGTGTTTGGCAACGTTTAAGGACTTGAAGGGCTCCGACCACATACGTCTTAAATCGCCCTAAATAAAATAAGGAGAAAAGGTATTCAATATTCCTCATTTCAATATTCAATATTACTTCAAAAATTATTATTTTGAAATTTACTCACTTTGAGGTATGCCATTGTTAAAAGTGGTAAAAGCGTGAACGGAACTAAATATAAAAGGGCTGGTTGGGCAGCTTTGAAAACTTCCGAACTGACTGTGGCAGTTAACAATCCCAGAAAATACCCCAACAAGGAACAATGGAAATAAGTAATCTTTGAGCCTGTTGGGGTCAGGCCTTGGGACTTTTTGTACGCGTCGTAACGCAACACGAAACACAGTAACAATCCTGGCATTACAATATCACCAAGACCTGGAAAAACCTTCATTTATCCACTTGCTAAACACTTTAACTACACTTCTGGATAAAATGAACACACGAATTTTGTTAATGTGTTAATTTTGTTCATAAATTCACAATGCGACTTACCTAACATACTAAAATGTCCACTATTGTGTATGCTGGGAAAAACTAGCTTTCCTGGTAAACTTAGCTTTGGCGCCTCTTTAGCCACACCCCCAATATGTAGTTTTCTTGCAACGATACCTACAGGATTCTCCGCTGGTCTGGTTGCCACCTAGAAAAGAAGAGTTGATTTATAATTCAGACTTCACAAAGAAAACGAACACACCTTAACCATCACATTGGCGCTGAATATGTATGACGAAAAAAACACCCAGAATACGTCATAGATAAGTAAACCAGTTAAAAGTAGTGTAGACACTTTTAAACTTGGTAAACGAACAAAAGCAATGAAGGCAACGCATAGTCCCATGCCCATGGCGTCCATTAACAACCAATGACCTAAAAAATAAATAGTATACTTTACAAGAAATTTTCAGATTGAATCTTTCTTACCTGTCAACACCCAAATGCACACGATAAAAACTGACAATGAAAAGGAAAGCAATTCGGCTGCTGTAAATCTACCACACATTCCAAATGAGATCTTATTGCCATCTGAACAAGGCCTTATAATATACTGGCACATTGGGAGCAGCAGAAAAGCCAAAGCCACCGTGGCAATTACTAAAACGCAAATTATTCTTAGTTCTGATTACTATTCTAAATAAGTTTTATTGTTTAACAATAGAAAACTTCTCATTGTTCTGTTGCATTAAAATAATGATTGTTTTAATAAAAAAAGCGCATTTTTTTCATTACTTTCAATATAATTACAGGCACTTTTCTAAGTATCAAAAGGCAACATTTGACCCAAAAACTAACTTTAATAAAATATCGACAAAATCTATTTATTGAATTAATTTGGTGAAAGTCAATCGAACTCTATAACTTTTTTTAAGCGAGAAAAAAGTTGTTCCAATCATCACGAACACTTTCTATTAGAATTTAGCTTAACCAGATACCTAACACACATTCAAATAATGTATGCAACCCTTTCAACATTACTTATTTAACTCATACTTACTTGCAGTACAAATGGCAAATAACATCTGCATTGAGTCAAAAAAGAAAAACATCACTAATAAAGAAATACTGGCGCCTAATGGCAAGCATAGAGCATGCATGGTGTCCAAAGTTTGTACATTATTCTCAGGTTGGACAGTTTGGGATGGGTTAAGAAGACAATTTGTACTCCCATGCGCTTTGTCCCTAGCTTCTTGTTCCATGTTCAAGCTCCTAAAGCTGCCATAGACAATTAGAAGCATGGATATTAAGAATGTAGACACACGACTGGAGTCCATGATTGAATAGGCCCAATGGTATTCAATTGTTTGCCCTTGGCCGTCTGCCATGACAAATGAAGGACAATGGGAGAATTCCTAGGCTATCTATGCTATCTGGAAAATAAGAGGTCGTTTGATATGGAAAACGAGGTCAAAAAACCCTTACCTCTTGAACGTACCCCACTGGAAAACTAGAGGATATTTACAATCTAACATCACTTGTTTATGTTAACGTCCATTCTATCCGAAAACACTCTGTGCTTTTGTTTAATTCGAGTTGGCTTCTACTTGCCTTCGCAGTTGTTTTTCAGCGCCATGTTGATTGTTGTGTGAGAAAATAGAGATCACTAGCAACGCAACTTTCTAATTTTAAAACGAGAGAAGAGATTTTTACGCAAGAGTTGTTACATGACTCGCGCCCGAATGTTCACCTACTGTTCAACAATCATTTTTGAGGCTCGATTCTTCGATTATACGCTCCAATTTAATGGGAATTGTTTGTAAACAAAAAGCGAAACGACTTTTTACGGCCCACCTCTCGTATTATGCGGATGGACGACCCTTTTTACCTGTAACAGGCAACCAGTAATACAGAAAAAATTAGTTAATTTAACAAAAAGTAATTACATTGTTCTAACAATGTATAGTTTGAATTTATTAATGAATGATATTTTTTAGAGTAATTTATTCTTTAAATTAGCTCATTTTTATTGAATTATAAAACTCTTAAAAAAATTATGGTTGGGGCAACGTTGCAATTAAAGATGACGCTTCTTGTGTCAAAATTGTCAAACGTCCATTCTTTCGCCATCAAATTTCTTAAAGGTGAGTCAGGTTTCGTTTAAATCTTGTAATTTCTCAAACATCTTTGATTTTTAAAAGAAAAATTGCAACTAAAACTGTTAAGTAAGCATGGATTGTAAATATAAAAATAAGATTTTTTTCATTTTTATTCGAAAATTGCTAAAATTCATTAAAACCAAAAAGATATTTTTTGGTTAAGTTCGTTCCAACACATTACCTCATTTTTCCAACTTTTTTCTTATATTTCTTCAATATTTATGATGCATTTTATCCTTAGGACACCGCTGAAATTGTCTGTGTCGATTTATAATTATTAATTCTGATTAAAAATTACAAAACAATGTCGCTATTAAGTGTTGAATATTGTTATTAAATATTTTAATTGTTTTTTAGATGGCACCTGCTGAGAAAAAAAAGACTCGCCCCAGGAACTACGACCTCGGAAACGGTATTGTCCGTTTCTCGAGAACAAGGGTCTATCATAAGAAGGCCCTTTATAAATTCGTAGGGAAGAAAGTGGAGCCTAAAAAGACTCCATCGAAACCCAAGGTGGTGGAGAAACCCATCGGTGGAGAAAAAAATGGATCCAAACGTTACGTTTTAGTGCAAAAGCGTACGGCCGTCTATCCTACTCAAGATAGGTTAGTTAATAGTTTAATTGTCTAAATTGCAAGTCCTTACTAATCCTGTAAAAAGGTTTATTACTTTTACAGTTTCGCTTAAGGACGATAGAAAAATGGACACTTTTACCATAGATTTCAATAATTTTGATAGGAAGTCTATAAAATAGTGTTCTACAATTATTTAATTTTAAGTAAATATTTGTTTTAATTTGTGATGTATGTTTGTAGGATCAAAAAGAGGCCTTCGAAAAAGTTATTCAAAAACCACAAGCGAACGTTGAGACCATCGCTTACGCCAGGGACGGTTGTGATTTTGTTGGCTGGGTCTCAGAAAGGAAAAAGGACTGTTTTCCTTAAACAATTGAGCTCAGGTCTATTACTTGTCACTGGTAAGTATTATTCTATTTTTAATTTAATGTTATATCAAAGATTCGAGGAGTTATTGATATACATATTCTCAGTTTACCGCTGGTATTTTTTGGAATTGACACTGAAATGGGATCTTTCGAGGCTATTATCATCTTGAATGAGAAATTTTCTTCTTTTAAAAGAAAACAATTCAATTTTTGGCAGTGAATAATAATTCATACATAATTTTTGTTATTTTGACGTGATACATTGCAGTGACACTTCCATATGGATATCAATATTCCTTATTAATATGATGAATATACTTAGGACACCTTACGATATAAACCATGATAGGAACTGTATATTTTCTGAAAAATCTTTATTTTTGTTATTTTCCTTTTTCTTCATAACAAAAATATTTATGTTTGTATTATTTGTTTTTTTAAAGGTCCATTTGGAATTAATAGCTGTCCATTGCGACGTATCAGTCAAAGATATGTAATTGCCACTAAAACTCAAGTAGACCTTAGTGAGGTAAAATTACCTGAAAAGATAGACGATGACTACTTCAAACGGCAAAAAGTGAAAAGAGCCAAAAAAGAAGAGGGCGATATTTTTCAAAAAAAGAAAGAAGTAAGAGTTTATTGAAATTCCTTAAAAATCTAGAAACATATGGATTTCTGTTTCAGACATACAAAGTTAACGAAACCAGGAAGACCGACCAAAAAGAAGTCGACAAACAGATACTTGCTGCCATTAGGAAACATCCTGACAGGTATGTAATGACTATATTTTTAGTTACGAGAGTTGTTAATTTGAAACTCATTGATCATAATCACTATTAAATATTAACTACAGAAGGAACGGTTCAATTTTGATAGTTTTTGACATGATTGTGACAAAGTTTTAAAAAAATGTCCTTACCAATGCTGTACTAAAACTTTGAAATTTGTGCAGTGAAAAAACAAAAGTTTACCATACATTTTCCATATTAAATGAGAATTTTTATATAAACCTTTATCACATTCGATTTTAAATGAATATCTTCATATCATGTAATTATTGTTCCAGGAAACTTCTTTTGGCCTACCTTTCATCAATGTTTGGACTTAGATCGAGCCAATATCCACACAGGCTACAATTCTAGACTGTTAAGTTTTAAGACCACATATTTGTACAATTTCTTGTTCAATAAATTGTGGATTTAACTTAAGAGCATTTTATATTAAATATACAAAAGAAATTTTAAACAATATACAAGCTTTATTTCAATAATAATGGCACCGATATTATAACACTAACTCTTGCGAAAAACGTAAACTACACCACCAAAATTGGAGTAATTATATAAAATATCTTACATTTTATTAGAAAATATCAGACTAGGGTGGAATATTGATCCGGCACATCACCCATTTTCTATTTTATGAAATATCTTTGGTTCGTTTAACCTAAAAAAAATAATGGAGGAGATACACTCTGTATACGTGGATAATATTACTTAATAAAAGATTAAATAATACTAAACAAATAAATAACAATAAAAATATTAAAAAAGGAGAAAAAAACAAATCTCGGCACATAGGAATATGTAGGCACAATGGACAACTCAAAAATAAAACTTAATGAACCAATTGTACTACGATAAAAAGCCACAAGAGCATCGAAACAACAGAAAATAATGTTTCTTGAAACCACGGAATGTACAGATATAGCAGATAAGAAATTCTCATTATGAACACCAGTCTTCACTTTTAACAGATCGAAACGGTTTTTTTAGATAATATGCAATTAAATAAAGTCGTGTCGTAGTCAGTCTACGTGGAAAATGTTCAACAAACGTTATGTGGAAAATTTGTCTCTAATCCACTTGAAAACTGGCGATTTTTCCGGTACTGTTCTTGACAAATCTAAAAAGTAAAAATAACAATATTTTAAAAAAATATTATTTTGTAATTAATATACGAGGCATGTTTAAATTGAACTCAAAATTTTGTTATTATAACAAATAATGGAAATTGATAAAATTCCATATGACATTTTTAAATAAATGAATTAATTACTTTTAATTAACGAACACAGTCCATTTAAATACTTTGTGCAAGGGTGTGATGTGATTTAATTTCTCAATCATCATAACATCTAACGTCTTTCCAATGAGGATTTAATTGAAAATATGGAAAAATGACTTTTTTTGGCACACTATACAAAGTGTGTTGAATTAAATTTGAGATTAAATAAGATAATAGAATTTTTCAATCTAAAAGATATCGATATCTATTCGTAAATTCCGATTTAAAGTCCAATATACCTCATGTTTTAAAAGATGCCTATGAATAAGATTATAAACTAACCACGAAATTAAAAATTATTGAACCAAACAATTCTGCTTACGTAGTTCATTATCATTAATTTCGCTGTCCTCTTGTCCGCCTAGTGATCTTTCAGTTGGTACTTTTGGTAGGTAAGGTTTGTAGTCCAACCCTGAACGCTCGTAGAACAAAATGTATGCGGAACTTGTATCAATTTTTGGGATTTTCGCATTATTATATTGACACCTTAAGAGAAAAATTACGGTAATTTTCCAATTCAACCCAAAGACTATAATATTAACTTACTTAAATCCATTACTGGTAACACTACACGTACTGCCGCTTGTTGACATTCTGCTCGGACATGGCGAGTTACTTTTCGTAGCTGAAGTGTCCGAGGCATTACCACTATCCAAGGCACTGGATGAGGACCCAATGGAAGTATCTACAGTGGCCAACGGTGCTATCCTTTCCGAGTCCACAGAGTCCGTACTGCCTTTTCTTTGATTTATAGTATTGGGCGGATTCTTTCGTCTGCCCAATGGAGTGCAACCCGATATTGAACCTTTACTACTTAAAGATAAACTAGACCTGAACACCTCTTGTTCGGCTATTACTTCACGACAGGAACTGTCATTGTAGCAATACCAATTTCCATTCGGGTTGCATGCATAAGAAATGTAATGGCCCCCATTTAGAAGACCGGAATGGCTCTATCAAAAACATGTACTTCTTACTGTGTCTTTTAGAAAATGAAAATACTTACCACCACGGCATAGAGTTGGTATTTCAAATCGAATTGATCTTGGCCTTCAAGCAATTTATGCTCATGGTAATCTCTTAAATTCTCGTCTATAATTGGAGTTTTAATCAAGCTCGTTGAAATTAACCTCGATCTGACTTTACTAATCCTTTCCGGTCTACTTTTAGACGTCCCAGAGGACGCTACCTATAAAGAAACAGTTATAAGTTATAGTTAATCAATTGTCAACCATTGCCACTAACCCTGTCTATTTCGTTGTGACCCTGTATATTTACACAGCCCTTCTCTTCCTCCTCTTTACCGCATTCTAATAGTTTACATTTTTCTCCATTACATTGTGTGCTGTTATTGCTATCCTCACTATTATTACATAAATACGCTTGTCTATCACATTGGATCGTACAATTATTGCTCAACGCGTGCTCCACCAAACTGCTTCTGGCACTTGACAAGTAGGCTTCGCTGACGTCCTCTAAAATTTTGCCGTTTTCTTCCCTTTTACGTTTCTCTTCAAGGAGTTGTCGGTGTCTAAGGATGGTCTCTTGCGGCACCGAGGCCAGATAAGCGGTGGGATCGAAATCTTTAAACGGGAAATTCACAGCTTTTTGAGTTTTCACCCACTTCTTATTGACAAAATCGAATCGCTTCAAATGGACGATCTATAAAAATAGGTTATTTCCATATCGGTATTCCATTAAAACAATTCTTACTAAAATAGGGGGCAATCTCCAAATTTGCAACTTTTTAGTGGCGGGTTGTTTGTCGTTGCACCTACTGCAATGGTACTTTTCCTGCAATCGTTCCTCAGATGTGAAAGCCTTTAGACAATGATCTAAATCTATGGGTTCCGTGTGCAATTTTCTACATCTGGCCACTGATTCGTCCTCAACAAACAACTAATATAACATTAGTAGAAAAGTGATTCTAATAATCATTATAATGCATACCCGCTCCCGACTACTCTGATAACGTAAATGCAACGCCGTGGGGTCCCAATCTATCGCTATATGCATATCGGAATAGTTGTTCCAAATACCGTATTTATGAAAGACTGATTCATCCGTGCAGGACAACGGGCAGCCTCTGCAGAACTTTGTCCAATGGCAGATGGCGCAAATTTGTCCCCCGGCTAGCACCGCTTTAAGCGTAAATGGAAACTCGTAGCCTAAAGAGTCATCGCTAAAAAAAAAACAATTTAACAAAGGCACACAAAATATAGTATATAATATATATTATGTGTAGGGGCAAAATTTTAATTTTAAATGCTTTACATTAAAGTGTAACGTACCAGTCAGTGGCATGATTGGTCTGATCGCTTTGTGGCAACGGACTTAACAGCCTAGTGACTTGTGACCAAACTACATCATACAAGTCGCGACACGTGATACCAGAAGAACATCCTAAGAGAAGTGGTCTCCCGAACAGGCTGGGTTTGCTCTTTTGTTGTGATAAAAAATAGGTATCCTGTCTAACCACTTTGCGATGTACCGCCCTCAAATAGGAAGGTGGGCGTTTTAACGAGGATGAATCGAAGGTTGCTGAAAATTTCAAGCTTAGCTTAATGATCTTTCTGTACAAAAATGTTCATACCTGACGAATTGGAATGCATGGAAATCGTAGATCGCTTGAATGGAATGGTTTTGTCCAGAGAAGCGGGTTTTTTTTGTCTAAAATAAAAATTGTGTGGCTATAACTATCATTTGAAACCAAAAAGGCCGATTTTTAAGCTAAACATACCCAAAATTCCACACAAAACATTAAAAAATTTTATTATTTAATACACTATCTACATATTCATATTTAGGATGCTATTCAGCAACTTTAAAAATATAGTACTACTACCAAAAGCTATTATGTGACACATATAACACAACTTCTAAATACATTTACCTATGTACACTCACTTATTAAATCATTTAAGAGAAAAATTTATGGTAAATATCAACAGTTCTATTTCAAACGTTTAACAACACAAAAAAAAGCTTATTAGATACAATATTGCTAAATTCTAGACCGTGCATACCTTAAAGCATAGAATGTTGGGCATGCAAATGGCCGAACCACCGCTTACCTCGGGACTGCGAGCCAGAGGACTATCAGTGGCACCTGTAGACACCTCTAAAAAATAAAAATTTCAATAAAACCAAAACAAAACACGGCAAGCTTTGATACCCGTTTCATCATAACCGGCATCATTTTCCACTGTATCTTCTTCCAAGTCACGCCTACTTAAATCCATTGAAAGTTCATAGGCGTATAATTCTAAAGCGGTACTAGGATTGATTCTGTCATCATCGGCAAGTAAAGATTTTATCTAAAAGTTATTAGTCAAACTAATAATGGTGTTTTAATACCATGTCCGTATGTTACCTGATAAAAAGCCACTTCAGCAAGTAATAAACGTTTCGGATCAGTACAGCTCAACTCGCCCAATTGCTCTTTTAATTCGCCATATTTTGCCTCCGAATTTAAACGTAAACCGTACTTAATAGGACATTGTCCGTTCAATCGGACTACTAAAACCTCACAAAGAATGTAACTCTCCATTGGCAGGGGTAAGCTAAGATGATTGAAAGGATCAAATTTCACTGATTCATGGCCACAGGTCTTGCAAGTGACTTTGCTTTTCAACTGCCCATGAAACAAGTCCGTAATAATAGAATTTTCCCGTTTTAGATGGTATTGCCATGCTTCGTCGGCCACTACTTCGTCCGGACGACCGTCACTATCTTTTTGCTCAATGTATTGCTTTTTGGGAACCCGATTCAAGTCTTCATGCAAAGCGTCTAAGAGCCACGCCAATAATTCCTAAGATTTTAAAGGAAATTATAGTTCCTGGGCAAACTGGCAATAGAAAGTTTTACCTGAGCATCATGTTGTCCACCTCCACTTAAATGTGGGGCAAACTTAGTAACGCATTCTCTTAATCTTAATGGAGCTACGCTCCGGGTGGAACCCGCCCATAATTCCCTATAAAATCGTTAAAAAATTAGCTTTATGGTACGTTTGTATTGGAATAGCCATAAACGCTAAGAGCAGCGATACTAGAAAACAATAATTTAAAGCAAATAGTTAATGACTTGCCTACAAAGTTCCGAATATTTCTTGACGACCACTCCTCTTGTACTATCCGGATTGCTGGAATTCAACTCGGATAATTGATTGTCCTGCTGAAAGTACATAGTCAAAGGACGAGTATTAGACACAGCTTGGAGGGCCGCGTTCATAAAACAAGTATTGCCCAAATTGTGCAAACCGGTGGCACCTAAAATTAAACATTCTACAATTTAGAACTCGATTGATATTGAAAAATATACCTGGAGGTAAATGAATGGTAGGTCTTCGTTCAGCGAGAGCAGTTCCTTCACTGCTACTCCCTCGAGCGGCCAATTGACCCAGTTCTTCTGGCCACGTCAGATCTTTGTTGCGTACTTCTAAGAGAATTTGATCTATATCCCTAAATAATGGTGTGATATTCAATTGTGCCAAAAAAACTCTTCAAACACTTACTTAATACCCAAATCTTGCAAATTTGCCCTTTCATCTTCCAATAAAAACGGTTGTTGATGGTCTCTAAGAAGCCAAAGTCTGGCGTCTTCATTTTTAATACTCAAACGCTCACAAAGGAAATCGATCACTTGTTGAACGCTGGCTAATCTTGAAAAAGTCGCTACATGAGTGAGGGTACGTCGAATAGATGTTATTGATGAAGTGGGTGGTAGTCCGGCCGTAGTCAAAGCACCATACCTATTGAGTTTCAAACGTATTGATTGCGAAAAATGAGGAGAAAAACTTACCCTCCAACTACGCTATTCCATGTAGAAGCGTTATTCACGGGTGGTTGCACTTGGTGCCTGAGAATCCGTAAACTGAGTGGGTAAAGCTCCAGTTCAACTTCTGACAGACCGGGGGGCTTTATGACTTGTCGAGGTAATGGCAAAGGCCCTCCGTACCACATAGCCAAGGCTTTCCATAAAGAATCCGGTACCAATTCGAAATCGTTGTGCTGCACTAGAGTGATATCTCGCTTTAAGCGTCCACCTGAAATAGAATACAGATGTTCAAGTCATATGTACTCTATGTATTCTATTCTAAAACATACCTTCTCCAGTTAAAGTAGGTACTTTTGAATTACTCTCGGCTACTAGACTACTGTTGTCAATGGGTCCTGGTGGTCCTAAACTTCGTTTAGAGGCGGTTCCAGAACTGCTTGATACTCCTGAACTTGAAGCTATACTACAGCTGTCCCCTCTACTTAACAAATCACCCATAGACTCCATGCTGTTTGAACGAAATTCATTGGAAGTAAAATCTGTGGTGTTACTGGCAAGACTCTCGTCACAGACTATCCCCTCCTCTACGATACCCCTTGACGTTTCAGCACGACATTGACAATGATCTATATTTGTTCGAACAGCTGATGTATAATTTAACCATTGCCGCCACCAATCCGAGGATATTAAATACCAAAATTGACCCTCGTGATATCCACGACGTTCTTCTCGTCCCAACCAACCCATCACTAAAACGTAACCATTAAAAACATATTCTTTCAATGCGAAAATCAATCATCACCAATTTCATATTCGTTATGTCGACAATGGGGTTTCAACCCCAATGATACATGGCACACTTGAAAAAGGAGCTCTAACAACGGAGCCACTAAACTGTTGTCCTCAACAGCCCAGACAAGAAAATCTTCATGGCTCAGACCGTTCTTACTGTCCAACTAAAAATCAAGAATGCCGTTATTGTATAATATACATATGTATTGTAATGATTATTTTTTACCTTTTTATTGAGGGCCTCAAGAGCTTTTTTCTGACTAGGATCGGTTTCAATGCTGGGCTGCTCAATGAAGAACTGCGGTGCAAAAGTTAATTTGTTTTCTTTTGCAATAAATTGCAATGTTTGTTTCATATTTTCAAGTTCTTCCGAGTTAAGATAAGCGTCCCGATCCATATCAAAGATTTTAAAACAAACTGTAATTAAAAGTTAAAATAGCATATAAATCAATAAGGATTGTACTATACTTGTCATACATTTCAATCTTTCGGCAAAAGGACCTCTACAAGCAGCTGATATACCACAGCACAATTCCTTAAAGTCAATGTGCTCATCTCGATTAACGTCCAACGCCAAAAAAAAGCTTCAAGTGTAGTTATTACTTTTAGATTTTAAAATTTCAAAGAAAATACTTTACTTACCCCCTGCAAGCTTTAGCAGGAATAGGAGGACAAACTAAAGACAAAAGACAGTTAAAATCTAAATGTCCAGTTGCCGAAGCGTTTTGAATGGTCCAAAAACATTTTTCTAGCTCACAAATGTCTTGTTCTTCCAGATGGGTCACTCCGGCTAATGTTTGATAAAAAGTAGGAGTCTCCACTTCTGAACTCAACGAGACACATGGATTCGACAATAACCTGCAGGTCATTCGTTCATTATATATGTACTATAACCAGTTTTAATAATATTTACCAGTTGGACAATATAGTTTGCTCCCTATCAAACTTTATCCAGGTTCGAAAATCATCGAAACCGACTTTGTCCTGTCCACTTCCAAACAGAGACAACAGCATTCGATCCCAATTGGTGTTGGGTTTTGTGGGACCGCCATCGTTCGCCGGCAGAGTACCTTCGACTTGAAGAGCCATCTGGAACTCACTTCTTGTAATATACGTACCCGAGTCATTACAATAAAGCGACCAAAGAAATCTAAAATGGAAAAATATAAAATTGATTTCTTTGAATTCTTTCTGGAAGACAATCTTACTTGATTTTTTCATCTTGAGAACCTTTGGTGAGAAGCACCAAGCCACAAATAAGGTCTTTAAAAGTGATTCCTCGGGTTCCACCTCCGCAAGCCGCATAAAGTTTGTCTACGATTGCCGATGGTACTCCTTCACCTAAAACGTGTTGAGCGAAGGCTCCCTGGTCCAAATGTGAACTACCATTGGTTAAACGCTTGAACGCCTCGCATACTCTTTTAAATTCTGCATCGGACACTGTAATATTAAAAATATATAAATGATCAGGTTTTTTTAATTGCTTGCTCGACTGTCGATAATCTATAATTATCGATTCTACTTGAAAAGGAGATCATTATGCTTTTGGATTATTGGCGCGTTGACCGTAAAATTCACGCGAAAACTCCTTTATTCAATTATGGCTATTTTTACGCTAAAAATTACCACAGCACGAAACAATAATAACAATAATAATAATGAAATGTAGGCAAATGTACGTCTGTTTATCTAATCTTTCAGGCTCAAGGTTAAACGAAATTTTTAATAATGGTGTTTCGTTATTTTTCGAGCCGCAATGGCGGGAACGATAATCAAGTTCGGAGGCTTATTTCAACAGTACGCCCTAAGTTTAATAGGACATTTCGCACGGTCGTAAATGACAATTGTAGGAAATGGCAATAAAATGTATGAGTTGATGTTAATTCACCGTGGAAAATAGCGTTAATAATAGCACAACCAGTTTAAACAATTAGATAAGTTACGGAACGTTCAAATTTCTATTTAAAAAATCAAAATAAATCTTTACCAGAAAACTTAACATTCTCAAAGATGTATTAAAATCAGCAAATAATGTAAATGACATTGCAGGGGCATGCGAGGATGCTCGTGTACTCGTAGCGAAAATCCCTCCGAATAGATCCTCAAATGCAAGTGTCGGATCTCGTTCCGGCTACCCGGACGACATTTGTCCGGCTGCGTTTCGTGTACTCAGTCCGAGTCGTAAAACCAGTTCCACTATTTCGATTAGATCTTCAACGACAGAGAAAACGAGAAGAGAATGTTCGAGTTAGAAGAAATTTCCCGTCCATGGAAGATACACCGGTACCGAATGAGTTGAACAATAGTGTTGTTAATGAATCCCTGATCGAACTGGAGATGATCGAATTGAACGAGTTGAGAATCGTACGGGAAAGAATGAGGAATTTTCAAAATGCTCACAAAGATCTCTGGTGATTAGTATATTGATGTTGCAAGAAGTTAATGTAAATGATTGAAATTGCTTTTGGTGTAATTTAGTTTTTTCATTAAATTTTTAAAACTACATCGTGTAAACAAGAAGTAGAAGATTTTCAGTAAGCGATTTGCAACTAACTTGTTAAATTCTCAGTTAAAACATGTTTCTAGATAAAGCTTTCCCAAAATTAAGAGTTAATCGCAGTAGCGTCACACACCTACACAATATCTATGCGAAATGTATAATCATATCTCAAAAACAAGTTGAGTATAGTGCTTAGAATAAGCGTTTAATCAGTGTCGGAACACTTTTCTATTCTAAAAGTAGTAGGATCCGTGACTGCAAAAGTCATTAGAGGCGTTAGAGGAGATATATTCATCAAGTGCTAGTGTAGTTCAGAGAATAACCTTTTTAGTCGGCATTTACATCAAATAACTGATCGAGAGCTTAAAAATTATCTTTTTGAAACTCTAACATAAAGATGGACGGACATTTGCGAGCAAAACTATTTGCTTTCTTTCAAAATTGTCCATTTCAACATTCGTAAAGAATATGTTTTGTTTACACTCATTCTTATTTGATTTCTGATTGCCAGGTTTAGTAGAAAATTTGAGAGCCTTATCAGAGGAACCATAAACATTAAAGAAAACATACAGGAACATTGAAAAGGTCATTGGGAACAAGGCATACATACAGAGTCGAAAGGATGAATTGAGTAAATAAGGGCCCTACCCATCTTAAAAGAAATAAATGATTCCATATACAGACTATGTTATATGTATATTTAGCAAAGCACTGACTTTTCCAAGAAGAAACTTCTACCAAGGACAATGTTTGGCACCACAGAGTGTATATTCTGTTGGTTGTTTTAGAATCACTCGTTCAATGCCAATTAGGTACACGATTATTCAAATGAACGTTGTTTTTTAAAATATAAAAATGTCAATATTTAAACAAACAATTGTTATCTAAACAGTCGATAATAAAACAATCGTTAAACTATAATTAATAATTGTTAATTATGCAACCAACGAACCCTAGTGGTGTGTTACGTTAAGGAAAAAATTGCTGTAAAAGGAATTTATGAAATATTTGTTCTGCTCGATAATATAATACGCACCATTCAACGGTGACAATGGAAATCGGGTACTTAAGTAACAACATATTATTATCAACTTAATATGCTATTAATTAACTGTAATAATAGAACTGAGAGAGCAAAAAGTTTCCAAAGTACCAACACAAAGGTCTCAATGATTCAGTTCTACTGCAGTCTTAAATGCAAAAGACTATTCTGTACACCCGTAGGGCATTTAAATTTCCTACATAGAACATGAAAAATCAACAGAATCGCATTATTATGTTTTAGAATGCCAATCATGTGATAGTGAACGGGACGACCGACGTTTCGGTTGAATATCTTTGAAAACATTTACTTACTTCGTTTGACTGCGTCTTCATAAATCAGACAGCTCCTTTTTGAATCCTTTGCACCCATTTTTATCAGTTTTTAGCTCGATCTCTTACCATTTTTTTATAAACAAATAACGATTACGCACATTACTCAACTATACCAAGTTATTATTATGACCATTATGACAGCCATAAATAAATACTGACGTGAAGTTGTGTCAACGTTAGGCAATCTGTGATACACACAATCACAATTTTTCTTCACTGTGATAGCTCCGCTCGTTAATTTATTCTTATCACAAAACAAAATCGTACCAGACTAAATGTACAAACATACTAAAGATACATTTTTAATAATTTACTGTTTTTGTTATCACCTTATCTATTTACATTTATCAAATTTACGATTTTTCGCTAAACATTTAAAAAATTATGTATAGATGGCATTGCTCACAACTAGACAACGTGACAACATTAATTATTTTTTTAAAATTAATGAAGAAATTGGCAATTAGTACAACTGTAAACAAAAAATAAGCAAAATTGCTACTTTTTGTTGAACAAAATACATTATATATTTAAACCTTAAACAAAGTTTAAAAAGTGGATTAATAATTTGACATTATACGGCAACACTGTATGTCCAAACACTAAATGACAGATGACATTGTATATGATGACAGGGTGACATCAAATACATGAAAACCACCTACAATCTTCGATATTTAACTTAAAGTGTCCGTTTTTCCTCAATTAAAAGAAATTTGCTCGTGAACAGGGGTCATTGAAGCATTTTAATTAACAGCCATAAAGACTTTTATAAATTATAAATCGTTTTTAACATTATACTTGGAAAAATGACCGACTCAAAGTACTTTACAACTACCAAGAAAGGCGAAATTTTCGAATTAAAATCCGAACTTAACAATGATAAGAAGGAAAAGAAGAAGGAAGCAGTCAAAAAAGTAATCATAATTCCTTATATATGTTATATGTTCTTTATTATGAAATATCTTTTTTAGGTAATTGCCTCTATGACGGTGGGCAAGGATGTTTCAGCTCTGTTTCCAGACGTGGTCAATTGTATGCAAACTGATAATTTAGAACTTAAGAAACTGGTTTATTTATATTTAATGAATTATGCGAAATCACAACCTGATATGGCCATTATGGCAGTAAATACTTTTGTGAAGGTAACATTAATAATTAAGTTATTAAGCAGGCTTTACATTATTTAATGTAGGATTGTGAAGACCCAAATCCTTTAATTAGGGCTTTGGCTGTAAGAACAATGGGCTGTATCAGAGTTGACAAGATAACGGAATATCTTTGTGAACCTTTGAGAAAGTGCTTGAAAGATGAGGATCCTTACGTTCGAAAAACTGCTGCTGTTTGTGTGGCAAAGCTTTATGACATATCCTCAGGTTCTATTCGTTAAGTTTTTCTAAATTTTTTTTGCTAATTTTTATTTGTAGGTTTAGTAGAAGATCAAGGTTTCTTGGAACAGCTGAAAGAACTGTTAAGTGACTCCAATCCCATGGTGGTAGCCAATGCTGTAGCAGCTCTATCAGAAATAAATGAAAGTAGTCCTACAGGACAACTTTTAGTTGGTACGTGTAAATCATTTGTTAAAAACACAAATATTTATTATACGTTTCATAGAACTAAGTACCTCAACTATTAATAAACTTCTGACTGCTTTGAATGAATGTACCGAATGGGGACAAGTATTCATTCTTGATTCCCTCTCAAATTACACTCCCAGAGATGACAGAGAAGCTCAAAGCATATGTGAAAGAATCACACCAAGACTGGCTCATGCCAATGCAGCAGTTGTATTATCTGCAGTTAAAGTCTTGATTAAAATGATGGAAATTCTTCAAGGTGATGTGGAGTTTTGTAATACGTTGAGTAAGAAATTGGCCCCACCATTGGTCACCCTATTAAGTTCTGAACCAGAAGTAAGCGCTTTGGAACAATATAAATTTATAATGCTAATATATTCCTTTGAATTAAAAGGTTCAGTATGTTGCTCTAAGAAATATCAATTTGATCGTTCAAAAGAAGCCTGACATTTTGAAACATGAGATGAAAGTATTTTTCGTGAAATACAACGATCCTATTTACGTAAAACTGGAGAAATTGGACATAATGATCAGATTAGCTTCACAAGCTAATATAGCTCAAGTTCTTAGTGAATTGAAAGAATATGCTACAGAGGTAATTGACAACAGATATGTTCAGGAGCACTGAGAAAAATATTTTCTATAGGTCGATGTAGATTTTGTCAGAAAAGCCGTAAGAGCCATTGGAAGGTGTGCCATCAAAGTTGAGCCTTCAGCAGAACGTTGTGTCACTACTCTTTTGGAACTGATCCAGACAAAGGTTAATTACGTGGTTCAGGAAGCTATTGTGGTTATAAAGGATATTTTCAGGTAAGCGTGAAAATTTTAGCATCAACAAAATCAATTATTTATGTGAATGTTATAATCTAGATTTTATTTTGTGCCATAAATATTTGATGCATTTCAACAAGCTAATAAGTTGAGTCCCTGTCACAAAGAAAAATATTCTATAAAAGACAATTTAATTTTCAAGCTTCACTTTTTCATGGACATTTCTCAAAATTTGCTCAATTTTTTCAAATTTCTTTTTGTCATCATATAAATTAACATTCAAGTTAATCAATAGACCATATTCCTTCAAGATCAAGTACAGCCCTTTCTGCTTACAATAATCGTAAATTTTTATTTCTTTGGCTTTTCTTTCATCAGAACCACTCTCTTTAATGTTAAAGACTTTAAAGGGACAAAGAGGATCACTTTGTACTTCATATCCAATGTCCAGTAAAATGTCCTGGAAATTTTGCGATAGTTTGCGCAATTTGTGATGTGGCTTTGCTTCCAGCAAATTTATAGATTCAATACAGGCTTGCACCAAGAACGTAGGTAAAGATGCCGAAAAAATGTAGCCACTTCCCGAAAGACGTTGATGTTCAATTGTCATATGGGATCCTGTAACAAAAAGTTATATTTCCGCAAAAAATTTTGAAATATTTACCTGCACAAAATCCGCCTATAGACCCAATAGCTGCCTCTAAAGTAGCTATAATCATGTCTAAACGCCAAGGTTCAATATTGAAATGTTCCATTAGGCCTTTTCCCTTTTCACCTAAAACTCCTATTGAATATGATTCCTCAAGGAATACACGAATCTTGTTATCTTCAGCAATTTTTAGAAATTGAGGTAAAGGCAGAATTTTTCCAGTTTTCCAAGAGACCCCTTCCACAACGAGAAATTTTCTGGCTCTCTTTTTGCGGTCTTTTTCTTTCTCGTTGATCTGACGTACAGCTGCCGCAAATGTTTCTGGTTGTTGATGGTCAAAGTAAACTATCTGAAATTAGAAATTGTTTGGATTAAATTGCGTATAAGTTTTTCTTGATTGCTCCTTACAGTACATTTGGCCATTTGCAAACCTTGCTGAATAGCAATATTGCAATTAGTATCCGTGAATACCACATCACTTCTTTTACAATAAGCTGCTATTGAACTTGAAATGGCAACAAAGCCATAGGAATAGACAATAGATTCTTGCATTCCCAAAAATTTAGCAATATGCTCTTCCAGTTCCAAGTGCACATCAGTTGTACCTAAAGAGGACCCAATTGCCTGTTTAATATAAATTGGAAAATACAATTTTACTCACCATAAAAGGCTCTAGGACCGCATGTTCCAACTCCATATTTCCGAATAGTACTTTCGCAAGTTTTCTGAATATCCTTGTTGTTTAAAATGTTCAGGAAATTTGATTTTGCCAAGTCAATAGTATTGTCATCTTCAATCACACTTGAAATTTCAATCTGAGATTGAGTTTTTAAAGGCCGTTCCACTTTCACTAAAGGTTCTGGCTTGAATGCAGCCAAACGTTCAATTAAAAGATTTTCATCAATTTTCTGTACTTTTTTAGATGGCATTTTTCGCTGATCAGTAGACACTCCTGTTCAATGACAAATATGATTCAACTTATTGCGCATTAACCAAATGTGGGCAATAAAAATGTAAGAAACGTGCCGATATAGAACACGTCCGTTTACTTTATTGTTTTATTATCGCCTTTTAGTTAAATTTTTAGAAAATATTTACTCAATTAGCAGTTTACAAATTTAGGTTAATAAGCCTTTTGACATTGGCAAACGTCAAGTCACGTTTGACTTGCGCAACATGAAGTTGCTAACAAATTCCTGGCCTGAGCTACCGCGATATTAAACCAAACATTTTCATTTGCAGAAAATATCCAAATAAATATGAAAGTATTATCAGTACTTTGTGTGAGAACCTGGACACTCTTGATGAACCTGAAGCAAGAGCCTCAATGGTATGGATCATTGGAGAATACGCGGAACGTATCGATAATGCTGACGAACTCTTGGACAGTTTTCTTGAAGGTTTTGCTGATGAAAATGCCCAGGTCCAATTACAGTTGCTAACGGCAGTTGTAAAGCTGTTTTTGAAACGTCCCCAGCATACTCAGAGTCTTGTGCAACATGTATTAAGTCTAGCAACTCAGGATTCAGACAATCCCGATTTACGAGATAGAGGGTTTATTTACTGGCGGTAAGCAATGTTTAATTGACTTCGAATTACATTGGAATTAAATAAACTTTAGGTTATTGAGTACTGATCCTGCAGCAGCCAAAGAAGTAGTCCTTGCTGAAAAACCACTCATTTCTGAGGAAACTGATTTGCTTGAACCGACTTTACTAGATGAACTCATTTGCCACATTTCCTCCTTGGCTAGTGTTTATCATAAACCTCCTACTGCTTTCGTAGAAGGACGAAGTGCTGGTAAAGAACAACTTGAAATTTTCCCTGAACATTTTTTAAGAAAACTTTCTAAATCAGGTGTTAGAAAGACATTGCCTGCCCGTCAAGGTTCCGATGAAGTTAGCTCTTCAGTGGCCACCGTGATTCCGAATCAAGAAAGTCTCATTGGCGATTTGCTCTCTATGGATCTGGGTGGTCCGACCATACCTACGCCAGCACCAGTCACGGCCCCCACAAGCAATGTAGACTTATTGGGTGGTGTAGATGTCTTGGTAATAATAAATTCCTTTTTTTAATGTACCGCAATAATGGAATGTTTTAGTTGGGAAGTGGTCCAGATCTTACTGGAGGAGCAGCACCATCAACAACCGGTCTATTAGGAGACATATTTGGCATAACAACTACACCCACAATGTACACGCCTCCTAAATCTCTTTGGTTGCCCGCAGATAAGGGTAAAGGTTTGGAGATTCAAGGAACTTTTTCAAGGAGATCTGGACAAATTTATATGGAAATGACTTTGACGAATAAGGCTATGCAAGTGTGTACTGAAAATAAGGCAATTTAACAATTTGTAACTGATTTTTCTCTTTAGGCTATGACCGGATTTGCCATTCAGTTTAACAAGAATAGCTTTGGATTGGCTCCAGCTACTCCTATGAATATAACAGCATTACAGCCGGGCCAAAGTTTGGAATATAGTTTGCCTATAAATCCCAGCGGACCTGTGCAAAGAATGGAACCTCTCATGACCCTTCAGGTGGCCATAAAAAATAACGTAGATGTCTTTTATTATGCCTGTCAAATTCCCATCCAAGTACTTTTCATTGAGGATGGTTCGTTGGATAAGCGAGTATTCCTGACAACATGGAGGGATATTCCATCGGCCAATGAGGTGAAATTGAATACTTAGTTGAATTCGTAATTATTGACCCAACTATTTCAGATGCAATACAATTTGAATGACATTAAAGGCACCACAGATTCAGTTTCTAATAAAATGACTCTCTCCAACATTTTTACTATTGCGAAACGAAATGTGGAAGGTCAAGATATGCTTTATCAGTCCCTTAAATTGACCAACAACATATGGGTACTTCTCGAACTGAAACTGACACCAGGGGTGTCTTACGCTACACTAAGCTTGAAGTCAAGATCAGTGGAGGTAGCCCCATTCATTTTCCAAGCTTACGAATCAATTTGCAAGAACTAGATTACGCGCTTTTAGGACATTCCAGTGAATGTTTTTATTTATAAGAATCTATGTAATTGAATATACCTAGCATAGTTGTATGTATTAAATTGTGGCAAACACTGAAATTAATAAACAAATTATAGCACAATTATAGATAAAATTATCATTTAAGCTAAAGGGTTTGGGAAAAGTCGTCCAGTATGAAAAACTTAATGTTGCGCAATGTTTCACTTTCAACCTGTCTGAACAAGTTTATAAACAAACAAATGCTGCTTACGTTTAATACATAACATTTATTTTATATATATAAAATTAATGCTGTTTTTCAGGATCAGGCGCAACCAGCATTAATGTTATTTATATAATATTAATGTTGTTTACGCCTAAAACTGCATCCTTCTGTTAATCGAGCTTTGCCTCCTGTAGACGTACACAAAATAGTAGTGCAGTTTTTGCATGGAACTGCACTTTGGGCATGGGAAAATATTGTGGAAATAGCGTAGCATCCAGGGCATTTCACATCCATAAAATAACTATTCGGGTGTTGAACCAATCGCTTCTTTTTGTGAGCCCTTCTTTGATTTTCCGGGCTCGGGTGCAATAAGTCGACTGCTAAAGGCATCTAAAAATATAATATTTTCATTAGTTCTACCATAAAAACAATTGTTTAACAAATCAAAACCATGCGAATAAGGATTTTTACTAAAAAAACCTACTTTTTAAGCTTTGATAGCGTTAAAATCACAAGAAATAGTTGAACCGCACGTGGTAAGTCTGGTATCAACCATGCAAAAGGACGTTGACAATTCAACGTCAATCCGGCATAGAAAGTGTGTACCAACAAAACAACACTAAAATTCCCTAACAGCAACTGAAATGATTTGTCAAATTATCACGTGTTTTCCAATGTCGAATTCTAATTGGTTTGGATTTAAACGTATTCCTTAAAATAGAACTGTCACCTGTCAACTGTCACATTATATACTACCTATTCAACTAGAAGTCTCAAAAATTTGAGTTTTTTGAATTAATTGTATAAAATGTCTCTTTCAAAGACAATTTACAACACCTTATTCAAAAGATCATCAACGTTCGCCCTCACATGTGTCGTATCGGCTTTCGTTTTCGAAAGGGGCTTTAATTTGGGCTGCGATACGTTCTTTGAAACTATCAATAAAGGGGTAAGGAATTACATAACTTTCACGAATATTTTATATTAATATTGTTATACCTTCCAGAAATTATGGCAGGATATTAAGGATAATTACACGCAATAAATGTCAAACAGTTACTTTTGTAGTTTAATGTGATAAATAAAAAATCGTTAATCTAAAAAGGCTATGTTGTCTTATTCAACAATTTCCCAAGGTTTTTCAGGTCTGTGTTGATCCCATGGATATGGTTTTTTATACTGAGGAGGTTCCTTAAGTTGTACTCCACTGTCTTGCACTGCTTTTAAAAACAAAGCAATTTTTCCTTCAGGATTTAACTGTTCAATATCACAACTAATTTCCGTTAAGCCGCTTTGAAGGCATCTCATTCCTAAAACCTATTTTACAAATTTGTAATTTGTCATAAATGAGAGAACACAAAAGAAGCTACCCTTCCCAAATTAATATACGCGGCTGTATCATTTCCTTTATATAAGTATTTCTTTATACACCACTCTTTGGTGCTTGCTTTCAACACTTCTCCGTTTTCAAAATGATTAATGGAAGCTGTAACATGTCTGGTGCTAATAGAAAGGAATAACCTAAAAGGATGTAATTGCAGAATACATTTATGTTAAGTTTTCAGATAACTACTTATGCCAATAGTTGTATTTTAAAGGTTTTTCTACATGATATCCATCTGGTCTGTATCCAATTCTCATTCGTTCCAAATTTCTAGGGTTTCTATTCACAAATACAGAAGGTAAATTGGTGTTTTTGATTGTGTTACTGGAATGTCTGACAGCCACTTGGGGTGATAGTAATTTCCTAAATTCTTTAATTGTATGCATTTTTCTAATAAAGAGAAAGGCAAAATTGTAGGTTAGATTGTGAACATCTTCTTGTAAATTACTCTGTTTTCCAACGTTTTGACGTTTATTTAGCAACTATCTTCACAGATGTTTATGTTTTTTTAAAATCTTATTTCCTGAATTAGGACCTTTGGACTTTCCCCTCACCAAACAATTAAAATTCAAAATTGAATTCATTCCCTTGGCAATCATTTAAAAATCAAATTCCGAATCATTCTAAACATACGCGGTTTCTTTAATTTTTTAATTGAAAAATGGCCCTTTTTACACGAACTTTACCAAGAGGTAAGGATAAACCCAATTTTAAACAAAAATTAAAAGGTCTTGTTTAGTTTACCATTTAAGCCATCGCAATATTGCCTCTCTGGCAGCCTTGCCAGAAACTCATCAAATGCTTCAAAAAACCTGCAGAGACTTTGCTGATGCTGAACTAAAACCTCATGCTGCTAAACATGATCGTGAACATCTCTATCCCAAAGAACAAATTAAGAAAATGGGAGAATTAGGACTGATGGCAATTGCAGCACCTGAAGAATACGGGGGCACAGGCCTAGACTATTTAGCCTATTCCATTGCTTTAGAAGAAATATCACGAGGGTATGTGAAATTTATGCTTTATCATCTTTGAATTTTTAATTTATATTAATATGGCGATATTTCTAGATGCGCCAGCGCCGGAGTAATCATGTCAGTCAACAATTCATTATACATTGGTCCCATATTGCAATGGGGCACTAAAGAACAAAAGGAAAAGTGGATCAAACCTTTCACAAATGGTCAAAAAGTCGGTTGCTTTGCCTTGTCAGAACCGGGAAACGGTTCGGATGCTGGAGCGGCATCGACTACTGCCAAATTAGAAGGGAACCACTTTATTATAAATGGAACAAAACAATGGATTACCAGTGCTTTTGAGAGTGAAGCTGGAGTGGTTTTTGCCACAACCGACAAAGCATTAAAGCACAAAGGTTATTCAGTATGATTGAAAATCTTAGTGTTAAATAACAATATTTATATAGGAATATCCGCAATAATAATTCCAAAACCAGTTGAAGGCTTAGAATTGGGCAAAAAGGAAGACAAATTGGGAATAAGGGCTTCGTCCACTTGCGCCTTAATGTTTGATAATTGCAAAGTACCAAAAGAAAACATTTTAGGAGAACTAGGTTTTGGATTCAAAGTAACCGTATTGCAATACTAAAAATCCATACCTAAAGTACCTTTATATGTAGATAGCAATGATATGTTTAGACGCTGGACGTATAGGGATTGCATCTCAAGCTCTGGGAATTGCTCAAGCCTCCTTAGAAGTAGCAGTTGATTACGCCTCAAAAAGACTGAGTTTTGGTAAACCTCTCATAAAGGTACCTTAAATCCGATTCAAATATATGAATAAATTGAATTTTTACTTTTAAGCTTCAAACAATTCAAAATAAACTCGCCGAAATGGCTTTAAGACTTGAATCTGCAAGGCTATTAACATGGAGAGCTGCCTGGTTAAAAGACAACCACAAGCCATACACCAAAGAGGCTGCTATGGCTAAATTGGCGGCAAGTGAAGCTGCTACTTTTCTAAGCCATCAATGCATTCAAATTTTAGGTGGAATGGGGTTCGTTTTGAATCGTCATTTTTAATGAATATGAAAAATAAAAATATTTTTCAGTTACGTGTCAGATATGCCAGCTGAGAGACATTATAGAGACGCTAGAATAACTGAGATTTATGAAGGTACCTCTGAAATTCAAAGATTGGTGATTGCGGGAAATCTTATTAAAGAATTCGGACTGTAAACTAGTCCATTTGATAATTAAGTTTAAAAGTGCCTTTCAAAATTCGTATAGACCTGAAAATTTCTCCGAGCAACGGTGATATGAATGTTCGATTTCCTGAAATTTAATAACATCGTTTCGTATCAGTTTGACTAAACGCTCAGCGAAATTATTAGGCCTGTATGAAGCATTATAATAATCCTAACGGCACTACGGTGTCCAATGGATATCCTATATATATCTCCGGAATGTAAGTTTTATACACATACTCATAGAATATCAAAGTTCTATTGATAAATCTACAAGATCACCCACATCTAGATATCTAACCCTGAAATATAGATGAGGGAAGGTGATTTTCTATATACAGTAGAGTCCGGTTATAACGAACCCAAAAAATGCAATAAAATAGGTTCGTTATAACCGGTGAAAACTTACATTGGATTTATGGTAAAATTTTCGTTTTACTTCAAATTTTTCATTCGTTATAACCGAGAGTTCGCTATAACCGAGTTCGTTATAACCGGACTCTACTGTATTTTAGACTTGTTTTGAATTTCTATGGAATATCCAATGGATATCGTTTGCTACGCTTAGATAGGAACTACAATATACATATATTTCAAATTTACCATTTTTATTAAACAATACAATGTACAACTTTTTGCATGTAATAAAAAAAATGTTTCTAAACTTTGATGAGATTGCCAAGTAGAAACACTGAAATTTTTCTATGTAAATCAGAAGAAATTAAAAGTAAAAGCTTTCAAAATGCCTTTGTAAGTCAGAGTATTTCAATTACGAGACAAAACATTACAGATATAAAGTTGTGGACAAATAACCAGAAAACTTTAGTTGCATTTACAATAGAAAAATATTAAGCCACTGCATACGATCTTGTTTTAATTCAACTGTTGTATGCGTCCAGAGAGAACTCCCAACACTAGTTAAATTGAAATATTTACAAATACGACAAAACAGTTGTAACATTTTCTACTTGCAAGTCCACAACCTTATGTATATTCAAAAAAGTTCATTTTCTTTAAGGCGCCAGTATTAATAGTCCATTCACACAAATTCATTAATCCGACGGTCTCTTTTCGCTATGTTTCTTTGTGTACTCCTCCGCGTTTTTTGTAAACTTTTTCTTGTCCTTGAGGTATTCTTCCGCTAAATCTGCTCTAAGTGGATGCTCGGGCTCTGGATCGTTAACTAAAGCGACAAGAGCTTGAATCACTTAAAAAAAATACAACAAATTAACAACGATTAAAAGTCAACTTGGCTAGATCAACCTTGATCAGTTTTGGTAGCAGGTTTCCAATTTTCGGCACTAATAATAGGTAAGCAGACTTGTCCCTTTTCATCAATATTTGGATGATAAATTTTCGTTTTAAAGTTGATTTTTGGAGGTTTAAATGGATATTCTGCAGGAAAATTGATTTCTATTTTAAAGGCTCCTTTATTATAAGGTGGACTATCCTAAATAAAATAAATTGTTCGACATTTAAGTATAAAAATTGATGAAAAACAATACATACAGGAACAATGAGACCTTGCCAGGTTAGGATATTAGTTTCATCTACTTGTATATCACGGAACGACCTTAATCCAGAATTTTTAATATCCCCTAACTCCTAAAAATAAAAAATGACAACTGGATGAATGACTGGCATAATAATCGTATATAAAGAAATGTCTATTTATAGCTGGTGGCTCAATTCAGAGGAAAATAAATTGATTTTAATGTAAAGCAAGAAGATATTTATACAGACCAGGGAACATTAGTCAAAATAGGAAAAAAATCATGTACTTACTTTTTGTAACCTTCTTGTGGCTGCCATTTTGTTTAAACTTTTAGACAAATAACCCTATAGAAAAATTAGTCCCTTTTTATGGTTACGATTGATAACGATTATTTCAAAATTCACCTAGTTTTTAACAAAGATCACAGACAGAATGCACTTGAATTTATTTGATGAATTTTCATTCTTTTCAATCAGCAATCCTCTATTGTATTTTATTCTGGAATAAATCCGCAGAAGTGTAACTTCAACTAACAACTGTCGAATACCAGGCATGCCAACGTTCCTCCCAAACAAAAAAAATTACTACTATCTATTTAGTAATTTGATCTAATTTGGTTTCATTATAATCAAACATTTTTATTGGAAAAAATGAATACGGAAAAACTCTTGTTGTAAATAGATTGGTGGTTATCAATTGTTATTCAATATTGAACCTGTGGTACAAATTCGGCCATTTTGTTGCCAACAGTTGGCAATCAATCACATCAGATGAAACTTTTGACGTTGCCAATCAAAAATCGAAATAAAATTGAAATTATTATTTACATTAACTGTTTTCGTTTGCTCCTAGAATTCGTAATCAAGATCTAAATAAATTATATTTTATTGGTGGATTTTAAAAATTCTGTATTTTAAATGGTTTAGAATGAATCATGGTCAGAGAATCTGTCACAAACTAAAGCAGCTATAAAAATAACCTATTCTTTCTACTCTTGTTTTTTTTTCACGTTCTATTATACAGTGTGGAACAGCTAAATTGAATAAATTTAATATTTCGGTTAATGTACAGACACGTCAATTTTCGATTCTAACCTGCAACCAGAGACAATTATTGTCTTTGCCTGCAACGTAAAAATTTCAGTTTCTAATAGCGTTTTTCTTTGGTTACACTTTTTGGCACTCAGTGTATTTCTATCCTTTATTACTGAAGGTATTAGAAAAGGATGGAAATATACTGAGTGCCGAAAAATGCGACCAAAGGAAAACGCTATAAGTTCAACTCCTTTGGAGTGACAGTTGCAAGTTGCAACTGCCAAATTTTTAAATTTGAAGTACAGGCTCATTTGAAAGGTTTTTTCATTATTACATAATAACGAGATGCGTAAAGATATACAACTGTTATACAATAAAATTTAACATTTAAAATCGCTGGTTTTCGTTAAGATTTTGTCGTTATTAATTGGTTTCTTACGAAATAAGGTAAATTCCAGCGTCTATATGATCATGCAAATGCTGTAAGCTGCTATGCATGTATATTCTATCATTTAAATGGGGTCACTTTGCCCAATCTAGAATAAAATGGTTCAGAGTTTAACAAAAGCCTAAAGGGATGATGTCTTATTTTCAATGAATCCACATTAGTTAAATCGATTAACGGGACATCCTATAAGTAATTGTTTTCTTACAAGTTAACTGTATGAAAATAAGTATAATTATGCTATTCACAACCTTAAATATCGAGTAGGTGGTGATAAAGTTGTTTTTGTATTCTGCTGAAAACACCAGGAGCATTGGTAATTCTGTGGAACATCTGACACATTTGAATATATGTATAAAATTTGTATTGAACGTCGATATAGCAGCCCAAACCTGTAACATTTTAGTTATAATAGTAGTTATAGCATCCAAATGGAGAAAGCCTTGCCTATACATGATGATAAATGATGATGACTAGCGCGGAGGTGAATAAAATCAGTAATCCGTTTTTGAGCCTTACAAATGTCGAAATTATTATTAGTAAGATTCTAAATATTAATCCCAAAGTAAAAAGAACAGGATAAATGTTCCTTACTTTGGCCTTGTCCGGTTGTCGGCCACTTTGACACAACTCTATGATTATACATATATCTATAAATACAGTAGAGCCTGCGTATCCGCGGGGGTTTGGTTCCGCCGTCATCCGCGGATAGCTGAAACCGCGGATAGTAGCGAACCCCATATTTTCGAGTATAAATGAACACATAAAACACAATTAATACTAAACTAAAAGGAAAGAAAAACGTTTTAAAATTTAATTATATCGCTCATTTTTGCGACTATATTCAAAATATGTATACAAAGTGTTTTTTGGGGTTGGGTAAAAAATTCTTACAATTATATATTAAAAATTGTATTTGTAAGCAATAAGCAAATCCGAACCGCGGATAAATGAAACCGCGGATACTGAGTCCGCGGATACGGAGGCTCTACTGTATATGTATATGTTATTCGCAATTGCCGAATTCGGTCACTGACCGAAATTTATACCCACAAAGCGTTGTGAATTTTTCTAATTTCTCACAACGCGTTCTGGGTATGTTTTGTATACCCAGAGCACGTTGTGAACAAATTAAAAAGGTCTACAACACCAAATTACGATAATTACCGGATATAAACGATGATTTTCACATTACGGATGTTACTGACAATAAGAAATTCGGCAGTTTATAAAATGCCTAGACCATATGTATAATATTTGGTTTTCCCTTTCATCCTATTTGTACGCAAGATAAGTTAAGGTAAGGTTTGCGTGGTATAGGTTAATGGTAAATATATCAATAATAATTACACTGTGCTAGTTGCAAAATCCATCAAGCGGGGCACCGGGGGGTAAAACCTAATTCGAGTACGCTGAATCCAATGGTGCCAACCATTTGTTAAGGTTAGCTGTTGTTATCGAGAATTTGAAATTTAAGTTTTTGGTTCGAAGGACCCAAAAAAACGTTATTTTTTTCATATTTTGATCACTTATTGAAATTAGAACACTTATCCATTTTTGATATTTTGAAATATGTAATTGATTTTATAAAGTCGATTAAAATGCGCGCAGTAAATTCTGCAACAACGTAGCTTTTTACAAAAAACTCAAAGCTATTTTGGAAATGTCAAATATAGACATGTGTTGTCAATCTAAATAAATATTAAGATTATTATATTAATATTATTTGAATTAATCTTTCTTCATATAGTTTCTATTAGATGTATGTTTGTCGATGCGATGTTTATACTATTGATTTTCGTAGAATCAAATTCAATAAGTGATCAAAATATAAAAAAATAACGTTTTCTTGGGTCCTTCGAACCAAAAATTTTAATTTCAAATATCTCGAAAACAACAGCTAACCTTAACAAATGGTTGGCACCATTGGATTCAGCGTATTCGAATTAGGTTTTTCCCGCGGTTGCCTCGCTTGATGGAAAAAAAA